>MU223354.1:746928-757635 GCA_018584345.1 Thuja plicata | reverse complement strand
GCATTAATATTGAGTAGCTCAATATTTCAAAAGGGGAGACAAAGTTGTAAGAAGGAATTAAAGAGGAATGGGTGCCCATTTTGGAGAGAATTTCCCCATGTGGGTGAGCATTCCATTAGCCTTAAAAGGTTAGAAATCACCCATTGAGCATGGTTAAAGGATAGTTAGGTGGGGAAGTATACTTAGGAAATGAGGTGATGGGAGTAGGGTAGGAATAGGGTGGGATTTAGGGTAGGATTAATAGGTTCCTAGCTAGGGTTTTAGGGTATTATTCAAATCAAATTTGAATAAATTATGGTTTAGAAGAATTAGGAAAATGGAAGATTTAATAAATGTTAATTTATTAAAAAGGGAATTTCATGAGATAAATGTATTTAAATGAAATACATTAGAATATTATTTAAACTATTAGCAAATGAAACTATTTAATTGATTGAATTAAATAGTTAGAGGAATAAGAGGGAAAATAATATTAATATTTTTGGACGTCTACAGTTATACTGCTTATCAGTAATCAAGAAAGAATAAGGATTGACAGAGAAAACCGACAGACGGTTAATCTTTAGTATTATTTCATGGCATGCATCTTGTAGGGACATAATAATCTAAAGTTTATTGATTGGTGGTTAAGTTTGAAGGATAAATTTTTTGAGGCCACTGATTCAACCCCCCTCTCAGTTATTACAAACAAAATTCTCTATCAGAAGTAAATCAGGAGATTTGATTGCATCTGGTACTAAATCTAGAGGTAATGTATTTGAATTGAATACATCTGAAGCTACTTATTTTATTGTGAAGGTTGATGATAGTTGGTTGTGGCATAGAAGATTTTGTCATGTTAACTTTTATAATATTTTGAAGGAAAGTATGAATAATGTTGTGAGAGATCTACCTAAGATTGTAAAGCCATCTAACACTATGTGTAGAGAGTGTGTTATGGGGAAGCAGACCAGAAGTAGTTTTAAAAGAAAATCTTTTTCAGCAAAAGGAAAGTTGGAACTGGTGCATACAGATTTGTGTGGTCCTACAAGAACAAGATCATATCATCATGAAAGGTACTTTATACTTTTTTTAATGAATTTTCTAGAATGATGTGGGTTACATATTTGAGAGAGAAATCTGAAGCATTTGATAAATTCAAGTTATTTAAAGCAAAAGTTGAGAATGAATTTGGTTTGAAGATAAAATTTTTGAGATCAAATAGAGGTGGAGAGTTTACATTAGACTTATTTAATACCTACTATGAAGAACATGGAATATAGAGACTAACATTAGCTCCTAGAACTCCACAACAGAATGGGATAGCAGAGTGAAGAAACAGAACTATATTAGATGTTGCAAGGACTATGTTGCTAGAAGGAAATGTGTCACATGTTCATTGGAGAGAAGTAGTTGGCACTGATGTGTACACCTTAAACAAAATATAGATTAGAGAAGGTACAAGTAAGACTCCTCATAAATTATGGTTTGATCATACACCTACTGTAAAATATTTTAGAATATTTGGAAGTAAATGTTATATCAAAAGAGATGATGAGATAGGGAAGTTTGATGCTAGAAGTGATGAAGGAATATTTCTTGGTTATTCTACTAAGATTAAGGCATATAAATGTTTCAATCTGAGATTGAGGAAGTTGATTGAAAGCACCAATGTGAGGATAGACGAAAAGTTTCAGACTCAGGAAAGAATGTATGACTGTGGTCAGATTATAGAGATGAAAGAGGTCACTGTTGAACCTGAAGAACCTTTGATGATTGAAAATGAAATTGAAGATGAAGTGACTGAAGTTACTGAGACTCCAAAGACTCCAAGGTATGTTAAGAAGAACCATCCTGAAGATCAAATTATTGGTGATGCAAATAAAGGTATGATGACTAGAGCTAGAGTTAGAGATGAAATTTGTTTGATTTCTCCAGTTGAGCCAAAGACTACTGATAAATCATGTAGAGATAAATCTTGGACTAAATCTATGGAAGAAGAACTTGAATAGATAAAGAAAAATAATACTTGGGAATTGGTTCCAAGGCCTAAGAACAAAAATGTGATAGGTACAAAATGGATTTTCAAAAATAAGATGGATGAGGAAGGAACAGTGGTAAGAAAAAATACTAGACTAGTATGTAAAGGCTACTCACAACAAGAAGGCATAGACTATGAAGAAACATTTTCTCATGTTGCTAGGTTGGAAGTTGTGAGATTATTTATTGCTTATGTTGCACACAGACTTTAAAGTATATCAGATGGATGTGAAATCAGCATTCTTGAATGGTGATCTGGAAGAAGTTTACATTGATCAACCTGATGGTTTTCCTTTGACAGAGGATGGAGACATGGTTTCTAAGCTAAAGAAAGCATTGTATCGACTAAAACAAGCACCTAGGGAATGGTATGCAAGACTAGACAAGTATCTACTTCGTCTTGGTTTCAGAAAAGGTAATGCAGACAATAATTTATATTTAAAAACTGATGAAGATGGAATCTTAATCATAGAAGTTTTTGTTGATGATATGATTTTTGGAGGCAATGATAAGATGAGTAAGAAGTTCTCTAAAGAAATGGAAAATGAATTTGAGATGTCAATGATTGGTCAAATGAATTTTTTTCTTGGTTTGCAAATTAATCAGAGTAATAATGGAATTTGTATATCTTAGACCAAGTATCTTAAGGAAATGTTGAAGAAATTTGGAATGGAAGATTGTAAACCTGTTGGAACACCTATGGTGACTGGACATAAATTGAATTGTAATGATGAGACTCAAAGTTTAGTTCAGACAAAATATAGATTTGTTATTGGTGGTCTACAATATCTAACTCACACTAGACAAGATATTACCAAGGCAGTTGGTTTTGTGGCAAGGTATCAAGCAGATCCTAAAGAGACACATCTTGCTGCTGTGAAAAGAATTTTCAGATATTTGAAAGGAAAAACAAAATATGGATTATGGTATGAAAAATTAGATGATTTTATTTTACAGGCTTATTTCTCAATCTACTATTGAATCAGAGTACATTGTTGCTGCAATAAATTGGACACAAGTTGTTTAGATGAAACAAATATTGAAGGACATTGGAATAATTTTTGAAGAACCAGTGGTTATCCATTGTGATAACACCAGCATAGTGAATATGTCAAAGAATCATGTAATGCATTCAAAGACTAAACATACTTCTATTAAGTATAATTTCTTAATGGAGAAGGTAGAAGAGAAAGAGATTAAACTAGAATATATTAGCACAAAGGAACAAATAGTAGATATATTTACAAAATATTTGCCAAAATATTATTTTGAGTATCTCAGAAGCATGCTTGGGGTTAGAGCCCCTCCTTGTGATAATTAATTGATGCAGATATGCATTAGTCCAGTGGCTTTCAGAGATATATCATTTTCTGGACGTGATGTATGGATCTGAAAGGAACACTAGAGCACATTTGGGTGATCTTGCACATAGCTATTGGACATCAAGATTTGAAAAAGCTACAGAACAATACAAATGAGTTATGAAACCCTTTTCCATTGCTGCCAAAGGGGGAAGGAATCTATGTGAAAATCCCTACTATTTGAGGAGATTTGTGTTGAGAATATTGAGAAGATTGTATTGAGAGGAGAAAATATTTTTGAGTTGATTTTAGGTTGATGGATTTTCGCATATGTTTCCATCAATACCAAATGGGGATATTTTTGGAAGATATCAGTTTTGGGTACTGATCATGTTGTTGATATTCATGTTTTGTCACTGATGTCAACATATGTTTATGTGGAGAGAACAAACTAGTTACTTGATTGGAAAAAGTGTACAGACACTGTACAGGTGTTTTAGAATGATCAAAGTTGGTTATATGAAGAAGGATATGTGTTGACCTTATCCCTAAGGTTTCTTGGCTTTATTTTACATATTGTAGTTGTTACAGTTGATTTGGTGAAGACTAGTTTTTGGACTGTAACTGTGATGCTTGACAGAGCAGGTCTCTATGTTTTGGGTATATCTTACTGGTGAAGATATTTCAGGTGAAGCAATCTTACTAGAGGAATATGGACATATTTTAGAATAATGGGTTGATTTGGATTAATGTGAGTGTTCTGGTGATGTTAGTTGTGGCGTGTATTCTGGAGGAGACCTATTTGGTGGCTAACTTCAGACATGTAGCGTGTAATATGAATTATGAGTGTGGATTGAGGATCTGAGAGTTTATCTAATGGATTGTAAATGATTTTTACTTGTTATAGGGACCGTGTGTATCTTAGCAAGGGGTTATATAATAATTTGTATATTTGGAAAGCCTAATTGGCCGACCTAATTAATTATTTGTTTATTAGGAAAACTTAACTGGCTGACCTAATGAATTATTGTAATAGGGTATATATGAGTGATCTTTTATTTTGGAAAGAGGTGGTATTGGAAGGGATTGAAAAGGAAGAGAAGTGAAATATGTAAGGCTTGCTTGGTTGCTGGATGTAGATAAGATTTTTTGATAAGAATACTTCATTGGAACTGACCAAGCAAAGATAGTTGTTATCAGACAATTCACTGGATTGTATATTTTCTATATACACTTGTTTGGTTTTTGAATCCTTGAGGGTGGCTTTAACCTTCTTTGGGAAGTGTGCCTAGGTAGTGAGCCTACTACTTTTCTTGACTCCTAACAGGGTCTGTCTCCTAACAGGGACTGTGTATTGTAATGTTGTAATAAGCTTCTAACATGGCTAAATATTTTAACAGGGATACTATACTCTCATTGCATTATTTGTGGGCGCTAGTTCCCACCGGGGTTTAACCTTTAACATGGTTTCCTCAACAACAAGTATTGTGTTATTGTGTTGGCATTTACTACGGTATCATTTGCACTACAGTTTTGGATTATAAAGTTTAAAGTTTAATAATCTATATCACAATTGATTCACCCCCCCCCCCACTCAGTTTTCTTATGGACTGTTATTCCTAACACTATTTNAATCTATATCACAATTGATTCCCCCCCCCCCCCACTCAGTTTTCTTATGGACTGTTATTCCTAACACTATTTCCTTGTGGGTCCCCATTCCACAAAATCCCACTATCCTCCAAAGGCTTTGTTGACCTATTATCCTCTTCCTGGCCCACTGACCTTTGCGAAACACCAGCATCTTGCCCCACAACACCAGCAGGTACAACCACATTGCTTCCATTGTTCCCTCCCACTCCCCCATTCAAACTTTCTCCTGCTCCTGCTCCAGCCATTCATTTGACTCAAAGAAAATTAATCAAAGTTGATGAAGTTTAACAACATCAAATGTTAATTAAAAGAAAATATACCAACATCAAATGTTAAGTAGAAGTAATTATACCAATAGTACCTTTTCATTGTCTAATCTTTAGTATCTTCCTAATTAAGTTCCTCTCTGGATAATATGGCAAGTTAATATAAACTGTAAATCAATTGCTTGACATCAATGACAAAATAACAACTGATCTAACCATTCTACTTGAATGCTTGTATTCTTCTAAATTCGGTCTTCTTCATCATTACCATCAGCTGGTTAACATAAAGGTCTGGTTTGTACTTCAACCTTCAAAATTCTTGCAAATGTGACATTATCTGGCTTGAGAGATATATTAGCTAGGATATATTCCATCTTATTGTGGATCCTATCCATCCAGTCAATCTCAAAAGCATCAAAATTTTCAATCTCATCCCAAAACATTCCTATATTTTTGTATTCTCTCTTTTTTGGAAGCATATTTGGATCTCATATGGGATATGACCAACTCTGAATCTCCAATAATGTTGAGATTCTTTATTCCATTTTTATAAACTAATATCATCCCAATCAACAAAGCTTCATACTCTAAAACATTATTTGTGCAATCAAATAATAGAGTGAATGAAAACATGAAAGTCTTACCACTGGGAGAAATTAGTAGGACACCTACACCTAAACCTTCCTTTGAACTAGTACCATCAAAGTACATAGTCCAAAGACTATTTTCATCATATATTTTTTTCTTATTTTTAGATAAAGTTACAAGCACCCTTTTCTCATCTACTATTAGATCCTCAACTCTGAATGTATCCATATAAGTATCAAGAAAACAAGTGATATCCTCATCTTTACCAATCCCAATCATGTGTGGGACCCTTGACTCACAGTTGACCTTTACATTTTCACCTTCAATGTTAAAGGTGGAAAAAGAAAGATCACATTGCAGGCTACCTCCCATGGATTCACTCTATTTTCTAGATAAAAACATGACATAATGAGGAGGAATGTCTACAAAAAGAACACTCATGTTTAGACTCTTACTAGGGTATGCAGCCAACTTGTATGGTAGGGCTTTAATAGTACCAACAAAAGGTACTTCTATCAAATCAATAGCTTGATATCTTCCATGAGGAGTATCAATTGTTAACCCCATTGACTCCATAATCTTGACTGGCATTACTATGTTTGATGCCCCTGAGTCTATCATACAATAATTAATCATTTTACCATTCATAATCACAATTTAAAAAAGAAAGGGTCCACACTACCCAACAAACATTCACAAACTAGTCTAAATACATCTGAGGAATTTGAGAAATTAATCCATCAAGGTATTTTTCTTTCTTCTCTTTCTTACTTTCCTCATCCTTTTACATTTTATCCTCGTCTATTTGTTCAATTTTAATTGAAGATGCACCCTTAACCCATGCTAGAGTTTTCTCTTTGTGTTCATCTATCCTCATCATTTCAAACAAAGGTACTTTAACTGTAATTTGGGAAATTAATTGCAACATATCTATAGGAACATAATCAGGGACAAAAATCTCTTTACCTGAAGTATTTTGGACTTGAATTGTTTGGTTGAATTCAATTTTTCTTTTCTACTTATTATCCTTTGGAATAGGAGTAGAAAACTTTTCAGTATCCTTTATTTTAATTTTAGATGCAGAAGTTGCATCAATAGGTTTAGGGGCCTCAACTTTCTTAGCCCAAACCTTGGCTTTCACTTCCTTGATTTTTACATCATCTTTATCCTTTTTTGGTAATTCTTTTATTTTACCCTTCTATTATTTGATAAACATACTACTAGGCTTGTCATCATCACCTCCAACAACTTTGTTTCTTATATGATAGTTACCCCTTTCTTTGGTAACCATGTCTGATGTACTTTATGTTATTTCTTGATCTGAAGGTCTTCTTAATGAGAAGGGGGGAGAACCATGTTCAACATTGCACTGCTTATTATCAACTTCTTTGTCATTTTGAGAGGAATGTTTTTGTTCATACTCCTCTTTTCTTCTCCTTGATTCCATAACATCCTAATCCTCAACTTCTTCACCAAAATCAAGTTCATCCCATATATATGATGATTTCATGAGACAATCTACCTCATCATAATTTTTACCACTCCCTTCTTCATGTTCTTCACTATTAGACATACTTTGTACAATAGCATAATAGTCAAGATTGTGAGGTGAATTACATGTCATACACCAAGGATCATCTTCATTTACATTTATTCTTCTAGAAATAATCAAGGGTAATTGAATCTATTTTTCCCTTTTGTTTTTATTTCACAGGCTTCACATACCTCCATTGGGTGTTATAAGGATAATTTGTTTGAAATACAATAATGGCAAAGGAAGATACTGAGAGGGGGGGTGAATCAAATCTTCAAATTTAAACACTTAAGACAAACTGATCCACATTCATACATATATGAATCTAATGTAATATCAAATAAAATCCACACCATGAAATAAATAACTCATGACACAAGAACTTGGTAACCTAGAAACCCAAATAGGTAAAACTGGGGTGGGGATGACACCCACAAAATTCTTCACTACTACAGCAATAAAGTGTGCATGTTAGGGCTACAAAAGTTGATTACAAAATGCAATCTACCCAGTTAAAGGTCTACTCGGTTAAGAGCTAAAGATCATTACAATCTACCCTGTGAAAGGATTTCAACTTACAATAAAGTAAGCACTCGGTTAGGAGCTTTACAAAGGTCTACTAGAACCACTCTATTAAGAGATTTTCACCTAATAAAATGATTAGAATGTTTCAAGTAATGATCCTTTGTTATGCACTCAGATATTGATGACAGATCTCCTCTTTCCAGTACCTTTTGTGATCTCACAATCTGATATGTCTTTACTCTGTTGTTCACATTTCTGCCACTCTGCTTGATCTCTGCTTCTTAATAAAATAACCCTCTGTGCATTTCACTTGAAAATTTAGTCACCACTTCTCTACACACACTTTTTAAAATAGGGTTTAGAAGCAATCTTATATATCTAGTCAAGTCTGATAGTGAGATCTAGATCAACGACCAAGATCTAATACCCATACCTCCAAGGTATTACAATTAATGATTACAATAGATCATGCATAGGATAAAACAATTAAATGCATAACTAACTCTGTAGGAAAATATTAAATGCGTACATAAGTTGGCCCAAAAATCTTATACAAGTCGGCCTGAACACTTATCCTCAAATTTTGAATCATTCCAGACATGTATACAAAAATTGTTCTACTTGGCACTTAACATCTATGTTGCTCGGCACTAAGTATCCTACTCGGCTCGGCATAATACAACTCGGCAACCTGAATACTGCTCGGCAATGTTTCTTGGCCTTGGATAGTTTTAGCTCGGCCACAATGATAGCCAACTAAAACTGCCTAAGTAAATGACTAGGTGTTGGTCACTAATCATCAACAGAACTTAGAGATTAACATTCTCCCCCTTTGATATTAGTGGAAAAAACACACTTATCATTTCTTCATTTCATTCCATCAAAATGTTGCCTAAGTATACTAAGTACTCCCCCTAGGAATATACTTGAAATTATACATACAAAAAAAGTTACATAGAATACCTGTTCTGTACTGATTTATCATATTGTATCCTTACCAACTTCCTTACCAACTTCCCCCTTGTTTTTGTCATTGATTTCAGGTGGGGTTAAGTTGTACTTATCCACAAATTGTATATGAAGTTGTAGGGTGGATGCAAATGTAGCGTCCCAACTTTCCTTGGCAATCTTCAGAACTCCCAATTTTATCTCTAGCTCGGCAGCTAGACTCACTAAAATTTTTGTAGTTGAGAGATGCATATTCATCACTCTAGTTCTCCCTCCATACTTTTGACTGGTGTGAAAGAGCTTGCAGCCATAATCTTGAAATTAGGGTTTGAAAAATGAAGAACAGAGTACCTCGAAAAGTAGCACTTCACACTGTTCACCTTAGGATTGTCAACGACACGATGACAAAATCTTTGATGCTAATTCCATTAAGATCAATTCTACAAGTACTTCAATCGCTCCATAAATAGTGAAAATCGCAAGGTAAAAATGAAGAATAAACTGTTCATCCTTTATAGACTCGAAAGGTCAAGGTAGGTAAGCAATAAATGTTCTGCCCATTGAGTTAGTGCAAGCCAGCTGTCCTCGGCTTTCTAAGACAACTTGCATCCCCACTCAACTCACTAAACTCGACCATCACAGAACTTACTCTGCCAACAAACTTGACACACACTAAAGAACTCGGCCTTAGTGTCCACAACTAGTGGTCGGCACCTATAGTGCAATTAGCTCTTCTCAGCATTTTTTGTCTTCAAAATGTGTCCTGGTGCATCTTAACATATGCAAATATGGACTTTTGTAAATTTCATGTTAGGAACTTATGTAAGATAAGAATTTTAGATGCAGTTCCTTCCATACCTCTTTTGCTTAGTTGGAGATGATGTGATCACCTGATCCATTGGATTGGGTGACCTCAGTTGTACTATCTTCACTGCTACATGGCTCAGATTTCTTAACCCATTTCTAGTTCATCTGTGCTCTAATCTACTCAACAGTAGGAGCAGGTACCCTAGTCTTACAATCTTTCCTTATATGACCAATTTTCAGACAAGTGTGACAAACTAGGCTTCCATTCATCCAACTCTTAGACTTTCCTCTAAAATGTGTCCGTATGCAGTTTTCTGGAACATGTCCATACTCACCATAGTAATGACAACTATGCCATGTGTTGTAATCCCACTTGTAATCATTGCCTTTTCTTGGTGATTTCTCTTGTTCCTTTGATGTCCATTGTTATTTACCTTTAGATCTGCAATCTTGTACTCTATGACCATGTTTCTAATAGTTATAACAATTACCATTGAGTCTAGGTGTGGAATGTGCATTGCTTGCCTTTGACTTACATTCATGTGCTTGATGTCCAAACTTATTACAATTAAAGCAATAACGATTAAAGTTAGTTTTAGGATTGGACTTACCATTCTTGCTTCTGCAAATGTTTGTTGTATGACCTGGTTTCCCACAGTGGTGGCAAATAGGTTTGTTGTTTCTTGGCTTTGCATACCTTCTTTCACCTATGTTAAATTATTCTCCTTCTTCATTGGTTGTATGTTGTTCAGTGTGACCTAATCTAGAAGAATCTTTAGGTCTTCTTGATGCTTCCACTAATTGTTCAAAGTAGCTCAAAGCTGCATTGGGATCATTCACTCTATTGTTAAGTTCTTTCTCAGATCTTAATTCATCTTTCAGCTGACTATTCTCAGATCTAAGATTTACAATTTCCAAGTCTTTCCTGTAGATCTCCTAATTCACAAGTAGCAGTTGATTTTCCATGTCAACTTGATTGACTGTCATTGTTTGTACATCATGTGTTCTTTCATCAAGTCTGATAGTCATCACTCTTTTGTCTTCTTCTGCCATAGCCTTGTCATCT
>MU223354.1:731426-746878 GCA_018584345.1 Thuja plicata | reverse complement strand
CTTTTGTCTTCTTCTGCCATAGCCTTGTCATCTTCGGCTTTCTTTTTATGTTCAACAACTTCACACATTCTTATTGATTGGGCTTCTTGTTCCTTTTTCAAGTTTCTGACTTCTTCACATAGTGCACTGTTCTTCTCCAGTAGATCTGCTATTGCTGCATCACTCTTAATAGAATCTCCATTCTGAAATAGATTTATGGTGTCCTCTTCCTGATAATGAGTGTCATTCATTTGTTTGGCCAAATCTTTCCTTGCTATCAAGGACTTCTTTAATTCCTATCTTGTTGTCTCAAGCTGTTGTAGTACTAGCTGAATATCAATCTTCTGATTCTCAATGAATTTACCCATCTTGTAGATCTCCATCTCAAGAACTATATTCTCAAGTTGATTATGACTTTCTAGAGAACTAAGCTTTGATACCAATTGTTGGAAATACAATAATGGGAAAGCAAGATACTGAGGGGGCGGTGAATCAGATCTTCAAATTTAAACACTTAAGACAAACTGATCCACATTCATACATATATGAATCTAATGTAATATCAAATAACATCCGCACCATGAAATAAATAACTCATAACATAGGAACTTGGTAACCCAGAAACCCAAATAGGTAAAACTGGGGTGGGGATGACACCCACAAAATTCTTCACTTCTACAGCAATAATGTGTGCCTGTTAGGGCTACAAAAGTTGATTACAAAATACAACCTACCCAGTTAAAGGTCTTCCCGGTTAAGAGCTAAAGATCATTACAATCTACCCTGTGAAAGGATTTCAACTTACAATAAAGTAAGCACTTTATTAGGAGATTTAGAAAGGTCTGCTAGAACCACTCTGTTAAGAGATTTTCACCTGATACAATGATTAGAATGTTTCAAGTAATGATCCTTCATTATGCACTCAGATGCTGATGACGGATCTCCTCTTTCTAGTACCTTCTGTGATCTCACAATCTGATATGTCTTTACTTTGTTGTTCACTGTTCTATCACTCTTCTTGATCTCTGCTTCTTAACAAAATAACCCTCTATGAATTTCACTTGAAAATGCAGTCACCACTTCTCTCCACACACTTTTTAAAATAGGGTTTAGAAGCAATCTTATATATCTATTCAAGTTTGATAGCGAGATCTAGATCAATGATCAAGATCTAATGCCCATACCTCCAAGGTATTACAATTAATGATTACAATAGATCAAGCAGAGGATAAAGAAATTAAATGAATAACTAACTCTGTAGGAAAATATTGAATGCGTACATCAGTCGGCCCAAAAAGCTTATACAAGTCATCCTGAACACTTATCCTCAAAGTTTGAATCATTCCAGACATGTATACAAAAATTGTTATGCTCGGCACTTAACATCTCTGTCACTTAGCACTAAGTATCCTACTTAGCTCAGCATGATACAACTTGGCAACCTGAATACTGCTCGGCAATGTTGCTCGGCCTTGGATAGTTTTAGCTCGGCCACAGTGATAGCCAACTAAAACTGCCTAAGTAAATGACTAAGTGTTGGTCACTAATCATCAACAGAACTTATAGATTAACATAATTTTTTAATCTGGGTTGCCTATTAAAATTATTGTAAGCGGTATTATCTCCACCAGCAGCCCTATCACTCTTGTTTCCACTAATTTTTAGGTCCTTCAATACATTTAGGACCTTATCCAACCTATCATCCTCTTTGGGCCTTACATTAGAGAACTTATCACTCTCTTTCTTGATAGATCTAGAAATTTTAGGATCATCTCTTTTCCCCAATATTCCAGATACTCTTTTTTTAATTTCTATATTCACAACTAATTTAAATGCTTCTCTAACAGTTCTAGGATCTTTATCTCTAAGCAAATAAGCCATTTTTGTATCATTTGCATTTAAATAATTTTCCAAACATACATTTTCATCCAGCCTCATGACTTGGAACAATTTGTTCATAGCCTTTTGGAATCTTATGTTGAATTCAATGACCTTGGCTCTTCTTGATATTATTAAATTCATTCAATATGAAGCCTTCATTAGTCTTATCACCATACTATTCCCTGAAGAATTTTTTAAATTCATCCCATGTATCTATAAAATCATCAAGTAAGCCTCTAAACCAATCCCTAGAATCCTCAACTAAAGACTGGACAAACAATTTCATTACCACATCTTCATGCTCAACCTCATAATCCTTGAGCATATTAGTAAAAAAATTCAAATGTTCTTCACAAGTAATAGCATTGTTTCCAGAAAATTTACCCAACTTGTCCCTTATCTCATGCAAAATAGGGTTAGGATAATGAGGAATACCAATAAAGGATAGTTTTCTATACCTTTCAATGTTGATTGGCCTCCTTTGGAATTAGCCAGTAGCAGCTTGGACATAAGTACTAGCTCCTGTAGTTGGGCCAGTAATAGGAATCTATGAAATAACATGTGGTGGAATATTAGTTCCTTGAGAAATGGTTGTCATGAGTGCCACAGTGGTACTAGTATAGATAGGTATTGCAAATTTCTTTAAGAACATAATTTTCCATTTTATTTATATTGCAGTTGCTTCCATTTCTGCCTTTTGCAATAATTTCATTCTCTTTTCTTTCTCTTTCCAAATTAATATCCAATTCAGACATACTTCCACCACTAGGACCCCTATTAATAGGTTCATTTATGGTTATACCAACAACTTTTTGATTTCCCTTATCCTTATCACCCTCACTACTTTGAGGTACTGGGTTTACTTTGTGGGACATAAATGTTTCTAGGCTTTCTTGGATTGTGAACCTGTCAAACACCTGGACCCTCAACATCTTTCTTAGGTTCTTCATAATTTATGGCTTTGAGTTCATCCAGTTGTTTCTGCAATCTAATTTTTTAATTAAGGCATCTCTAACCTCATTTTCCTTTTCTCTATTTTTTCTATCTCTTAAGGCAATTTTCTCATGAATTTGCCTTTTCAAGGAGTCAAGATCCTCAAAAACTTCCTTGGAATCAGGAAAAGTACTTTTTGATTTTGAGGAGGCAGTTGGGTTCATTATTTATTCTTCATTTTGATCCAAAAAATGCCTAAAAGGAGAAAAGCTACATAAGGGAGATGCATCATCAGATTTTCTATTCATGACATCTTTACTTTTTCTCCTTGACCTTCTGTTCTCATTATTATAAATATTATGAGTTACTTCCTTTGTATGATGTAGTTATTCCTCCCAGTTAGCAGGATAAGAAAATAATTTCTCATATACTCCAAGCTCTACAGGCTCATATTCTCTATGGAAAGTTTCACTATTCTCAGGAATAGTACTAAAAAACTTTCCTATACTTGCACTTCTACCTTTGGGTTTCCATGCTAGGAGAGAACTACTTCTTCCTTGATTTGTTCATGAACATCCCCTCCTAGAAGTATTTGGAAGCTCACCCTCTAATTTTTCTTCGGGATACTGCTTCACCCAAGATCTTGTGACTTTCTTACTCATCTTGTAATTTTGAAAATAGAAAATTTTCACTCAACACTGATGCAGAGATTTTGAGTCACCACCCATTATTAATTGGGAAATATGTTATGAAAATTTGCAACAACAATCTTACAATATAACTTCCTACAAGACAAACCTGACTCCTCACAAGATATCAACCTTGGATGACAAATATCTATCTCGGACACAAAACAATATCTTTCTACCCCAAAAAATGAAACTTCAATAACAACTCTGTTTAATCAGATGAAAATACTAACTGGACTGAAATCAATAAGCCAAGGAGCAAGCTCAACTTATAACCTTATTAATTATGCAATTATTACACAACTCCCCAACAGAGTCTCCATTTTGTTGGTTGTTGAAAAGGTTTTACACTTATAAAGCTATCAATACACTCTTCAATACATTCTATAAAGAAAGCTACCAATACACTATTCAATACATTCTATAAAGAAGCCAACTCCAATTATCAAATTCTCAAGAGGACTGGACTAACTAACAGGGATACTAAAATATCCCTCTACATTTTAGGCTCTACAAAACCAACATGGGGACTCCCTTTAACGCCTTTGAATACACACTAAACCCACGATTAGCATTAATACAAGAAGAAATCTCATATAAGGATCAACATAATTGGGAGATACTGGATAATGGATAATTATCCATTGAACATCAACCTTGCTTGACAACTAAACTAGAAAATGAAAATAATTATTTCAAAAGATGGAATAACCAGATACCCTGAACCAATAGGATAACAATTTCAGAAATTTTTAAACCAGTGCCTTATCTATTGGGTAATAGAGTCGGTTAGAAACTTCTTGTGCAAAGACATAAACTATGATTGATCCAAGATTGAGATTATTATTGTCTTACAATAATATCCTTCATGTAATCTAGAATTGAACTTATTATAGCAATCCTTATGCCAACCCTATGAACTCATGAATTAATTTTTAGCATTTTAATTGATCCTTGATCAAAGCTTAGAATTAAAACATACACATATAAATAATATGTATTGAATTGAATGAGAACTTAGAATTTGTTAAATTCACAACTCATAGAATCAACACAGAGGAGAGCACCAATCAATATTATATTTCATTGATTTTTGAACCATCATCTAAATACAATAATTTGTTCACTGAAATAATTCTCAATATGACTAAAACTTCAATACTAAAACATGTATTTTCTCTATCAATTGTTATACAAAACTTGACTATACTCATTAAACCTGACTGAGTATGAAATAAGTCTACTTGAAATTTGGACAAAATTTCTTAGCCCTTCCTAAGTGATCTTGGAAGTCCTTTTATAGAGTAAGGATTGCAACAAGCTACAGATCACTTAGGGAAAAATTACATTGGAATGCTTAACAACAATAAAAGCTCGGGAAGACTTCTTCAAATCTTTAAATTATGCTAAGCAAGAATTGGCTTCGACAAAATGACATCTAGCACCTTTTTCTGGACGTAATTAGATACAATTTCTTTGAGTTATGTAGAATACCCACAACTTTTGATGGAAAATTCAAGGTACCTATTTAGATAATTGTTCTCCCTATAAACAAGCTCAAGTGCCAAGTTAGTAACCAACTACAAAAAGACAAAATTGGTGAGTTCTCAACTTCTTAGAAAGCCTTCTTCTTATTCATCTCTATCTCCCACCTAGATATTTCCCTATTTGTTGGCCGCTCAAAGGATTTGACAGTCTCTATCTGGCTAACAGCTTTATTCCATCAAGCATCAGTTAAGGCCTTTACATCTGAAATAAACTTAACAAGATCTACCTCAGCTCTGCAAAGATTATCTATTGCCTCATTGAAGTCAGGTGTATCAATATCCATGGTTAAATTTAATATATTCTTAATGCTATCCACAATTAAATCAAAATCCTCTGTCCATGTAGGGATGTCCTTCAACTTTCCTTTTTTATCATAAATACTAGGGAAATAAGTATTATATGATTCTACAAAAATTTGTAGTTTCTCTTTTATTATTTGATCCTTTCCAATAAAGAAAGCAACTAATGTACTCATTGTACCCATCATGTCCTTAGCATCAGTAATCTTATCAAGTAGATCAAGCTTATATACCAAAACTATCGCAAGCTTCTCCATCGACATGTTCCTCCCTGACCATAGAGTGAGAATAGGATTCAGGAACGCCATGGCTTATGCACATTTTCCCTCAATAGATTGCAAAGATACATGAGATTTGTGAATAATATTCAGCTTATTCTTTAAGATGTCAACCCTATGCTATAGGATCTCAATCAATACTTTGATCCCCAAAGTATTATTTTCATCTTCTAGTTCCTCTATCCTCTCAGTATACTTATTTAACTTCTCAACAACCTCCATAGAGATAGAGACATTTGAGATAGAAGGAGTGAACTCACCAATAGTCTCCACATAAGCATCCATCATTTCACTAGTCGTAGACATGTTAGCTAACTTTCCAGTTAGCTTAGTAATCTTTTCCTCTAACTCAGCATTTAGCATAAGTTGACCCTTATATTCCTTGGATACCCTGAGAAGGCTATTGTGTGTCTATGCGACCCTTTTTTCCAAATCATCTACCTTGGCTCTATTCAGGAAATATACATGGGCTAAGAGGTATGTAATCTCCACATTGTTCACATTCTGGATGTTCTAGATGAACTTGTTACCTTTCCTCTGATCTTGTATATCATGTATCTTTGGCTTCTATGTGGTTGGGGAAAGTGACCAGATTGATAATTTCTTTCTCCTATGGTCAAAACCTGAGCCTCTAATGAAATCCCTAACCTTAAACTCAGACTTGAAGATATGATCTGGTTATTTTCTTATCCGGTCAATTGGGAAGGATGATTGCATGCCCCATCTAGGAAGTAGAAGCATAACACTTCTCTTCACCAATTCTCTTACCTGTACTACAAATAGTATGTAACTGTCAGGATCATATTCTTGCAGTTCTTTTACCATTTTTTATTTATTTTCCTTTGTATCATCCTCAGGACCCAAATTTATCTTCAATTCATTTTCTTTTAACTTGAAAAGAAAACTCTTGAACTCCTCAGTCTAGATGAAGTCATCATCCTACATGAACAAATTAGAAAGCAATAGCTTATCCTTTGTTTTAGTAACCAGTGCTAGACTTGATTCCCTAGTCCCCTCACCTTCTGGTGTCTTCTGAGAATCGCTCATTGATTGTTTGATCTCATGGAAATAGGGACCTTTCTCAGTAATTATTGCTTTAGCAGTATCTTTCATTACCTTAGGAGCATGTTCAATTTTATGTCTTTTGGTTGCTGGCCTTTGAGAAGAGTCAATTTCATCTCCTTCCTCTAGTTCCACAGAATACTCTCTTCTAAATGGCACATCTTCATGTGACGACTCAACATCCACAGGGTTAACCCTTGCCTCTGCTCTTGGAGACACATCAAGCATCTTCTCCATGATTTTATTATATTTCTCAAGAAGGGTTTTCAACTTATCCCAATATCCAAGCTTGTGATAAAAACTAGGGAAAGAGGGATCCATTTCCTTGAATGCCCCTTCAACTCTTTGGATATCAATCCATTTTCTTCTTTTATTGGCCAACTCATCGGGAATAACCCATTTTCTGATAATATCCTCCTCATAAAATGCCTCATGAAGTGGCAAAGAAACATTTTCCATCTCCTTCAAATTGACTCTCGTGAATCCCTCAGGATCACAAATTCTCATCTTTGCAGTATGCAATCTATAGTGCCTCAAGAAATCATTAAGGGGATCCAAATCCCACTTCCCTATGGTGAAATCACCTACCACCCATAACCTAGGTATAAAATTTCCCCTCTTCTTTAGGCCTAGGTATTCCTTATCAACCAGTGTTAATTGCTAGATAAACTCAATAATTCTAACCCTAAAAGGGACATGTTTTTTGTAAAATGTGAGGTGGCTGAGGATGCCCATAAACCCTAATGATTGTAAAATTATTAAAAATGAAAGTATCACCCTAATTATTCCTTATAGGCCCCCTACTATTTTCATGCAGAGGTCTAATAATTCTTCTAAGGTTGAGAGGTATTCTATCCTCTCTTTCACCTAGCATATCCCTAATAGGGTCTCCAATCTAATTTTCAAAATGTAAAAATGAAGAAGAGTAATTAGTGCATTCCCATACCCTTGTCCAGAATTGAATTGGCATTGGCATACCCATATCTTCCTTCAATAGGATTAACTCTTTATCCATGTGGTCGGCATTGTAAAACAGAATGAGATGCATGAGGATTGAATAATGATTGAAGTCAATCGTGGAGGGATTGTTTTGTATAGCCTCCAGGTCACTTTGAATTCTACTGACTATGCATCCATCATATTCATACTCTTTTTTCACATGAGGGTGTTGAATTTCCATACCCAACATCATCAAATCTTCACCTATTGTCTCTCCTCCTTCAACTCCCAATAATTTACACAGACCATGCACTGTATACTTGAAGTAGTTATGGAAGGTGTCCAGATCAAAAGGATCCTTCACATTGTCTGGAATGGGTATAGGTCTCCTTCCTTCCCAGGGCATGAACTTGGGAATTGCATTCTTATTTAAGACATTTTTTTGCAAATGATACTGCCTCTTTTCTTCATCCAGGTCTATGTCCACACTCATGGCTCTAGAAATGCAAAATGCTTCTACGAAGCTAGCTCTATCAATTCTCACCATAGAAGCTTTGTCTTTCTTCCTTATACATTTGGTGAGTGGGAAATAATGTTTAGCCACTAGGTCAACGTTTGTGAATACGTTAGGAACAATCAGCTTAGCCATGTTTAAAAGCCATTGATTGCACATTGGAATATCTTTCATTCTATTGTTGAAGAAAAATAGGAAAAGAGAGGCACCAGTAGAACCAGAAGTGTCTGGATTCTTGCAACGAGAAAAAGTGTCCTTCCATGCCTGATCATTGGCTAACATTACATTCGACAAGCCTAGCAGAAATTGAATCCATTCTTCTATAAATTTATCCTTCTTCTGCTTCCCTACAGTTGTTGACTGCATGGACATACTTGGTTCTATCATTTTCTCAAAAGAATGAACTCATCAAACCAGACAGAAAAGATTATTTTATGCACTTATTCTCTCTACAACTACAACGACTTAATCTCAAGAAAATCTCTCTATATCATAGAAAATATGATTAGTGATTGGGTACACAAATGATGGCTATGGATACTTCTTTAAAGATCCTTCTCGAGTATCAACTCTTTGTCCATCAACTCGCCATTAATTTCATACATTCATAATAACTATGGTTAGTCATGGAAATAAAATGGTTATGTCATCAGACCATGAATTTAGAAACCTTGAGTAATTTAAAAATCATTTGAATAATATGCCAGCATATCTAGAAAATCTTTGTCATGTCATTCTTCTATTTGGACCAAAGCCCATTTGTCACTTTTCCACTCCAGTCAACTGTCTTCGTGGCATCGAGCTTAGCTTGATAACTTAAAACCATGTCTTGTAACCTTGTGACAAACTGTAATAGGCACCTTCACATGGTCGCAACCATTTGGGAAAACTACATCATAACCTTGCGACCTTGCACCAACAGTTATATGTAACCTCTTCGCATGGTCGCAGCCTTCAAAATTTTAGGCCAATGAATACTGTGACCTTGCACCATCCATTGATCGTGACACTATAGATACATGGAAGCATCTCACAACACTATGGGCTAACAATAGAATCTCTTTCAAACATTGTGATGTTGTGACAAAGCATTTTACTTAAAATCTTATTTAGAAACGTGGCAGCCTCTCGCACTACCGCAACCATCTTCTTAGCCTTCATAAAAGACTTTCAATCTTGTGGCATGCAATAAATGTTAGTCAATTTTAAAATGTGAGACACATAGCACCTCTACGCATTTTCGCACCTTTGTAACTTAACTGTCAAAAACACTTGCAAAACTATGACAAACTAGACTTAGCTGCTAACACACGGCTATTGCATGGTCACAACTATTTGGGACTAACCATTTATTGTTATGCGACTTTGCAACATTCTTTCCTTAACTTCCAGACTTAATCTCAACACAAGGTTGCAACATTAAAACTTAATCGGACTACTGACCTGCGACAATGCGCTACACCTCAGCTTAACCATCTCGCAAGGTTGCAAATGTTTGATGTAAAGAAGTGAGACCATTGTGACCATGTGACTCAATGGACTTTAACTATGTTGCAATATCGTAAGTATAAAATGTTAATTTGATCAAACCTTACGAAGTTGCACTAACCTTTAGACAGACACTGCTAACTCACATACATGAAAACCTTGACAAGAAAAGACTTGCGACATAGGGATAAAGCATTACAAAGGTATTTTGACCTTAACTGACTACCAAGGTGGTTTGCAAAGACAAAATAAGGTAACACCAACTCAGACTTAGGATATTTTTTCCAACTCGATTGCTGAATTTCATTTGATCGACAGATGAAAATTTTAATAAGGCCAAAATAGAATGATGTCAATTTTGGAGAAATTTTAACAAAGACCTAGCCAAATTTTTTAGTCCTAATAGTGTGAATGTCTAATAATTATGTTCACTGATAATCAATACATTGGTTGGAAAACCCTGATAAGACATAATATGCATGACCATTTGTCAAGGTACAAATGCATCGACTCTTTTCACATTTGTTCCCTCTCTATGTACATTCTTGTTGGCATATAGTGTTTGGCCCAGTTTGCAAACCCTAGAACTTTATGCTTTAGCTACTCCTGTTTATGAGTATTTTCCACAACTTCGGAAGAAAATCAGAATGAAGATCTATCACATCTTTCAGCTTGATTTCTGGATTTTGATTGTGTGTAATTTTTAGCATCAACGTTTTGGATCACACTCCGTGATCCATCATCAGGATAAGATTAAAGAGCATGAAGGAATGAAAAAATTACATGCTCTTTGCTCTTACCCTGATGATGGATCACGGAGTGTGATCCAAAATGTTGATGCTAAAAATTACACGCAATCAAAATCCAGAAATCAAGCTGAAAATTTCTTATGGATTGTGGAAATCTGATCGATTTAATCTATCACATTGTCAATGACTGCTTTCTCTGGGTTGTAAATAAAAATATTGAAGGATCGTTAGAGAAAAGGATCCCATCAAAATCTGTAGCACTTGTAACCCGATATGGTAGTTATTTTATCCAATTTGATGGTTTTGAAAATACCCCCTTTAAATTGCCCAAATATGTCTCTGATTATTTTATATTCTTAGAAGTGTGTCGTCATATGGCAAGTGTTAATGTGAAATATGTTGATGAAATGAACAAGAAGGGTTACATTTTCCCCATCTCACTCACCCACTTTCCTTGCAAAAACAATGATGTTGAAAGGACCACAGAAAGGATTTTATCAAAATTTAATATGCAAATCATATGGCTCCGAAGTCATTTTGATAGAAAAGGTTTTATATGTAGAAATTTTTCCAAAGGAGATGATATTTTCACAAGGAACAACTTGAATATTATTAGGAGGATTGTGAAGATGTCGAAAACATACAAAAAAGAGATTCCATGAGAATGACCCTTGATCAAGTTAGGGCATTTTAGCTACATGTATTTATTCTCATGAAATTGATCAAAGATATTTTTAATTTCATGGATTCTCATTGTGAAAATCTTCCACTTGCAGGACTTCCAGAATTGTCATGGTTGGAGAAAGATGAAACAAGTATAGCACAAAGAACTCCTCTTGTAATCTTTTTTTATTAAAGCAAAAATAGTTTTTGAAGGGACCTGAAACCCTTTACAAAAATATTACATAATATATTATAATGAAATACGACCAAAACATGAAAGAAAGGACCAAGAAAACAACATGGGTTTTACCAATAGGCTCTCTACACCTAAAACAAAAGTTGCTCAAAAAAACTAGCAAGCAATCAAAAACCAAAGAAAGGACCAAAGAAAACTCTAGCCCAAGATCCCACCACCAAGAATCATCAAGATTTACCTTCAGCACTATCCTTGTGGGAACAAAGAGTCATGTCAAAAGAGGGCATATACATCTTACCTTTCTTTCCCTAAACATTTATCTTTGCCTCTTCAACTTCTCTTGTAATCGTTAGAACAAGGAGATGGATAGAAAAAAGAGTGGAAGAATGTACTAATTTGTTGGTGTAGAAACACACAATAATTTCACACCACAGTATATTTGAAGGTTCTAATACTTCATAAACCCTAAACATTTCATCCTCCACACCCAAGGAAAATATTTTTCACTGTGGAGTAGATGACAACCAACCAAATATAAGTGTGAAGCGCAATTTTATCTGTCAGCAAAATGCCACTAGATCTTTGAGGATAGAGGCACATCAAGCAAGTTTTATTCATGTTTTTGTCCCTTCTGGCGACTTTCCAAGTATTTTTAGAGCTGAGCAACAGAGCTAGTTCATTATCTCTAAGCAAATCAATCGACACAATCTTCCAAACACATTGTTACATAGTGTAAAGGATAAAAATATTGTATTGGTATTATTATGTATATGTATTTTGAATGTGATAATTTTTATGTGTAAGGAAGATAAGATGTTCCCTCTAACCTCAAATACACAAAGGAAGGATCCAAATTGATTAACCCCAAAGGAAGGATCAATGCATAAATGAATCAATCGATTGGAAATGAAAATAAGGAGGAAGACCTTAGATTCTGTTTTATAGAAGAGAGTGTGTGATAGATTTAAGAAAATTAAAACTTAAATTGAAATGAATTGAAGACAATTACTAACCTCAAAATGCTACAGATCTAAAGAATTTTTTTTTGGGTGTCCGCACTGAGTTTTTGGAAATTCTGCAATCAGATCTAGAACAGAAATGTAGAGACGAAGAAAACCCAGAAATCTTTGTGAATCTAGCTCAGTTCTAATTTTGACCCAAAAATGAATGTCACCTTTGACCCAAAAAAATTTATTCTGACCCAGAACAAAATGTTGATTCTAACCCAGAAATTAATATCACCTTTGACCCACAATTTATGATTCTAACCCAGAATAGAATGTCACTTCTGACCCAAAATCTCTGACAGAAAATTTGTTTCCGAATCCCAGTAGTTTTTTGAAAAGGGTATCCAAATCTGCACTCCAATTCATTATTCCATACCTGTCCCTGCAAGAAAAATGGTTTGTTTGTTGGGGGGAGGGGTTTTCCTTAGTCAAACCCTAATTTATGAATTAACCTTAAAATCAATAATTGAAATAGAGAATGCTAGCAAGTAGTAGAAATAAATCTAACAATGAAGCTATGAAAATAGATATGCAATTATACTTCAATTGTAAACAAGTATGTAAATATGAAAGATTGGACTCAATATTAGAAACCATAAACCTCCATGATTGTATTCTTGGAATCCACCTTGAAGGGAGAATGAATGAATCTTGATGATGCACAAAGGATCTTGAAGGAAGATCACACCACCATGATGGATAGATCTAGGGCTTGAATGATGAATCTTGAATGCTTGAACCAAATCCCTTCAAAGGATTGAATTCTTGAATCCTTGATCTTCAATGGAGAACTTGAATGCTTGAGAGGAAGACTTGAAAACCTTGATTGAACTTTGAAAGCTTGAGTACATGTAGATAACTTTCGTGCTTAGATTTTACTTAAATTTCACTTAGTTGATTGTTAGAGAAAATGAGAGGAGAAGGCTTCCTTATATACCAATCTAGGGCACAGTCTTCTAGAGAGGCCTACATAGGAGAATTAAATTCCCTTTATACCTATATCCCTAAAAGAGGACCTATATTAAATATAATTTAAGAGTTGTCGCTTCGGAACCCAAAATAGCCGACCCGAAAGCGGGAAATGAACTTTTAATGACCCCCGACTGCCGACAAACTTTCAAATTGGAAAGGGGGACCTGGGTAAAAATCAAGGTTGACCTTGACCTAGGTCAAGGTTGAGGTTGACCTTGACCCAGGGAGTCATAACCCTGGGAAAATGTGTCAGGTGGGATGGATAGTATCCGGAGAGGCCCAATCAGGGTCCTAAACAGGAACAGAAGTAGGAGAGGGTGCAGAAATGAGGGGACAATATGATGATGGTCAAAAACACCCCCTAAGTAGGGCTAAACATTATAAACATGGAAGTGCTTCCATTTTATGATGATACATTAATCCCCCACTTTAGCGGGAGTATTGAAATCGAACATACTCACGGTAAAGTTAGAAGAAAGACTCCAGAGGATCACAACGAGGTAGAACATCACTTAGTCAAGGACATGATCCCCCATACCAAGGATTCTAACTCAACATACACGCACAAAGATATGAAAGCAAAGAGAAATTAATCATAGAAAGCATACATGACTACATAAGAAAGACAAGAGCAACACTATAAATAACATAGCTTCATGATCTAATCCTACTAACATGAAAGTGAAAGAGAGGAAAGAGAAAGTGATTACCTTGCCTAGTAAGATGCCCACCTTACCATGAATCACCAAGGAGGGAGAGCCCAACAAGTTCACCCATGAACTATGCTTTGTAATTGTAATGCGTCTTCTAACGGCTTTTGGAATACCCATAGATCCACATTCTTGTATCACTATGGAATATAAAATGTGTCTTTTCAAGATTTTGGAACTCATGTGTGTTACCTTCCAAGGATTTAGCATATTGGAAAATTTGTATCTCTTCAGGATTTAGCAACTTAAGTGCGTTACCTTCCGAGGATTTAGCAAAAATAAAAATAAAAATGTGTGTCTCTTCAGGATTTAGCAACTTATGTGCAATACCTTCCGAGGATTTAGCATGTTGTAAAATGTAAGCTATAGTATAAGGGAGACCCTATATATGCCCCCCTCCTTATCATGACTACCAACTAGGCAGGATAAGGAAGAGATAGAGGATACCTACTTCACCAGGTAAGGAGATATCTAGTTTAACAACAATATAAACTATATCCTTAGCAAAGAGTATTGACCCTTACCTTTAAGAGCATAGATAATTGTGAAATGGATATGTCACATATGGAAAAAAAAAAGGATCCTCAAAGAGGAAGAGATCTTATCAGCAAGACCCCCCATCGTAGAGGAGTGCTTAGGATAAATTGTCATCTTCCAAAGAAAAGAAAAGAGGGACCAAAGATTCGATCATCAAGCCCCCTACAATCAAGAGGAAGAGGAATCTCGGAATGAAGGAATCAAACTCTAACCCAAAGCAAGGGCAAGAGTTTATAAAGAACATAATTTTCAAAATAAAGAAGAGGTGGTGACCTAGGACAATAACCTCTCATATAAGAGGGTATCCATAGCCCAAAACATAAATCTTTATAAGGAAATAATGTTGTAGAATAAACAAATGTCATTAAGGAAAGTAGATCCTTAGATAGAGACAGAAGGAAAAACCTTGCCCCCAGGAATGAAAGAAAGGGATACATCAATTAGATCAAGATATGTTGTGACAAAGAGATATCTTTGCAAAAAAAAATGTCCTAGAAAAGATATCATGAATGATTATGAGGAAGGAAGTATGTGCCATAATAGAAAATTATAGGGATAGAATATAGCAAGAATAACCGATTAAACTCAAAACAAAATACATGCTAAGAGCATAATGGATTCCTAGAAGATTGGAAGGAAATACCTCTTTCCCCCTAGTTAAAAGACAAGAGGAGAAAAATGATCTAATTTATAGAAGAATGAGGGGAATGCCCTATATCAAAATTATGAAGAAATTGTAATACTACACGGGAATGAGATATAATTCCTAAATCAGCTCTTTCTCTAACATATAGCTTGAAACGCACACAATCAGAAAGTAAATGTGTATTACTATAATTAAAAGGACATTTGTATTTAGAGAGAGCATTTTTCGGCATAGTTTTAAAGATTTCTTTCTTAGAATTCATTAACTGGACATACACTTTCTTAGCCACATCTTGAGGAGTATCAGGGTGATCTAAGGAAGGTGTTGGAAGAAGAACATGAAGAGGAGGGTGATAGTTAAGA
>MU223354.1:707818-731225 GCA_018584345.1 Thuja plicata | reverse complement strand
GTTCTTCCCTTTAATATCATCATGGATCGGATAAGAAGGGGAAGGTAAATGAAAGAATTCTTGCACATCTGCATCATGAACCCTAGTTTGAGCCCCATCATAAGTGTGGGAAGAACTAGGGATAGAATATGGATAAATAGGAGTAGGAATATTATGAATTGGATTAGGAAGGATAGGATGAGGATTAGGAGGATTAGGAACTAGATCAGGAATGATAGGATTAGGATTAAGAAGATTAGTAAATGGGGTATCATCTACCCAATTCTTCACATAATCTATAAGAGCAATAAGTCCACTACACAAATCCTTAATGAAAGTTTTGAAAGTTGGGAAGACTAGTATTAGTTAATCTCATAATAGCATGAGCAAGTGAAACATGAAGAGTAACAAACGTGATGAAATGGATGATACTTTCATAAAAATCATAAGTACTATAAAGAGATGCTAAAAGAAGAATAATGAGGAAAATAATCATACACCAAAGCATCTTAAAGATTCTCATAGTGAATGAAATGCAAGAAATGTTTTTTAGATTTTTTTTTGTATTTTAAAATGTAAGAGCATAAAAGAAAACTAATTTAGTATGTATGCAAAAGCTAGTCTCTAAGGAAAAGAGGAAAAGCATCTAGCACCAAAAAGAAAGAGTTGTCTATCACGGGTTCACCAAAATGTAAAGGATAAAAATGGTGGATTGGTATTGTTATGTATATGTATATTGAATGTGATGATTGTTAGGTGTAAGGAAGATAAGATATTCCATCTAACCTCAAATACACAAAGGAAGGATCCAAATTAATTAACCCCAAAGGAAGGATTAATGCATAAATGAAACAATCGATTGGAAATGAGAATAAGGAGGAAGACCTTAGATTCCATTTTATAGAAGAGAGTGTGTGATAGATTTAGGAAAATTAAAACTTTAATTGAAATGAATTGAAGACAATTACTAACCTCAAAATGCTACAGATCTGAAGAATGCTATTTTTGGGTGTCTGCACTCAGTTTCTGGAAATTCTGTAACCAGATCTAGAACACAAATGCAGAGATGAAGAAAACCCATAAATCTTTTCCGAATCTGGCTCAGTTTTGATTTTAACCCAAAAATGAATGTCACCTTTGACCCAAAATTTCTGATTCTAACCCAGAAATGAATGTTACCTTTGACCCACAATTTATTATTCTAACCTAGAATCTCTGATTTTGACCCTGAATAGAATGTAGATTCTGACCCAAAATCTCTAACAGAAAATCTGTTTCTGAATCTCGATAGTTTGCCAAAAAAAGGTATCCAATCTGCACTCCAATTCGTTGTTTTGAACCTATCCCTGCAAGAAAAATAGTTTGTTTTTTGGGGGGAGGGGTTTGCCTTAGTCAAACGCCGATTTAGGAATTAACCTTAAACTCAATAATTGAAATAGAGAATGCTAGCAAGTAGTAGAAATAAATCTAACAATGAAGCTATGACAATAGATATGCAATTATACTTTGAATATAAACAAGTATGTAAATATGAAAGCTTGGACTCAATATTAGAAACCATAAACCTCCATGATTGTATGCTTGGAATCCACCTTAAAGGGAGAATGAATGAATCTTGATGATGCACAAAGGATCTTGAAGGAAGATCACACCACCATGATGGATAGATCTAGGGCTTGAATGATGAATCTTGAATGCTTGAACCAAATCCCTTCAAAGGATTGAATTCTTGAATCCTTGATCTTCAATGGAGAACTTGAATGCTTGAGAGGAAGACTTGAAAACCTTGATTGAGCTTTGAAAGCTTGAGGACATGTAGATAACTTTTGTGCTTAGATTTCACTTATATTTCACTTAGTTGATTGTTAGAGAAAATGAGAGGAGAAGGCTTCTTTATATACCAATCTAGGGCACAATCTTCTAGAGAGGCCTACATAGGATAATTAAATTCCCATTAGACCTATATCCCTAGAAGAGGACCTATATTAAATATAATTTAAGAGTCGTCACTTCATAACCCAAAACAGCCGACCCAGAAGCGGGAAATGAACTTTTAATGAACCCCGACAGCCGACAAACTTTTAAATTGGAAAAGAGGACCTGGGTCAAAATCAATGTCGACCTTGACCCAGGGAGTCAGAACCCCTAGAAAATGTGCCAGGTGGGATGGATAGTGTCCGGAGAGGCCCAATCAAGGTCCTAAACAGGCACAGAAGTAGGAGAGGGTACAGAAATGAGGAGACAATATGATGATGGTCAAAAACAACCCCTAAAGAGGGCTAAGCATTCTTAACATGGAAGTGATTCCATTTTAAGATGATACACATAGCTATTGATTGTCTTTGCAAACTTATTGTAATTCTTTGGATTCCCCAATCCCACTCCCTACATATTGGTAAAAATTATTCTAAATACCTTCCTATGCCTCTTGGCAGGTGAAGGCCATAGAAAAGTAAAAGAGATATAGTTCACTTATGGACACAGAAGTGGAGATTGTCACCAAGTTGTCTGAGGATTATTCTTAGAAAAAGAAAGCCTGTAGAATCTCTAGAATGGTGTTTGACCAAAATTTGAATCATACATTTCTGGAGATTACAAACTTGATCACTAGAAAAAGAGAATAGGACCTCACAGATTAAGATTTCACCTTGAACATAGTGGATATGGGTTCTCCTACTATCAAAGGTGATATTTATCACATGGAAACAGTTGTGGATATGCTAGCAAAAATGTTTGAAGTAGAGAACAAAAAGAGCATACCACTAGAAAAATAAGTGAAAAGCTTTCTTGCTTTTATCCAATTTGCCCTCCAAATCAACTATCGGTCTTTCAATCAAAATGTGAATATTCCAATTGCAGGATTTCAACATGATATAATAAAGAAAATCAAGAGAAATCAAATGGTCACCTTAGTAGTGGATCAATGAGTTGAGAAACTAATATTGGATGGGTCATCATGCATTGATGAAAGTGTGAAAATGATCAGTGAGATTTGGGAAAAGATGAATCTCTGGAATAATGCCTTGCAAACTATGAAAACAAAATGCAAGAGCTTGTCAAGCCTAGTTGTTGACTTGCAATATGTTTTAAAAATACCTGAAGACATTTCAATTCATGAAGGAATCGCAAGTAAAGTAAATGATAATGAATGCACATTTTGGATAGATATGTTGGAATCAAAATTGTTGTTAGTTAAAGAATTAGACACCCAAATAAGATCAACTCTATTCGATTTTGGACATGACCTTTAATGCCTTCAAGGATATCTCTTGATACTCGATAAAAATGTCTTTGAAGGGAATAAATTGTGTGAGAGTACCAATTCATCTGAAAGTTTTAAAGCCAAAATATGTGCAAGGTTATCTTCCAAAGAAGTTAATGAAAAAATGATGCAAATTTTTATTAACCTGGAAAATTGGGTTCCACACTTGAACAATCAAGTCCATAATACCCACCATGTTCTTCTACAAAGGCACCAAAAGTTAGCTAGCTAAAAATAAGGAAAAATATAACTGGACTCCTTGATGTAAAGTCACTCACTCCAATTATCATAAGATATAAAGAATATACAACCAACTTGGAACTTGACCAGGCATAGGAAAACAATGCACCTCAAGATACACAATGTGGATAAGTACCACTAGAACGTGCAATAAGTATCATAATTGTTTAAGGTTTCTTTTATTTTCTTGATGTTACTTTCACTCTTGACAAGCCATGATTATTTGGTTTTGCAGTATTAACTTTATAATGGTAAACTACAACATGTATCTGCATAGGAAGTACAGGGGAATGAAGTCACCTGGTTGGCATATGTGGTAAATATGAAGGTTGACGAGAAAATGGTGTTATGAATAAATACTTATTTCATGTTTTTAATTGCTTTGTTTCTATAGTTCCTAACAGTATAACAATAGGCTTTGGGGAGTCGTTTGTGTCATTATTTAAGTCTTTTGAATTTCCTTTGAAAAGGGTCCTTTACAGGATAGGTTTATTGTTATGAACAACTATTGTCTATTCCAATATATGTTTCATAGATCATACTGAAGTAGAGTTTTCCATGCTTTATTGAATTTTGAAAGATATTTATGAAACATATCTTATTCAAATTGTCATTTAATTGACTTCATGTTATGCCTTGTCCAATTTCACACTTGTATCCAAAGCTCTTACATTTAAATTTGAAATAGAATATTTGTGGATTGATCATATGTCAACTAGGGATCCACATTTGACTGCCTAACTATCAATGCAATAAAACATATACTATGACAAATTAGGAAATTAAAAGGTAAACATTACAAAATCCTAGTATCTATCGTAGTGATTATTTTCTCAAAAAATCAATACTAAGCAATTTGCATAACATTATATTGACTCAGTAGTTTAAACAAGAATGTGTTTTACTTACACATACTAACCTTTCTAAAGTCATTCATAATGCTCCCAATATCAAATAGAGTGCAATAGGGATAATACACAAAACATTTATAAAACAAAATTTCAAGCCATATCCTTCCAAACTTCAATGGCTTTTACAACTTGAAGTTTCAATCTTCTAAAAGTAAAAGCATGTTTTTTAAAATAATCTACGATGATTCCACAACACGATTCATCAACTATCCTTTATTTTCAATTCACACTGGATAATAAGATCTAATTCTTCCCGGCTCCTTTTGTTGCTAACATCCTCGCTTTGTATTCCCTGTATTTAGACACCATGGACGTTATAACCTTAGCATTGGAGATTGTTGTCATGTTAACTTATGTCTTATTTTTAATTATCATCTGATCATTTCTAGGTTTTGTCTCGTATGTCACTCATTTCTTTTCTCAAGACCATGACACCAGTTACCAGCTTCTTAAACTTCTCTAATGTATCCACATCCACTTTATCGGAAGATAGTTCTCTCTCTATGGTCAAATTCAAAATATAATGAATATCACTACTCATACATATGGTAACCCTAGCTTCTTCAAATAACTCTACCTGCAAAGTAGACAACATTATCTTTAGGTCATGGTTGACATGTTCACCTCTATATAGAGCCTTTGTTATCTCATTTTTTAGTGCATCCATTACATTGATCTTCCATTCCACCATATCCATCCATGTGATATATTCATTGTCATCCTTATGGTTCATTATTTTGTCATTAATCAAAAGGCCAACAAACAACTTTGACAATTCTTTTAAATCATGTGAAATTGTCAACAAATTATTTCTCACCTTTTTCACATTGTGCATATGTCATTCCATAATTTTCTTTTCTCTGCAATTTGACTGTATGTTTTTTATGGTCGTCGACACACCCCATTATATCAATTATAAGATTCCCAATCCAATCATCCACTGCCATAGTCACAGCTTGAAACCATTTCAGTTCCTTGATTTTATTAGGATCCAACCCTTCAATAAGAAGAGTGGTAATTTGCATCATCGCCTTATCACCCATGTCCAACATAGACCGAATAAACGAGGTTAAAGAGTTTAACTCTTTTCGCGGCACTAAATTATGCTTGACCTCTAATTTAAGGCTTTTTGATAATACACTCACACCAAATTTTTTTTGATAGATATCAATTTCAATAGTGGGTGCAGTCATATCTACCCTATGTAACCTAAAGTCCACACCTATGAGTTGGATTTCATCCTTGTCTCTGATAGGATCAAAAATTTCCAGCAATGCATGCCCTGAGGTTGGGTTGCTAAGCATTCTAGATATCCTCCTAGCCTTTTTTGGTTTGATTGTTCCCTGTAATAACCTAGCTACTGTATCCACATATATATCTATCATTGACCTGTATCTATTTTCCTGAACTAGAACTTTTTTTAACCATGGAGGGGAACTACCAGAATCACCCACCATGAATAAATGTGAGGAATTGAAACATGTGTTCAAAATATTACCCCCATCTCAAAGTGTTACCATTTCCATAGAACTTTGCCCTTCATCATAACTAAAGAATTGACTCATGTTTACTGGAAGGGTGTAATCAGTATTTTGTAAACATTCTGCATTGCTTGAAACAGGGGACGCTAAATTACTGACTGCACCATATAACTTTGATTTTACAAGGCCATTGTCTTCTAGGCATTTGGTTGTTTCTAGATATGGACACTCTTCATCGTTTCCTTTCTTCCTTGCCACCCAGGGTAAGTGCACCAAGATGGTGAACAAAAAGGGGGGTATAAGTGGCCACTTTTTTTTTGAAATCAGGTCAACCTGAACTTCGAAGAGAAATTCGAGGGTCATGCACTCAAAATTAGGATTTGTGCAAAGAATAATAATTTTAGTACTCAAAATCTAGTTTATAAATTACTAGAGTTTTTTTTAAATGGAAAAGATTAAGAGGGTCAAACCCGCTGCGCACGAAAAATTGTTCCTGGTTTTTTCAGAAAAACATAACATAGTTGTTTTCATGCGCTTTAAAAAAAGATATAGTTAGATTTAGTATTTTGCAAAACCCTTTTCTAGAATGATAGGTAAGAGTGAGATCTAGAAGTTGTGTTTTTTTATGTAATTTTCCATTGAGTTTTTTTTTAATGATTTTTTGAAGTGGTCGCATCTTGAAAATCTGGTGTCCATTCGTCTGGGCATAACTTGCATCAAAATAATAAAAAAATGCAAACTTTCTTTTGAAGTGTATAGAATCAAGTGTAGAACAATAATATGTATTTTTTTTGAATTTGGTCAAGTAAAAATTTATTAAGAAAATGGTAGACATATGTCTCTGAGGAATGTGAAGACACTGGTAAAGAAAATTAAAGTTTACTATGCTAATGTTGTCCAAAAATAGAAAAAAATATATGGTTAGAAAGTTGAGAAGATGTGTGAGATTATGGTGGTAATTTTACAGATACCCACTTGATGATGTGTAAACCTGATGATGAGGAAGTCGAGAAATCATCTTAGAAAATCAAAAGATGTGTAAAGGGAGAGAAATGGAGGGGAAAGGACTTCCAAGCCTTAGGGTCGTTGTCCAACCCTCTTACCTAACCATAACGCGTATGGGTTACTTGATACTAAATAACATGTACAGGTTCTGTAAGAGAAAAAAACTTTCCTAGTTCTTCATAACCCATACAGGTTATGTAGAACTAAAAGCATGTGTTTTTCGTTCTACAAAACCCATACGTGTTTTGAAGAAATAAAAACATATGCTTTTAAACTTAGCATACACTACACACATGTATATACTTACATATATAATATGTATATATGTATATATATGCATATATATAGATGTATATGCATATATTATAGATATATGTCTATATATGCATGTCTCTCCATGTTCCCTCTCTCTCTTGTCTTCCTTCGCCATCACCATCTCTATCTATTCTGAGCCTTAATTATCCTCTCTCTCTCTCTCTCTCCATAACCCGTATGGGTTATGTAGAACTAAAATCATATTTTTTTAGTTCTATAGAACCCGATCGGGTTTTGCGAAATTAAAAACATATGCTTGTAAACTTAGCATACACTACACAGATGTATATACTTACATATATAATATGTGTATATGAATATATATGCATATGTATAGATATATATATGCATATATTTATATAGATATATGTATCTATATGCATCTCTCTCTCCAATAAGAATAAAAAATAAATGTTATATAGGTTGTCTTAGGGAGAAGCAACATTTTTAGATTAAAAAAAAAAAAACATAAAAACTATGGACATGGTGCGGCCAAAAAAAAGAACATATAGTTCTTCATAACATGTACATGTTATGAAGAACTAAAAAAGTACTTTTAGTTATTCAAAACATGTACGTGTTATGAAGAACTAACATATACTTTTAGTTCTTCGAAACACATGTGTTACGAAGAACTAAAAAAGTACTTATAGTTCTTCAAAACATGTACATGTTATGAAGAACTAAAAGTGTATTTTAATTGAAGAGATTAGGTTCAATTTCCCCGAGCCAGGTGATTTCAAATTTTTAATTACATGATCGAGTTACGTAATTTTTTTTCATGTGACCACTTTTTTACCAGCAACTTGGTGCACTTACCCCCCACTTTTCAGTTATCCTAATTATCATAATTGTTCTCCTATCCAAATTATCTTCTTCTAGTGCATTCCAATCAATCGCTTCTATTGGTTTCCTTTGTATTTATGTACTATATATATAGGATCAACTATATCATACTCATCATTTCTAATGTCACTTACATCAATTGGGAGACAGTAATCAACTAATTGCTTTACTATCATTCTTGACTACCTCCTCTTTATAACTTCAAGTTCATCCTCACAATCTAACCAGAAGTCTTCTAACTATGGGACATGATGGTAAGAAGATCCCAAAAATAGAGTATTTTTCACAAGGTCTTTTGGATCAAAATGCAACCTCAAAACTTGATAACTATCCATTTTATATTTCTTTGTTTCTTTAAGCATGTTCATAGCATTCGACTTTGATTCACACCTTCATATTCCCAAATGAATTAAAAATTGGATACCTATATTTCCCTTCTCACTACGCCTTTTATTTACTTCACATATTTGTCTACATATTTCAACAATAGTTATCTTGTCGTTGACGTACCTGGGCAATTTCCAAGGGAAGTCATCAAAACCTTTCATTCTAAGATGCGTAAATGTTGGAAAATATAAGAAGAAACTACCATAAGTTTTTATCAGAGCAGATGCCTCACAAGAAATTCTTCATTCAAGGTGACCCTGCATTTCCCTTACCAACTTCATTGTAAATGTGTCATTCACTCTCTTATAATTTGAATGCTTGTTTTGAAATTGAAGGCTTGGATAAAACTCATATATCTACATATCTTCTTCAAAGTTTTTAACATAATCTAGGCCTGCCCAATATTGTGTACACGCTAGAGAATACACCAAATATGACGATGTGTAAAAAACATATTCAATGGGAACCTAGTGATCATTTCATGAAAACGATCACTAATCAGACCAGCTTAGTCTGTGTAATCTGACCCCCCGCAAATTACTTGAACAAAGAAAAACATCCACTCATCTAGGTTTAGGACATCTTCATCACCTCTAAGTCTATGTAACAAAACAACAATGTTGGCAATTTTTGGTTTAATAAAACTCTTATATATGTACGAGGCAATTTGCATTGCCCTGTCCTTGGGGTTGAAAACCATGTTGTGGCAATTATATTCCTATACATTCTCTTTTTGTTGTTAAACTCGCATTGTGATAACAAGAAATTCCATTGGGCATATTGACCCCTCGTAGGGAGACAAAAGAAGCTTCAATATTTGCTCAATCCAAACTAACTACAACTCAACCATCATGTGTTTTGATTGTCCTTGTGTTGGGATCATATCTATTTATGCATTTGATTACCAACTCCATACATTGTATAGCTACCGAGAATCTTTTCGCTTCAGTTAATCTACTCTCTACCAATTTTTCTATGATACTATGTTGCTTAGGATGTTCTACCCTTCCCCAAAATTCTTTTAGATCCATATAACTCAATTTTGTATCGCCTATTTCGTTGCCTATGCATTCTAAACCATTAAGATGATCATACCCTAAATGCTTAAATTTCATGTTTCTACACCCTCCTTTACTTTTGCAATTGAAAGACAAAAATTGCTTTGCAACACACAAACCTTATCAATTTCACCCAAAACACCTCTACAAAAGCCTGTTGAATTTCTTCGGAATTGCCTGCACAAAAACCTGTCATGCCCTACTTTGTTTGTGTTTCTAAGAAGTGACGGATTCCAAATACTATCAAAAAGTAAATAATATTATCATGTCCTGCATTTTTACTTGTCTAACACTGCTGCACAATTTACCATAGCAACTAATAAATATTCCTTGTTCTCTTCGGCTTTCAAATTAAACCCCCCCCCCCCCCCNTCGGCTTTCAAATTAAACCCCCCCCCCCCCCAACCAACAGATTTTTGGTAATTTGTAAATATTTAAAAATCGTGCAAACATATTTCAAATGCATCTAACAGATATGTCCCATGACACACCCAAAATATCGTAATTATTACCTTAGATGTCAAACTATTTGTCGAAAATGAACAACATTCAAAATTAATGCTAATAAACCATTGCCTTCTCACACCAAAAATACCCTACTTATTACCCTCGATGTCAGATGATCCCTCAAAAATTGAACTTTCACTTTGTTGACAAAGATGTTTGCTAAACAACTTTGTAAATTGTCCGATTAGACGACCTATCCTATGAATGCAATTAATTATTACCCTTCATATCGCACTATCGGCCAAAATTAGAACTTCGCTATATTAAAAAATGTGTTTGCTAAACAACTTTTAAAATTGTCTGATTACATGACCTATGCTATGTATGTGAATAAATCATCACCCTTAAATTAACCCCTCAACCAACACATTCTTGAAAAAGTATAAATATTTTAAAATCAACTAGACAATTTAATCAAATGTCGTACTTTTTTTCTACCCTTCTCCTCGCACGACCACTCATCCTATGTTTTCAGTAGTTCACATTTGACTACATTGACAATCTTTAAATTTATCAGATTACACAACTTCGCTTTTGTCAAACTTTTGATCAATATTTGAACACATATTTCTAAAATCACCGCCTATACTACTTTCATTATTTCCCCTTTCACACACAACCTATCAGCTATCCATTGCCCCCCAAAAGCACACAACTACTAGTAGAACCCACATATTTCTATCCATCCCGTGGATACTATACCATCACATTAATCGTCTGTAGCATGTCTTGATCTAATGGAATCCGTCAAACCAATAGAATTAAGTTGTCTTATCTCTTATCGGTGATGTTGAAATCCTACGTGTCCACATGAACACCACCTGTAAGGTCCTCAGAGTTTTATAACACAGTCCTCCTCGGGTTTCATTGAGTGAGAAGAGCAGCTCAATGGCAGCCATGGCAGCACATTCATTAACAAGCCTGGCACAGGCCAGGCCTTTTGCCTCACATGAATCATCCTATTTATCGCCATACAGGAGCTTAAATCATCACTCATTAATGGTAAATAAGGAAAGAATTTCATCTGCTTCTTTTTCTCCTCGTCGTGTTGTGAGAGTGATGGCTGCAGAGGTTGTTAAAGACGCACCGAGGAAGGGTGCCAAGGAACCCATGAAGGAATCCTTGCTTAGTCCTCGCTTTTACACCACCGATTTTGATGAGATGGAGACACTTTTCAACACTGAAATCAATAAGAATCTTGACCAATCTGAGTTCAAGGCATTGCTGGCTGAATTCAAGACAGATTATAACCAGACTCATTTTGTCAGGAACGCTGAATTCAAAGCAGCTGCTGATAAAATGCAAGGTCCATTAAGGCAGATTTTTGTTGAGTTCCTTGAGAGGTCTTGTACTGCTGAATTCTCTGGATTTCTGCTCTATAAGGAGCTTGGAAGAAGACTGAAGGTCTGCGATTCTTGTTTTTTTTTTAACTTTTTTCTTTAATTTAATTTTAGCATTCACGCATAATTATTCTTATACTGTTGAGCGTATCAGAGCATCGTTTGTTTTATAGCCAACTTAGTTTTTATTCTCTTTGTTTCATAGCACAACTTTTAAGTGCTTATGTACTATGAGTTAATTTCCATGGACTAGCTAGGGCTCAAACCTAGAATGTCCCGTTAAATGTGTTGGGGCTTCTGGTGGGGCTCTCCACCATTGAGCTATTGGCCCTTTTACAGTTGGGAGATGGATTGTTCTTAAATGTTAGACCTGAAGAGTAAGCCAATTCTCTAGGGATGTGAGCAGATTGGCAAGGGCTTCTTAACGTAGAGCTTTCTTACAAACCCCTAACACCTCAAGAATGCTTGAATTTGAAATAATAGATGTAGGGTAAAGATAAAAAACCTCATTCTACAAGGGAGGTCTCATACCAAATTGGAGTGCTGGCTAGGCCAGGACCTGAAAGCCAACATTTACCTTAATCATTTATTTGCTAAGGGATTTGCATCTTGCCTCATTGTTTCTAATAGCTCTCTGTCCCTTGTATTCACTTGCGAATTGGTTGTGGGAGAGCTCAACTTGAAAGGAACCCTAGTGGACGGTGCAAAACCATGCTCTTGTTGATTGCTTAATACCTCTGATAAGAAAAGCATGATAAGTGTTAATTCACATTCACTGTTAATCTACTCATTTCTAGTAAACTGAATTAGTCCAATTGAAATAAATTTTGATGAATCGGGTAGGATATGACAGTCTACAGAAAGGAAGAATGCTCAGTAAATCAGGATTGGAGACAATATTGATAGCTTACCATAAACATGGCTAGTAAAAAGTGTAAGTACAGTATTGAAAATTATAAAATTCAGTGCAAATTAATTTACCTATATACCAGTGCAATGTTGCTGTAAGTATTTTTTAATATTTTATCATGGGAAGTAAATTTTAATCTCTGCACTTTTCCTTAAAGCACACAATGGAATATTTCAATTACTAGCATGATTCAGCTTAGCTTGCTTAGCCTCATTTTTTAATATTCCTGAAAGATTAGTGTGTCAAGGCATCAGTTTATGTACCAACCTTGTAATGCACCATACAAATATATCAGCACAAAGTGGTTGATAAGATACAACTCCATACTTATCTCTTGTCATAACTCTTCAATGTCTATTGGTGATCACGATTTAGTAGGCATCTATCTTTGTATAAATCATACATAGTTTCTGATCCAAGTCCAGGGAAAGAAATAGGAATATACTAAAGCGTAAGAGTGATATCCAACAATCTTGTGATTTTGGTAAATATGAAATGGCGAACAAAGATAAATGCACATTGACCCCTGAATGACCTTTGCCCTTGTTGTAGTAGATTCCAAGGCCTTGCATTAGTAGAAGCTGACTTGGGACAGTTTGTTAATCGGTTTTTATTTGGAATAAGAAGACAAAACATTGCAATGCTCTAAAGCAGCCCACAATTTAAAGGTATTTTTTTGGAAATAAAACTCGAGACCCACTACACGAAGGCATAGAAACTGCTACTAAGCATGATCATCATATCAGATAACAGTTACCTACCATGAAATAGCATGCAACTATTACAATGTTATAAATGCCCATTTCCAAAATACAGGGTAAGGATAAATCTGGGCCATCCTATCTTCTCCAGAAAAATTCTAAGGGTAAAGAAAAAGCACAGGCTATTCTATGCATTGAAGATGTGCACCCTGCAGCGTCAGGGCTAGAGAGGCATATTGGCCTGATGTGCCCTCCATTTCAGGAGCATTTGTGTTCTGGTGACAGCTTGAATCCTTTCATGGTAACGCTGCATGTCATTCTCCTTGTCTTCAAATCAGTTTCCCTGCAAAGAGAAGATCCAAGGTGATAAAACTGTAAGTTCAGATATCCAGCCACCACTACTACACTTGCAAAAGTTGGCCACCAGGGTTGAGTATTTGAGGGTCTGCTTCTGGATGCTTTAAACTGGTTTCCTGCTTGGTTAGAGGCTACAACATAACACCTTCATATAGAAGTGATCAAGCTCCACTGCCAAGCCTAAGAATTAATCCTTACAATTTTTTCTTTCCAGCATCTAGCAGGTGCAACATTGAATTCGACAACGCCAACTCACTCCTCTTCAAAGTTGTCCTTTCCCACCTCTTCTTTTGGTTCTCAATGCAGGGTTCGACCATTTTTTGGACTTATTTCTGGGATTTTCCCCAACAAACTTTGACCAAGTAGATCTTTTATAAAGATATCTGAGCATTCCTTAGCAATGCATTCTCATGAGCAGAAGTGCTGAAATTGACATTTTGTTTTTCTCTGTCTGACTCTCCATAAACTGCCTTTATAAACACTGTGAGCTTTCTGTCTTAGATGCCCCTCTACACTTTCTTTCTTCATGGAATGCATCAATAGAATTGTTAGAAAGGATATAAATGTGATGCAAGAGCATCCTAGGTTTCTTGGCAATCCTGTATCAAACAAAAATATGTTTGCTTTTGGAGTTTTGTAGCTTAGAGGAGTCCTCAGTTGAGTACTCGGTTGCTCGGTTTCCTGTTGATCAGTGGTTGGTCGACTCGGTGGTGTTCTGCTTGGTGGTGTTGCACAATACTCGATTGTTGTTGGTGACTCGGTGCTTTGTGCTTTCTGCTCGGTTGTTTCTTCGAGTAGGTTTTGTTGGCTCGATTTTCCGTTGCCGATTGGTCTCTATTGCTCGGTGGTCTTTTCACTGACTGGGTTTCGGTTTGTTAAATCTCAAGGCCGACCTTGTGTATTTAATTTGGGTCACGGCATTTAATTTGGATCTCTCATTGGGGATTGTGTGGACCTAAATCTGGGTCGTTGGCTTCTCCAATGTTTGATTTTGTGGCTGACCTGTTGATTGCCTCTTGTATTTAAGTTGTATTATGTTCTTAGCTTAGGGCACCAGATTGGGATATCAAATATAAAATTGGAGATAGAATCTGAGTTTTAGATCTAAGAAGTTGGGTAAGGAGTTGTATGTCTTGGCAAAAGGTAAATGGCCTAATGCTTGCAGAAGATCTGTGATAGATTTTAGAGTTATATCTTTGTAATTGGTCATAACCGGGAAGGCATTACAGCCCGAATTGTTGAATGTAATTGTTGTTTTATGGAAATAGATCTCATATGTTGATTATATTTTTGTGTTATTGGTTGTTTCCGTTGTTGTTGCTTTTGGCTGCAAGTTTGGACGATCCATTCTTGGACCCTCCAATCTTGACTGCATCAGATGGTATCATAGCTAAGTTTCAATCACTGGAGGAGGAGCTAGGTTTTCGATTGCAGGAGATTGGTGGATTGAAGATGCCTCTGAAGAAAACCCGCAAGATTACAGAAGAAGAACACAAGGTGGAGTTCAATCTTGAAGATTTCCAAGCTTTGCAGAAGCAAGTGCAAGATCTGCAAGAGGAGTTGCAAAGAAAGAATGCATCTAAAGAACACCGAGATAATGGTGAAGAATCTGAAGAAGAAGATCATTTCGAAGAAGCTGTAGAAGATGTCTGAGATCTAGAGGAGGCTAGATTTCTAAGAGCTATATCTAAAATTGGGAAAAGACCTAAGATTGAAGTTTCTGCATTTGCTGGAAGCCTTAGGCCAAAAGAGTTGATCGATTGGATTAATGAGATGGATGAATACTTTGAGTATGAAGAAGTAGAAGATCCTAATAGAGTTTGGTTTGCAAAGACAAAGCTAAAAGGTCATGCAAACATATGGTGGAGAGAAGTTCAATTGGAAAGAAGTCGGAGAGGTAAAGACAAGATCATCAGATGGAACCGAATGGTTGAAAAGTTGAAGAAGCAATTCATTCCGGTGGATTATGAATTGGAGATGTTTAAGAAGATGCAAGGTTTGAGGCAGGCAAACAAATCGGTGCAAGAGTATACCGAGGAGTTTAACAGAATCCTGATTAGGACTGGTCATTCGGAAGTTGATAAAGAGAAGGTTGTTAGGTATATCTATGGCTTGAGACCTAGTATACAAGAAGAGTTACTCACTGTTCGGATGACAACAACAGGAGATGCTTATTAGATGGCATTGAAGATTGAGGAGAAGCTAAACAAAAAGTTTGAAGGTAGACAGAATAACAGAAACTGAGGTGGTAAGACTGATGACACAACTGCTGAGAGTAAGGTGGTGGAGAATCCTAAGCAGACCGAGGTAGGATCTAGCAGTAGTCAAACCACTAAGGATTACAATCATGAGTCTGGAAGAAGAGGAAGAAGTGATTTCATCGATACTTGTTTTCAGTGTGGTGAAAAGGGGCATAGATATTATTCATGTCCTCAAAAGAGATTTATCCTGGCTACTGGGAAAGTCAAGTGAATGCTGCAGAAGAAGGTGAAGTTATGATTACCAGGAGATTAGCTGCATGTATTAATGAACCAGTGCAGAGAAGAAATTTGTTTAGAACCAGATGTAAGTGCAAGGATAATGTATGTAATGTCATAATTGATGGTGGCAGTTTTGAGAACTTTGTTTCAGAAGAGATGGTTAGTAAGTTGAATTTGGAAAGGAGGAAACATCCTAATCCTTATCAGATTAGTTGGATACAAGATGTGTCTAAAGTTAGGATTGAGGAGCAATGCCTTGTTAATTTTAAGATTGGGTCTTATTATGATGAGATATTGTGTGATGTGATACCTATGGATGCTTGTCACCTATTGCTCGGTAGACCTTGGCAATATGACAGACATGTTATGTTTGATGGTCGTGCAAATACCTGTGGTTAGGAAGGGAGGTTCCGAGTATAAATTGGTACCTTTGCAGGAATCAGCAATTAAGAGGTGTGGGGTTCTTAGATGTTGTCCGAGTGACATTGGCATAGTTGATGAACCTATTCCTATGGGTGAAAGGAAGGAGAATTTGAAGGGAAAAGTAAAAGAGAATGACATCTCTGAGGAACTTGCAGAGATTAAGAGGCAAATGGCGTTTTTAACTAAGGTGGTGCAGGAGATGTTGACACTAGTGGCACAGAAGGATGCAGATGATACCGAGTTGATTAGTAAGTCTGGTGAGGATGTGGTTCACCAAAATATTGATGGTATCAAAGGTGCAGAGGATGGTCGAAGTCAGTTACAATCGGTTACAGACAGGAGATATGAGAAAAGTACAGGGCAGATGAACTTGCCGAATGGGACGATGGACAGAGTGAAGACAACATGGAATGAAGGACAAGAGGAGATATGGGTTAAGAACATATATGGTATACCTGTTCTAATTCCCATAAGATGTTCATGATTTCCTTTATGGGAACATCTTCTTTACCTGGAGTGTCTGATGCAGGAGCATCCTAGGATTCTTGGCAATCCTGTATCAAACAAAAATATGTTTGCTTTTGGAGTTTTGTAGCTTAGAGTCCTCGGTTGCTCGGTTTCCTGTTGATCAGTGGTTGGTCGACTCGGTGACTAAGCTCGGTGGTGTTCTGCTCGGTGGTGTTGCTCGGTACTCGGTTACTGTTGGTGACTTGGTGCTTTGTGCTTTGTGCTCGGTTTCTCCGAGTAGGTTCTGTTGGCTCGGTTCTGCGTTGCCGACCGGTCTCTGTTGCTCAGTGGTCTTCTCACCGATTGGGTTTTGGTTTGTTAAATCTCGAGGCTGACCTTGTGTATTTAATTTGGGTCGTGGCATTTAATTTGGATCTCTCATTGGGGATTGTGTGGACCTAAATCTGGGTCGTTGGCTTCTCCAATGTTAGATTTTGTGGCCGACCTGTTGGTTGCCTCTTATATTTAAGTTGTATTATGTTCTTAGCTTAGGGCACCAGATTGGGATATTAGATATCAGATTGGAGATAGAATCTGAGTGTTAGATCTGAGAAGTTGGGTAAGGAGTTGTATGTCTTGGCAAAAGGTAAATGGCCTGATGCTTGCAGAAGATCTGTGATAGATCTTAGAGTTATATCTTTGTAATTGGCTGTAACCGGGAAGACCTTACAGCTCGGCATGTTGAATGTAATTGCTATTTTATGGAAATAGATCTCAAGTGTTGATTATATTTCTGTGGTATTGGTTGTTTCCGTTGTTGTTGCTTTTGGCTGCAAGTTTGGACAGTCCTTTATTGGATTCTCCGAGCTTGACTGCATCAAAATGTCTATTTATTTGAGCCAATTGGACTTCTCCACAGCCACTAGGCCCCAAATTGGCTCTCTATGTTGGACAGACAATTATTAGAAATTGTAGATGGTTGGACCATTTCCAACATCATTGATCACATAAATTGAAGATTCCACTTGTCTGGTGGAGGGTGTGGCACCCCAAATTATGTTTGGCTCTCTATGTTGGACAGTTTTTAGAAATTGTAGATGGTTGGACCATTTCCAACATCATTGATCACATAGATTGAAGATTCCACTTGGCTGGTGGAGGGTGTGGCACCCAAAATTATGTGTCAAGAGATAGGATCTACCATATGCTGAAGGACACATGAGGAGCAGCAGAAAAAGAAAACAGACTTGAAAATTATATTAGTCAAAATGAAACAAGACATCGAGAATATGAGCTGCAACCCTCCAATAAAACATCATTACATTCAAACTTAAGACTTGATACAGATTTATACAACTTCATATTTTGAACCATTTTTCAGCTCTGCGGAGCTGGACACTTGCTAAGAGAGTACCTAGCAAACTACAGATTCAACAATATATAGAACTATGCATCTACAATGGAGAGAAAAAAGTATTATATTTTGAACTGCCCATAAAATGTGAGAACTCTGCAGATGGGACAGTGACAAGTTGGAGAAATCATTGTGAAATCCAATCGAATCCTACTGAGATTTGATATCAATGCATGTCTTTAATGTTAGTTTTAATGCAGCAGATATGATTGTGCATATGGAGGAGTGCACAGCTGAGTAGTCGGGATTACAATCTCCAACATATGTGCCACTTATGAGGTTGAGATTGAAGAACACTTTATTTTTTGGTGCCCCATCTACTATGAGATACAATGGAGGTATCATTGTCTATTTGAAGAGTAGTGATTCTTTCTCCACCTTTCACTGCTTTAATCACATGTACATGCACTTTCTTTGAAATATTATTAATCTTAATTGAGGATCCATTTTGTGGATCTGTTAGGATGATTACTCCCTCCTTTCAGCCGAATACTCAAGCATTGGAGGTATCAAGCTGTCCCTGCATTCACACTTAGAGGGAGATAGCTTTTTCCAACATCTAGGGCGTCCTCCTTGGCAGAAGCTCGGGTCAAGAAATGAATCCATGTTACTACTTTTTACTCTGCTCCTAAATGTTCATTGAACCTGAATGTAAAGTGATGCTCTAGTGGGAATACTCTCTTCATCAAAGATTTGCCCAAGATAGCCATTCGCATATGAGCATTCTCAGATTTTACTCGAGTTCTTTGATAGCAACAGTCGATGATGTTCATTCTTCTGGTCCAAGGTCTTCTTGCACGGTATCCTTGATCTTCATAAGTTCCATGTTTCGGAGGTTTGTCCTCTTGTAGGGTTATTTATACTTATACTAGATATTTTTATTGCTCAGATTTTAAACACTTTACAGTGAAACTTTATTTGTCCGTCCCTCTTTTGTACTTTGTATTAAGCTATGCTTCATAACCTTGTATATTTTTACCCTACTATTTCTCTAAGTTACTTCTCATATCCTTGGATATTTAAGTTACTTTTTATAGCTGCTTGTACTTTCTGAGTTCCATTGAATTTTTTTGTTCTCTCTCTCTCTCTCTCTCTCTCTCTCGTTACCTCCACAGCTAAGCATGATTCTAGCTTTATGAGTGAACCATCGATGCCCATATTATTGCAAGAAGTCTTTGATAGCAACAATCGAGTTCTTTGATAGCAACAGTCGATGATGTTCATTCTTCTGGTCCAAGGTCTTCTTGCATGGTATCCTTGATCTTCATAAGCTCCATGTTTCAGAGGGTTGTCCTCTTGTAGGGTTATTTATACTTATACTAGATATTTTTATTGCTCGGATTGTAAACACTTTACAGTGAAACTTTATTTGTCCGTCCCTCTTTTGTACTTTGAGTTTGTATTAAGCTATGCTTCATAACCTTGTATATTTTTACCCTAGTATTTCTCTAAGTTACTTCTCATATCCTTGGATATTTAAGCTTTTTATAGCTGCTTGTACTTTCTGAGTTCCATTGAATTTCTCTCTCTCTCTCTCTCTCTCTCTTGTTACCTCCACAGCTAAGCATGATTCTAGCTTTATGAGTGAACCATGGATGCCCATATTATTGCAAGAAGTCTTTGATAGCAACAGTCGATGATGTTCATTCTTCTGGTCCAAGGTCTTCTTGCATGGTATCCTTGATCTTCATAAGCTCCAGGTTTCGGAGGGTTGTCCTCTTGTAGGGTTATTTATACTTATACTAGATATTTTTATTGCTCAGATTTTAAACACTCTACAGTGAAACTTTATTTGTTCGTCCCTCTTTTGTACTTTGTATTAAGCTATTCATAACCTTGTATATTTTTACCCTAGTATTTCTCTAAGTTACTTCTCATATCCTTGGATATTTAAGTTACTTTTTATAGCTACTTGTACTTTCTGAGTTCCATTGACTTTTTTTGTCCTAGCTCTCTCTTGTTACCTCCACAGCTAAGCATGATTCTAGCTTTATGAGTGAACCATGGATGCCCATATTATTGCAAGAAGTCTTGTATCCAGAGAATGAGAGGGAGAGAAGGTATGCTAGCTTATGGATCAAATGCACTTCAGATGTTCCTAGGATTGCATTGATGACATATCCATGATTTTATTTATACAGTGCAGTTTTCTTATCATCTCTCTCAATAGTGGGAGGTTCTTATCAATGTGATTGTCAAATAGATATCAGCATTTACCTAGAAGGGGTTGCGTTGAAAGTCTATAAGTTTAAAATTAAAATATATCTTGATTGATAAAGCAGTGTCCAGTTATCCTTGATTACAAATTTCTAATAGTTTTACAGATATAGCATACTGATGTTTAAAGTAGATTACAAAAGGATATCAGACATTCATGCAAGGACCGACCCTCTAGTGTAGGCACAGATTGATGTTCTTTATCTATAAAGTTTGGAAGTTTTCACCTCAATATTGATTTCAAGCAGTTATTCAGCAGTAAAATCAATTCACATAACAGTAATGTTTTGACACCCTGATTTTAGAGAATTTAATGAATGGGTATGCAGAGAGGCTAACTGATCATTGGGAATTTGCAGAAAACAAACCCAGTTGTGGCTGAGATATTCTCCCTCATGTCCAGAGATGAAGCTCGCCATGCAGGGTATGTCACGATTTATCTTATCTTGCCACTGGGATCAGATTTTATATATATAGATATACATATGAAAATGATAAACTTTCAATGAAAAAGGCTCCTTGATTGCACATCTGACGTGACATATTTATTGTTATGCTTGCTGGCTGGGATAAATATTTGTCAAACTTACAGATTAAACTAGAAAATTCTTTCATTAACTAGAAAATAGATAATGCAGTTCTTGTTTATGCTGTGATACGTCTGTTCACTTATAAGACATGATGTGTGACCTATTTTTTACAGGTTTCTCAACAAGGGTTTATCAGATTTTAATCTTGCATTGGATCTTGGCTTCTTGACTAAAGCACGCAAGTATACATTTTTCAAGCCTAAATTCATATTTTATGCCACTTATCTATCAGAGAAGATTGGATATTGGAGGTACATTACCATTTACAGGCATCTTAAAGCTAATCCCGAGCATCAAGTGTATCCTATTTTCAAGTACTTTGAGAATTGGTGCCAGGATGAAAATAGACATGGTGACTTCTTCTCGGCTTTAATGAAGGCACAGCCACAATTTTTGAATGACTGGAAAGCGAAGTTGTGGTCAAGATTCTTCTGTCTTTCGGTCAGTAATGTCAAGTTACGATAGCTCATCATGATTTACACAAATATTCTATTAACTACTTTCATTTGGTACCAGTTGGAGATTTTCTTATTCTTACCTATTTTGTTGAGGAATTTCTTCTTTGAACACTGGATTTTCCCTTTGCAGGTTTATGTTACAATGTACCTAAACGACTGCCAGAGGACAGCATTTTATGAGGGTATTGGACTGAACACAAAAGAGTTTGATATGCATGTGATCATTGAGGTGAGCTAGAAATAGTGGATATAGTCTTACTACTTTGAAGAAAATTATTATAAAATTATTAAAAGTGAGCTGCAGTATATTTTGTTAAGCTATTACAAGATTTATCTCCTTGGTTCATGCAGACAAACCGAACAACAGCTAGGATTTTTCCTGCAGTCTTGGATGTTGAAAATCCAGAGTTCAAGAGGAAACTTGATAAGATGGTAGAGATAAATCAACAGATTATAGCGATTGGAGAAAGCCAAGCTCCTAGCTTCATAAAGAACCTGAAAAGAATTCCTTTAATAGCTGCATTGGTGTCAGAATTAATATCAACCTATATGATGCCACCTGTAGAATCAGGTTCTGTGGACTATGCTGATTTTGAGCCACAGGTTGTGTATTAGAAGCGTACACTTATGCATTGATAAGGGAAATTGCATGGACCTATTAAAAAAAATTTCAAGACGCAGATTTTGCTTTCTCAATGTCATAGCTGCCTTTACTAGCTCTAGCCTTTCAACTACGATCAGAGAAGAAGTGCCTTTAATAGTGAACACGTGCACAAGTTAGGCTTTAAATAGTTTAGTATATTTTATTATTTAGTGATAGAAATTCTGTTAATAAACATGCACTATTCTTTATCCATGATGTAACATCTTTATATTGTAGCAAGTTTTTTTTACAGGAAGAATTCAAGATCAATGGAAATTTGCATAGCTAAATAATCAGGAGATCAGCATGCTATTTTGACAATTATAAATATTTTTATTTTGTTGGCCTCATTTTTTCCTTGAGATGGAGTTCAACATGTAATATTGACCGTGGTTTGTCATGTGATGCTGACTTTTTTGTTACTTACGTATCAGTTCACATCTTTAAATTTGCAAATAATTAGCACAATGGTCTGTATTCTCTGTGCATGGTTGAAGCTAAAAGAAATTAGAAAGGTACATAATATTTTGAATGATCATGGTTTTTCTTTCATGTAGAAAGAGCTACAAAGTTTTATCAAGGATTAGGTGGTTTGGTAATGATTGCTTTAGCACAAGCATGATCAAAAGTTTGAAACCAAAGCTGTCATTCTAGTTCAGACCCTGGTTCAAGTCCATAGATTCACTTCATGGATCTGCCAAAAAAAAATTGAGGTTGGGTTCATCCGTGTGTGTGTGTGTGTGTGTAGAGAGAGAGAGAGAGATTTGCTGCTTAAAACCAGGAATCAAGTTTAGAATACCACATGGCATTATATAATCAACAATACCACCATAAACTGAAATGTAATTCAAAACATTAATGATCAATATTATAAAATATTTATTGTTCAAACTTAAAGTTTGATATTAAAATACTATAATCGATTTATAATGTCATGGATTTTCTAAATCATCAACATCATCATTATTGATATTAGATAATATAGGAACATTTGACAAACCACAAGTAGTGTCATTGGCACTCACACTAAAAGTATGCTCCCTTTCAAACTCCTCAAGTGCAACATGTTGGGAAGTGGAAGCATCCAAATTAGTATGCTCTAGCTTCATATCCCATGACTTCACAGGGGTCTAGGGGCAACACCCCTTGCTCATTATACAAGGCAAGGTCAAAGGGCAAAGCCCCCACCACCGAAATCAAATGAAGACCTTCAAAGCCACATGCACCTTCATGGTGCACACCATTTTCATAGTTTCTTGAAAGGAAAAAAATGCTTATAAAACCAAAAAAATAGTGTTTGGAGCAGAGTTCCATGACTCTCCACGAGTCATGCGAGTAATGATGACTCGCAGGTCGAGTCATGGCTGCCTAGTCATGATGACCCGTTTCCATGACTCGCATGACTCGCGAGTCATGCGAGTCATGCCATGACTCGC
>MU223354.1:690104-704812 GCA_018584345.1 Thuja plicata | reverse complement strand
GGAGGACCATGAGTGGGTTGACCAGGCAGACATAGAGGCTGAGGTTGTGGCTATGGCAGAGGAGGAGGATAGAGCACGATCAACCACCACTGCAGCTGATGTTGATCAGAGTGGCACTTCACGAGCAAAGGCTATGGCTTGTCAGTCATCCAGGACCTACCTCAGACACATTTCTAGGAGGGAGACAAACTACTTTGAGGATGAGGCTGAGCCAGAGCTTGAGTCGTAGACTTGTTTTTTATTACACATGTTTGGGAACATTTGATGTCATGGATTTCATGGATCTTATATACATTTGACACTATTTATAATTCTGCATATCTATGTTTTCTATTTCCTTCAGCTACAATTTACGTTTGTACTTATGCGATGGATGTATGTTTATGTATGTGATCATACTAGCTTCTATTTGATGATGTTATAGTGTTTTTAAGCTTTACTCAATAATGGGTGCCTGAAACAAGTTTTATATCCTAAAAAGTCTTTGTTTTTCATTTTGCCGAGTCGTCGTTGCCAAGTCATAGGCGAGTCGCGGGCCGAGTAGTCCTAGCCGAGTCATGGAAGGGTCCGAGTCATGGAACTTTGGTTTGGAGTATTTAATCCTCATTTTTCACATGCGGTATATGTCAAAGGCTTAGACTTGCCAAGTACCCAGCAAGTACTTGCTAAAAACCGTCCAAGACTCACCAACAAACTTTGAAAGTTAACTCCAAAAAAACTTGTTGTCAAAGTCAAAGGTGAAATTTGTTTTTAAAAAGCAAAACAAAAGGTAAAATTTTGTCAAAAATGTGAAGAGTCCTCTGCAGCTTTGTTGGGATCCAGGTTTATCCCAGATGAACCCAAATGTCTATGGCCATGCCCTGCCGGAATTCACAAGGGAGTCAAAACCATACCAGGGATCCAGTTCAAACCATATCTGGATGTAGCTGGCCACCAGGCAATCTGGTAAACTTAGTTTGAAACCTAAGGAGTTGTAAATTTGGACAAAACATCAAAATGGTAAAACAATCCCTTATGGACTTCTTCAAGTGGAATCACCCTCATACACCAAAATGATTTCCTGCTTGGTGGTGACCTACCTATTTGACTGCACAAGAGCAAACCTCAAAGCACTGTTGATCAAACTGTTCTTTATGTCTACTAAGAAAGATGGTTTCTCATGATGTATATTTGTTGACAAGTAGTAAATCAGATAATTTTTATATAAAAGAAACTAATACATATAGTTTTGCTTTCTCGTTGAAATTTTTATAGTAATCCTGTATTTGCACAAATTTGAAAATGTGAAACCAGTAAGACTCCCACCCAACTAGGCCTGTTAAAGGGCCTTGTAGGGTTAATCCAACTTTGAAAAGAAGAGTAGCGTGGCAAGCACCAAAGGCAGGATGGGTGAAAATCAACTTTGATGGCACTGCTCAGGGGAATCCAGGGATCTCGAGATGTGGATGTGTGGCAAGAGATCATGAAGGCAACATTCTTGCCTTTAAGGCCAAACGTCTTATTGATGGCACAAATAATGTGGCTGAATGTGTAGCGGCTACTGAGGCTCTGGATGTAGGCATCAAATTGGGCATTAGCAAAGTTCATTTAGAAGGTGATTCAGAGATAATAATAAATGGAATATCTAAAGGAAAGATGGATGCTTGGTTCCTGGATAAATATATCAAGCAAATTCGTGGGTTGTTACGGAACTTTGAGGACTTCAAAGTTACCCATGTATTCAGCGAAGGAAACAAGGTGGCCGACATCTTGGCAAACAAGGGAGCGAATTCACCTTTGGGACCCCAATTTGAAATCTACGAAGACATGAGAAGTCTCGAACTAGAACCAAAAGAATAAAAACATCCCATATATATCACTAAAGAGGAAGTATAAAAGTACATCACCCGGCTTTAATTCGGATGGCGCGTCCACAATGGCAATGTTATCGCATGTGATTAAAGGTAATAATTAATAGACATGATTTGCGGAAGGGCTTCTAGATTGTTCCACAGCTGGCTTAAAAATAGAAGAATGTGAATGAATGCACCAAAACAGAGGGCAGTGAAGACATGGAGGCCAATTTTGCTTTGGAATTGGACAACCAAACGCAAGCCTATGCAGGGAAGATTACGCCACGACGATTGAAGAACATCTTCATGTTTGAGGATGATGAATTCAGGAAGGGTCTGCAAGAGTTTTTTGGCATGGAATACCTCGATTCCTACTGGAGGCGTCGTTCCAATTTGGATGTGGCATCTATGTTCTTAGCTTTGGGGCTTATGGTAGGCAAATCGAAGGAGGAGGTTCGCAATGTGGTGGCGGAGTGTGTGGATTCGCAATGGCTGTTGGAAGTGGAAGATATCATTGATAGGGCGGTTCTGGGCCATGGTTTGGAGATGGGTACAGAGCCGTGGCGGCTTATTGGTGGCAGGGAGCGCCCGGTACAGCCATTGGTGGTTTGGTCTACTGCAAACCTGCAAGGTGTACACTTGCCAAGGGCTGAAAGGACATTATTGCCTTTCTGCAGAAGAAGGTTTGGAAGGGGGAGAAAAAGAGTTCCAAGAAGACAACCCCGCGAAAGAGCGTCACAGCACCAGGGCAGCCAATACGTTTTCAATCTGGGAAGAAGGCTCAGAAAATGGCAGGGGTGAGCGGAGAAGCGAAGGATTTTGGAGCCATTCCCAACTTCTCGAAGGAGGAGGCTACCCAGTGGTTCAAGGATTAGTGGGATAGTGAAGTTGAAGGAGGCGGCCAGCGGAATGGCGCTTAGGTTTTTTGTATACGGGTGATATAATTTTGAAACTGGTTATTGTAATGGGCGTTAAGGCCTTTTTTAGTATAGAAAAGTATAAAAATAGATATGTATAGGGGTTTGGGGTTAGTGAAACAATGTCTGTAAGCGGTAGCCAACCGCAAATATTGGCACAATGATGTAATTCTGCTTTTATATCAATATAAATCAAAATGTTACCTATCAAAAAAAAGACTCCCACCCAAGTGACAAACTCTGAGTGTACATCCAATACAGTAGAAACAAACTAGTAAAAGAATTAAAAAGCAATCTTGAAATAACACACAAGTTGTAGGACTTCCTCTAGAAACAAAAGGCTTTTATTGTGCTGCCTTTGATTTACAGGTAACTAAACTGGCCACATTTCTCATGTTTAGACACTGGCAAATATGGTTCTGAATGGAACAATTAGTTTTCAAATACAGTGATAGCATATTAATAGATTCATAATTTTGACCAAAAGGCTTTAAAAGTTTATATAACATTTACAAAATGATCTTTGTGCAGCTTGATGGAGACATTAGTAACACATAATAAATCATTTTTGATATTTTGAGAAGCCAAGATTTAAAACTTCTGTAGGTGAATATGTATTCTCAATATTATGGAGCAGCCACTTCATGATGTCAATTAGTTTGTGTCACTGCCAATGTGTTTTTGACCTCATGTTCAGTGTCAAAGGTAAATTTTATTTCTCTATTAGTAAAGTTTTTCCTTTCTTTTGAGTTTCAATTTTGTTAATTGTGTTTATCAGAAGGAAAGTTATATATTATTGTGGCGTGCAAATGTCCATGGCCATGCCCTGCCGGAATCCACAAGGGAGTCAAACCATATCAGGGATCCAGTTCAAACCATACCTGGATCTAGCTGGCCACCAGGTGATCCGGTAAACATAGTTTGAAACCTAAAGAGTTATGAATGTGTACAACACATCAAAATGGAAAAAGATTCCCGCATGGGCTTCTTCAATTGGAATCACCCTCATACACCAAATTACCGTCTTGTTTGGGGGTGACCTGCCTATTTGACTGCACAAAGCTCAGAGCCCCGTTGATCAAACTGTTCTTTATGTCTACTAAGAATGATGGTGTCCCATGATGTATATGACTTGACAAGTAGGGAATCGTAATTTGTATATAAAAGAAACTAATACAAATAGTTCTGTTTTTCTCATTGAAAATTTTATAATAAGAAAACATAAGCCCCGTATTTCACGAGTCATACATAGCTCTTCAGCAAAAAGAATTGCATAAATTTGAGACCAATAAGAGACCCACCCAAGTGACAAACACTGAATTTACATACAACACAGTAGAAACAAACTAGTAAAAGAATTGTTAAGCAATTTTGAAATAACACACAAGTTGTAGGCCTTCCTCTAGAAACAAAAGGCTTTTAATTGATGCTTTTAGTTTACATGAAACTACCCGGCCACCTTTCTCATGTTAAGACACTTGCAAATATGTTTTTGAATGAAACAATTAGTTTTCAAATACGTGGAAAGTGTAATAATTGAATCATAATATTATCCAATAGCCGTCTAAAGTTAATATGACCTTTATAAATGATCTTTAGCCGCTTGATGGTGACATTGCTAACACATAATAAACCATTGTTGATATTTGGAGAAAATTATGGAGCAACCACTTCAAGATATCAATTAGTTTGTCTCTGTGTCAATGTGTTTTTGAGCTCCTTCAGTGTCAAAGATATCTTTTATTTCTCTACTAGTAAAGTTGTTTTTATTTTTCATTAAAGAGTTTTGATTTTGTTAGTTATGTGTTTATTTCTTAAGATAGAAGAAAAGTTATATATTTTAATAGCATTGAAAATAGAACAACTCATACGAATGAGTTATATATGGGAGTAAAAAGTGATAATAATTGCATGAACAGTTGCATTTTCAGTCGTGTTTATGCCAGTGACCTTGTCAATGAAGAGTACATGAGCCTCTAGCTAATTTAGCCAATTAAATATGTTTAGCATATAATTCTTACATTATCTAAAATTGGAAGTTTGGATATGTCGAAGAAGTTTGACTGGAGAATTTTCAGACCTGAAAAATGGTAATTTAAATATTCTCCATAAAATCATCTTGAACTTAAAACATTTTAGGAACAATTTTGATATTCTCTCTGCAAAGTGAAAAGTTTTATGATACTGAATGAAACTACCTAGCTAGACTAATTTGATGCATGTGACTTCCCTTGAAATGTTGGGAATTAAGGTGTCTCTACCTCAATATTTCTTAGAATTGATTTATCTATTTAATGTGTTTATTTGATGTCTATATTGTAATTTCTTGATTTATCTATTTAATGTGTTTATTTGATGTCTATATTGTAATTTCTTGCACATTGTATTTTGTCATCTTGTGTGACATGACATGGTGAGCTGTCATCATATTGGGAGGTGAGAAGGATATTTTTGTTCTCATATGAGGAGCTTGGCATCCCACTTTGTAGAAGAGTTATTTTGACATGTATCAGCACCTTATGCAGTCTGAAAGAGGCTATAATGACTCGTGACAAGTTATGAAGCATAAGAACCTAACTTTATGACAGAATGGCAAAGTGTGAAGAGACACTTTGCATGGAGAAAGTGGGTGTGCAAGTTGGTCATAAAGTTGGGTTATGGCAGGTTGTAAAAACCAGCTAGTAATAGTCAGTTATGACAATCTTTCTTACTATAAGTGCTGTCAGTTATGATAGATTTTATGACAACTATTATGTGTGTCAAAACACTTGTCATACCTTATGATAATAAATTTTGGGTGCCCAAGTTTGGAGGCATGTGTAAGTGGCTAGAAAATGATGTAGTGTCATTTGCATGCTTACAAGTGGTTGGAAAATGTGTGACTTGGTTTCAGACAACCCATCTATTTTGGGCTAGCCTCCTTGCTTGATTTCTCTATGGTCTTGGAGAGCTTAATGTATTAAGTTTTTTTGTAGGTGAAATTGAGCTACCAAAATCATTCAGAGGGTGGGATTGATTGTAATTTACTCATGTTTAAGAAGCCAAGTAGCCAAGTGTTGTCATTGTGTTGTAATTGCTTTGTTTATAGATAATACAAAGTGTTGTGCTTTTGGAATGTGGGGTTTTTCTCTGGAAAGAGTTTTCTCCATGTATATTGTGTGTTTATTGTGGTAAACTTTATTCATGTTCATTATCTATTTTTATGTATTTCTTTTACTGTAGTGGTTAAGATCTATAGGAAAAAATTGTATAATCTCACACACTAGGTTAGTGTTTGGAATTTTATCCATTACTCTTGCATGTAATGAATGGGTATTTTTTTATTTCATGATTTGTGTTAAGACTATTATTTTTGCAAGAGGTGTTTGTTGATTTACACAAAAATTGTACTAAGGGCCAATATAACCTTTTGCTTGCATGAAAAGGTAAATTCTAGTGGAAGATAATATTGTAATATTTTATCATCTTTGTATTTATTTAAGAGCTTATATGTGTTAATGGATTTGCATATGGAATTAAGAATTATGGAACAAATCCTCAACTATGTGTATCATAGATGGAAAACTCGCCAAGGCTTGAAAAAAACAACTCGAGAAAAACTCGATCAATTCTTGGCAAAAAACTCGGAAACTTAATAAAATGCTTAAATTTAATTAGAAATGCATTTTTTTGTAAAATTTAATGAGAAGATGCATCCAATGAGTTAATAAATGAGAACACAAAAGAAACAAGCTGAGTCTAGATACAAAATTTAAACGCAAAGTAGGTACAAAATTGCATTCTTATGAGGAATGTTGATAGTTGGAAGCTGGAAGCTGGAAGCAAAATAGTAAATAGTTTTTTGTAAAACTAAAAGTAAATACATCATTACAATTACATCTTCCTCTTCCTAGCTCTAGTAAAAACTAAGGGAGAGGTAGAACTAGATGGTCTAGTCCTAGAAGTTTGCACTGGGTGTGTTTGTGCCTCATTGCTCGATATGTCTAACTCAGGCTGTGGCTTGTCCTCCATCCTGGATGTAGCTCTGCCTCTAGCTTCTCCTGGCACTAGCAATGACTCCTAATCCAACTCATCTTCCTCAATGTCATCCAGTGTGAAACCAAATCCACCTCCCTCCTCCACAGTATGTCTCTCCAAATCATTGACATCGTCCTCTGTAAACAATGGAGGTTGCTCCTATGATGTCCAATCATTGTAAGGATCTATATCATCCTAATCAATTGGACTGTTAGTGCTTCATGTGTCTTCCTTATGCGTAACCGAAGATTATATTGCACAAAGACAAGGTCATTGAGGCGTTTTTGAGCTAACTTGTTCCTCTTCTTCATGTGGATGGCCTCAAATAAGCTCCAATTGGATGAACTACAAGCCTGACATAAGATTCTGAAGGCAAATTTTTTGAGATTTGGGGTATTTTCACCCCAACTTTGCCACTGAGCATCTGCAAAATAAAATATTGAAAAGTTAGAAAGCAAAGAGAAAAGCAAAAATATATTTTATCAATTTATCAATTATTTTAGACCCCAAAATCCAAATGGCAAAACTAGAAGTAAATACATCATTACAATTACATCTTCCTCTTCCTAGCTCTAGTAAAAACTAAGGGAGAGGTAGAACTAGATGGTCTAGTCCTAGAAGTTTGCACTGGGTGTGTTTGTGCCTCATTGCTCGATATGTCTGACTCAGGGCGTGGCTCGTCCTCCATCCTGGATGTAGCTTTGCCTCTAGCTTCTCCTAGCACTGGCAATGACTCCTCATCTGACTCATCTTCCTCAATGTCATCTAGTGTGAAACCAAATCCACCCCCCTCCTCCACAGTATGTCTCCAAATCATTGACGTTGTCCTCTGTAAACAATGGAGGTTGCTCCTGTGATTTGCATTAAATGTGAAAAAGTAATTCATTGAGGCATAAACTGCCTCAAATGCTATGTGTGAATTTCTCCTGAAAGTCGCATGTTCGGTTGACAGCTTTTGTTACAAATAATGCCTTACAATCCACCTCTTACTTAATTTGTCATAATGTGGAATTATTCGACACTCAAACAATCACATATAGTGTAATAATGTAATGAAATCCTCTACTGGTGGGCTTTGGCACTTGGAAGACTAATATGATTAATGGAGCATGTTCACCACAGCGATTTTCTTTGAATTTATACCCATTCTCACTAATTCAATATGGGAACAACAATAGTCACGTGCCTTGCACCCAATTTTGAATCTCAACAGTACGAAATATTATTCACAGATACTTACAAATATCATTTTACATAGCGTCAATGTAGGGAAGTCATTCCAGTTCTCTTTGTAGTCAAGAGTAATTTGCATATTAGTGTCCAACGGCAAGAGCAAAAGTGTTGTGAAGTAGCCCACGTAGAACAAAGTCTATTGACCGAAGAATAAGAAGGCATAAAGTTACAGACAGCTTAGCTTGTGGGCAAGTAACTTCTAAATTCAAATTTAAACATTGATAACAGAAAAAGTTTGGATGAAGATTTATTGTGTAGGCCTACAATTTGCTTACAAATCTTTTGACTAATGTCTATATTTGAAATCCATTCCATTTTTAAATACTCAAAAATTTCAAATGTGCAACAGTGCAATAAAAAATGCCGGGATTAGCATGTTGTGATGGTTAAGTTGTTGTGTTGTTGTTCTTATCATCAAGGTTCAAACCCTGCTGGGATGCTATTGTTAAATGTTTAAGTGGGGACGAGGTCCCCCACTTGTAGCCTCACTGATTCATAACTCCAGGTTAAAACATTTACCCCTGTTTCCAAAAAAAAAGACTGCAATAAAATGATTGACATTAACTCACCCATGCAAGTATAAGGAACAAGAGCACAACATTCCAGAGGCAGGCTCGTGAGGATGTGCTCCAAATCGCTTAATAATTCTCAGATACTTAATAGCAGATAGCAGAAAAGGAAATGCTAATCAACGAGTGAATCTCAAAAATAATGTTTTAAGTACCATTCCCCATATGATGGAATGAATTTAAGTGGAATGTCCCGTTACATCACATTGTTATGTTACAAATCAATAGAAATTTTCCTTAAATAATCATTTATAACCACTCATGCCTGTCATAATTGCAACTCAAGCTTTAGGACGACTTAAAATTTAATATGTATACAACCCAGAACATATGAACGTTTGCATGGGTTATTTTGAATTTTTGATGCATTCAAACCAAAAGGACGAACTTGAGTACATGCATGATTATATCTATTATTTTTCAGACAAATAACCAATGAAAATGTTGAGTGGCTTGAGAAATGTAACTATATCTTTTATTTGAAGCCCAATTGGATGTCAGGTTAAAAGGATAGAAATCTGACGTAAGACTATGCACAACTAGATATAAGCGGAGATAGCTTAAATCAAGAGAATTATCTTTAAAACAATTCAAGAAAAGAATATGACAATTTGTCATATCCTTGCTGTGCAAATCATATTTGAATGTCCAAAGATGAAGAAATTACATCATTCAGAGCAACCTTGCAGGTGACAACAATATGCTAATCATAATGTAAAAAACCTTGCTGCTCTGTTAATCAGATACATTTCAAACTATTGAAGAGTTTGAAATAAAAATTAAACTCAGGCAAGATACTTGTACATTTTTCGATCTGTCTTATCCCTTTCCAAGAACTCCCGTTCTATAAGTGACTCAATCCGTTTCTTTATTACTGAAGGGTTTGGCAAAAAACGTGCCTGTAACTGTGTGGTTACCTCAGCAACAATATTGTTATGGTCTAAAATACGCCTTGCTTTCATAATCCTAACAATGGCAGCTTCAATTTGGGGCTTCCTATCTTCCTCCACCTTCTGACGGGTTTCCTGTTTTTCTAGCTCACTCTCCCTCTGTGCAGCAACAGTGCCAATTTTTACCTTGTAAAATTTGCAAGTAAACTTCTCGTTGAAGTAGAAGTTATCTTCTTCTTCAACCTCCTTGCCCATAGGTTCCTTAACAAGCACATTTCTTCCCCTTACACATGCAAGAGACTGCAGGCATCTTTTCAGGTCTGAAGCAGGTATGTCTGTTGCTTCTGCAATTTCGTTATAACTAAAGTGCTGTGCAGAATTAAAAAGCATAAGGATACACATCTGATAGGTTGAGACATTGAGTTCATGTTTCTGACCTTTCGCAAAGACTGCCTTTAAATCTGCTGTGCCCATGTTTGTCTGCCATGTCAGCCTACGGCCAGTGTGAGTGCTTAGGTAGTATGCCTTGAACTTGTCACACACTGCCAAAATTTCTTTAGGCAAGTTGCACCTAGCACCAGCTTGTGTTGGCCACGACCCTGTAGTGAGAACCTGGACAGCCAAAGTAGGACCTTCATTGGCATCACCAGATGCACCCAACATTGAATTGAAACCCTGCAAAGTGTCCCGAGATGTCTTCATGTCTGTAAACATGCCTTCCAACTTTGAAGTGAACTGATAACCACACTCTGTTTTTAATCTCACTATCAGGCTTCTCTCTGCATCATCTGAAGCAGTCTTTCCTGATAGAAGTCTCTTAGCTAAGTGTTGTTTGTAATATTTTTCAAAGACATCCTTCTCTTGAAGATATCTAAACAACACCATCACTTTCTCCAAAACTGCCTCCACATCATCTTCATTGACTACTTTAAGGCATTTCCGAAGCTTGTCATCGACAAACAGAGAAATAAACTCAGGTGACCTTGGATTTAGATTGATGAAGTACTCAAAAGATGAATTCAAGGCATTTAGGAAGGTCTTGTCATTGTTGAATGACATGCTTATAATATTAGTATACTTATCCTTCTCATCAAGAAGATGTTGCACATAGTCCACTGGATCTTTCAATCTCTCCGGATCAGTTACCAACTGCTTCCCTATCTCACGCAAATGAGAAGTCATTACATCTTGGATATTGGCCAGTCCTGTGGGAACTCGGTGAAACAAGTTGTACATTCGATGTAAATCATCAAACTTGTCATCCACAAGCATGCTTATCAGTCCTGAATTTTCCATATGGACCAATCTCTGCATATGATTTGCTATCATTTCTTTCTCTACAACATTTGTAATCTTAGCCTCACTCTTTGCATCTAGATAGTGTGAAACCCTCTCTGTCTCTTCATTCAACCTTCTCTCAGCTTTCTTGAGATAGTCCCCACAATCAGAGCATTCAATGAACTGCTGAGACTCAATCGAATAAAAATTTGAAGCCTCTTCCAGAAAAGGTTTCTCAAAATCATCTTGGTAAACAGAAGAACCTAGCTCTGTAAACATCTTGATAATATTGCGCATTAAACCTCGGTTGATAACTTCACCTGTTCGTTCACAACATACAAGCTCAAGAAGAGTACCCCGCAACCTATCCTTTATTTTTGTACCATGGATGATATAATCCCTCCACAACTTTAGTCCTAGTTCATATACTGGGGGTTGGCGAGCATTGGTTACATATGTTCTGTCCATGTACATGAAAATATCTCGAATCATCTGCAACGCTTTGTTATGATCCACCCATTTTCTGTTTAACTCTTCCAAAAACAAACTCCCTTGTGCTCCATCAACTGCTTTGGCTATATCCTTTAGATGAATTGTTATTGTACTCACAAGGCCAGAATACAGCTTCTCTCCATATTTATGAAGCACCATATTGTAAGCATTCCTGCATGCAAAAATACCCTAATAAAATTGATGAAGTTTCTCAAAGCATGTCACTTCCCCATATCAAAATAGGGAGAAGCCACTGGTAATAATGAACAAATGAATAAACAGATACAGTAGAGGGACTGAATTAAGCAAGTATATAAATCAAAATATTGTAACAAGGTTGTTATTTCATGCTTGAGTTTAACATTCCAAATTTGTTAAATAAATCAGCCTGCTGAAACCCATAAAATTGGCAGTGCCACACCACATTTCAAATTTCAAATAAGTACCCCGCAGAGAGGAACAAGGGAGATAGATGCATACAATCGGGCTAAATCGATGGATGATTCAATCAATTGGGAAGAACAGATTGAGAGCAACTCCAAACAAAGAAAAAAGAAATTAAACAAAACGCTCTATTAGTACTAGATGTGAGAAAATATCATTGCCAACAAAATATACATAACTCCTTGCAAACAATTCCAAGTAATGGACCAAGCTATTGTTGCAATAAAAACAATTTTAATCAACAGAAACTATCAAGAGGGATGGTTTGGATACTGTCAAGAAAAAATTCATTACAAGAACTCCTTGCCAGTAAATCAAATTAAGGGAGATGGATATGGTTGCAGAAACTAATTCCAATAACCACAAATTATCTAATAGGTACATTCAGGACACTGTAAACAACAAATTTCATGGAGGAATCTTGGGCTTTTCATTGGGAAACAAACCTAGGTGAAAGAAAGTTCAAGCTGAAATTTTTCCTCCAAAAAGCATCATATACTTTAATTATTACTCGGTGAAATAACCATTAGAGTATCAACCTGTTCTCTTTACTTATTCACAATCATAATAAACGTTGGATATAAGTACAACAAGGCATTATATGGAAATAGGATACAGGAGATATATGAATAAGGGTACATCCATCTATATTATATTAAGAAGGTCTATGAATAAGGATGCATCTACTGTATATAAAGAAATACTGACTAGGATATATAGGTTTGGTGTTGAGACAAGGTCCTCATCCCTGATCAAGTCTGCCTGTGTCTATGTTCAAAATTAAAGAGAGAAACAAAGAAAAAAAGAAAATTCAATCCAGAAGATTGAATTTCCAAATAACTGTATGAAGAACGATAGGATTGGTTGGATAAGAAACTTAAGTCAAAAGAAAGTTTGAGCTGAAACATTTCCTTAAAAAAGAAAAACTATCATTCCACGGAAAAAAATTGTTATGGCATCGAACTGTTCACTACCCATTCACAACCAGATTTACCAAGATACATGTGATACATGTACAGAAACATTATTTAAAATAGGGACAGGAGGCTATGAATATGGATATGGCTAAACAATTCTTACGTTAGTCAACTAGAGATGCAGGTATGTGGGCAGTCCCATCAAACACAAGTTTCATGCAGTAATTGTGTTGATGACAATGAGGAGCACTAAAGTCGCCTCAATGCTAGGATGTCCAGTTCGTCCCCCTAGGCCCCCGAACGAGCCATGGTACGAACTGGTAAGTGGTTCTGGTCCGGTCCGCTTGTGGGTCCGAACAGGGTCCTGCCCACAGAGGGGTGGTTTGAACCAGACCACACCCAGTTCGGACCTGGGCGGACCCGAGCAAATTTCTGAGAACCACAGACAATCTTGGTCCCGTCAACGATCAAAGTCAGCGTCTAAATTGTTGTTTTTTGCAAATTTAGTATATGTGCAGTGCAACCTGCGTCTCATCTCGCACAAGAATAAATAATACAAAGAAGGGAAGACGGAGATGTGGGATTTACATGCAGAGCATCCGGACTTGGATACTTTCACTTCTCAGCTTGCAGTTGCTGAATTTGAAGAATTTGACACAAATAATGTTATTGGTGCGGCTGATCCGATTGGCCTTAGCAATGTTTCTGAATCAACTAATGCCAATGAAGAAGAAGAAGAAGATGATCAAGAAGAATATCAATAAATTATTAATCCATTAGTTGAACTTGAAACAATGATACTTGAACTTGATGTTATAATTTATCATTTGACATTTTAATATTTTGAATCTTTGATGTTGAACTTGAAGTATATGATGCTATGATGGTATGATCATGATCCATGATGCTATGATTACAAGTTTATGGTGTTTTTGTTGTTTTTATGATACTATGTGACATTCTAATCTTAACTCATGCTTCTAGGCTGCATAAATATGTATATATAGAATTTTTACATGTTTTTGTACTAACGAACCCAAACCCCTTTTCAAAATTTTGTTGTACTGGCGAACCGGTTCTTCGAACCCGAACTTGAACCTGAACCCAAACTGGCAACTTACCCTCAATGTTTAAGGGAAGGAACAACAAAGTAAAACATTTCAAATGGGGATGTACAACAAACAAACAACGAAAGGTCTCATACCATTCATCCACCTCTCTGTCTCCAAAGTCCAAAACATTAAAGTGGCTAAGTCCTTTGTCAATCAAACCATCAGAGTTTCACTTCCACTCACATCATTCTGTCGGATTCCCAAACACTAAAGTCCAAAAATTAATTTTTCCCAAGTGTCAAGTTTGTCAGCCTTTCGGGCTATCAGTGTTCCTCTTATCCTCCTACCATACCTTCACATCCAAAAGCCTGAAAGTCTTCCTAATCCTAAGTCCATTATCTATCAGACTATTGGAATTCTTCATCCATCCATCCTTTGGTACACAATCCCCAATTCCTTGACTCCTTGACAATCCAATCTTCAGCTTTTCGGACTTCTCCATCCCTTCATCCCCATCAAACTTGTCATCTCAGTCACGCTTTCCCTGAAAGTCCAACATCTCAACATTTCCATTAGCCCTCTCCAAATTTGTCCAAGTCTTTCAGACTTTTTGTTAAGTTTTTAGGATAGCTGCAAATGTAATAACACTTTATGTTGTATGTATTTTCCAAATGCAACAATCTCTCTTTCATTTATATTGGGAATGAGGATAGGAGAGACATGTCCCTTCATGGTACATGTCTATTCATTATTATTTATAAGAAAGGACATACCTCTCCCAACTAATTATAATTTAATCAATCTTATAATGTTTCATCAATCAATTATTAATTAAGAATAATAATAATTTAATAATTTAATATTAAATATTAAATTTCATATGATTAATAATAATATAACATATATATTATATTATTATTAATCAACATATATTATATGTATTCTAATGATCATACGACTGAAGATACAAACATTAATACTCCCTCTTAGCTAGGGAGGATGATCAAACAAAATGTGTAGTGGTCTCTCGTGTCAACACTTATGACCCTTACCATATCTACACAAGA
>MU223354.1:667655-678352 GCA_018584345.1 Thuja plicata | reverse complement strand
GAACCTTGGAGTGTTTCCTCACGTCCTTTGTGAGTATATGCTTTTCAAGAGAGGGTTGAGTGTTTGATACCCTGTATCAAGTGTTTAGTCCTATATGTTATGTAGTGGTACAAAACTCACATCAACAGGTCTCTTTCTATAAAAAAAAGTATTAGTTATAGAGTGTCACCTCTCTTGGAGCAATCAAGTCATTTCACAAGAAGACATGAGAATTGTTCAATGATATAAGAGTGGGAATTGTACATTGTGGGGGGGAATAATAACAAATGTTAAATTCCCATTTGAACCATCCTTAGTAGGGAGATGATTCAAAGAGGAGATGTCTCTCAAATAATCTGAGAAGGTGTTTTTTGATTTGATGTATATGGACCTTCATTGAAGCAAATTGCGTCAAGGATGTTGATGTGCAAATAAGTATCTATTATCCTTGAATATTACATTTATCTACTCATTGTAGCCTCTCTGTCATCTGTAATTCTATACGTACTATAAGAGATATTTGCCTTAATCTTTTCTACAGATGCTCTTGCGGGAAAAGAAGATCAATATCAGATTCAGAGGGAGTCTAACACTTCAAAGGTAACTTTCGACAAGGAGCTCAGAAGATTGATATCTACTTCAGAAGGGAGCCTCATTATCATGAATGTCTGGTGTTGCCAAGCCTGAGGATAAATCCACAGTTTATTACATTCACTCATGTTGGAATCAGAAAAGTACACTTGTGTATGGGAAATTGCTCCTGTGGATAATGTTATAATCAAATTTTTGACATGATCATGTACCAGATGATGAGTCTCTTGAAGCAATATATTTTCATGATTGGGGCCATGTATGGTTCCGTAACAGAGGGAGCAACTAGAGGATCTCCCAAAATTGTTTTCCAAGGATCTTAATCATTCTGATTTAGAAGGGCAGGCCTAACCAAGATAGTTTCCCTAGTGACCAAGAAACTATAAAAAGCCAAAGGATTGCAATTCAAATGATGTAGTTCCATGTATGTGGGCTAGAAGGCTTTTATGCAGATATCTAGGTCATGATATTCCTACATAAATGGATAAGTTGTTGGATCAAAGAGCATTCAAGAAAAGAGCGTAATGCAAACTAAAGAACAAAGACACAACTTGTTGGCATGGAGTCAAAATGTTGATATTAGATTCAGAGGGAGAATGATAATTCATTTAAAGCAACCTTGGACGAGGAGGTCAGGAGGCCGGTGCAAGACCTTAAAATTTAAAAGGAGCATCCAGAGGATCTGATTCATTCTGATCTCCAAGAAATTTGGTCAAATTGGTTCAGAGGGAATCAACAGTGGAGATGTTCTTTTTACAATCAAAGGACTATGATCATGAGATTGAGTCCCGTGTGTGTTGGCTGAAATGTCTTTATGCTGACTCCTACGTCATGATATTCCTGGATAACTTGGGGTTCACCAAGAGTGGTGCAAACTATATAGGAGATATAGTGCATAAGTATGCTATTCAAGGTACATTATCACTACAGAACGGATGGCTAATATTCTCACCAAGTCTCTTGCTAGAGAGAAGGTTGTGTACTTTCTCAATAAACTTGGTATGTTGGAGAATGAAGCCTTAGACGAAAAGGAGTTTCAACATCTGTGATCTATTATTTTGTATGTTATTGCATTCTTCTCTTTGAGAGAGAAGTCTAAGGTGAAAGCCCATGTTTCCACCCTCTGAGATGAATCAAGGTGGATGTCATGTGTGTGACTCCATGACTTATGGGCCCTCCTGTGAACATTGGAGAAAGGTGGCAACTTTTCGACAATGAACACTTGTATTTGATTGATGTTGTGAGGTGCTAACTTTGCAACATCTCCATCATGATGGATATCATGTGACTTGATATCCGTGGACATGTCCTGATCATTAGAATCTCTTAGACATCATGGTAGATATCATAAGGCTGATATCATTAAATAAACCATAGATGAGTTAGAGATCTTCATGGTAGATATTATGTGACGTAATATTCGTGGACATGCCATGATACTTTATCCATATGGTAGACATTATGTGACTTAATGTCAGTGCACATATCATAACTGGGATATATAAGGAGAATGTAGTATTCTTGAGTATATTATATCCTTTAGTATCACGAGATAGGTGATACTTCATATCACAAGTTATGTGATATGTGATACTCTGTACCACAAGTTAGGTGATACTTCATATCACGAGTTATGTGATATGTGATACTCTGTATCACGAGTAAGGCGATACTTCATATCACGAGTTATGTGATATGTGATTTCTTAGTATCCATATGGAACATATTAGGATCCTTCTGAACTTAGTATTACATATTGATTGGACCATATGAGACATGTGACATGTCTCTACGTAAACTTAATATCCATATGGTAGACATCATGAGACATAATGTCATTGCACATACCATGGATATTTATGAGCTATGGTGAATACCATGTGTCTGATATTCCTGCATATACCATATCTCCTGATATCACTGTGAGGTGATATCTCCTCTCTTTCAAAATTAATGGATTTATTGTGCCTTGCAACTTGATGGATTTTAACTTCTCTAGCTAAGAGGGAGTGTTGATGTTTTGTGTAGCTATGGTGAGGGTCATAAGTGTTGACAAGGGAAACCACTACACATTATGTTTGATCAACCTCCCTAGCTAAGAGGGAGTGTTAATGTTTGTAGCTTCAGTTGTATGATCATTTAGAATACATATAATACTTAGATATTGATTAATAATAATATATTGTGTGTGTATATATCTGTTATATTATATATATTATTATTAAATATATATTATGCAAACTTATATTATTCTAATATATGATTGATTAATGAAACATATAAAATTATAATGAATAGACATGTCCCATGAAGGGACATGTCTCTCCTAGCCTCTTTCCCAATATAAATGAAAAAGAGATTGTTGCATTTGGAAAAGACATACCATATACAATCTAGGTAGTCCTATTACATTTGCAGCGATCTTAAAATCTCAACACAGACATAAGATGATGTGATCAGGGTTTTGGTGATTTAAAGGAAGAAAGTGGTGATAAGAGAAGAGTAATGGAGCTTATATTTGCAGATTTATAGAATTCATAAAAGCAGAACATTAATGCTGCATTTACATATGTAATTGAGAGTTGTATGTTGTCATGATTATCTTTGCTATTGCAGATGAGAGGTAGAATGTAAACACTTTGTATGCAGTATTGACAGCAGTGTTTGGTATTGTCTCGTTTATCATTCTTGATAAATACTGTAAAGTGAACTGTATAGAAACAGAGTAACCCTCTGAATTAATATTGTTCTGAGATTTTGAAAGGGGTTGGTGCTCCTTGGAGTTGGTGCTTCTAAATTTGTAAGGGGTTGGTGCTCCTTGCAGTTGGTGCTTCTAAATTTGTAAGGGGTTGGTGCTCTTTGGAGTTGGTGCTTCTAAATTTGTAAGGGGTTGGTGCTCTGAATGTGGCCAGTGAGGCTTATGTTGTCAATGAGGTTTGGAGTTGGTGCTCCTAAATTGTAACCAGTGAGGTTGCTAGTGAGGCTTAATGGAGTTTATCTTCAAAGTGGTTTTTTACCCTTCGAGGGTTTACCACTCATATACATGTGTTATGTGATGTGCACAATTTGTTTTACCTTCTTATAGTTTGGTTTATACTTTTGTGTTGTCAATCTTTATGCTATAAACATAGATATGCATGTGGTTCATTAATTGTTAAATTTTATTTGATAAATGAGTTGAAGTTCATAGACCACTGATTCACACCCCCCCCCCCCTTAGTGGTCTGGTTNACCCCCCCCCCCCCCTTAGTGGTCTGGTTTACTCTAACAATTGGTATCAAAGTGGTAGGTTCCTAGCAAAAGTCTAATCGACTTAGGTTGATCTTGGAAAAGGGCATAGAATGGGCAAAAGTGTAGAAATAAAAGAGCCTCTAAAAGGATGAAAAGTCTTCCTAAAAAAAAGAGGTGTCTAATACTAAAGTTGTTGAATTTTCTACTGATCTTGATTCAAAAGAATGTCATACAAGATATGTTGGATGATGAGTCTCAGTTCATAGAAAATGTAAATGAACATCAGATTGATCAAGAAACAGATGAAGAGGAAAGAGTTGTTGATCTTGAAGAACTTGTTGCTGCCCTAGTTGAAATCAAAAATCTTAAACAAGAAAATCAGAACTTCAAGATACGTTTTCAAAAAAGCATTAAGATTAATAAAGTGATAGTACAAAATCTTAATGGTTCTAAAAAGATAATTGAATTTCTGAATGTTAAAGTTTTAGAAAGAGCAAGGGCTGAAGAAGAAATGGGAAACAAATTAAAGACAAGGAAGAGATGTGTGAAAAACTAGAGGGTGAGCTTGCCTCTCTAAAAAGGAGCCTTGAGGAGAATTCATTGATTAAAGATAGATTTAAAGATTCAGACAATTTGACCATTAGTCTGAAAACATAGATTGAGGAGAACAAGAGGATGGCAGATATGACAAAATCTAATTTGAAAGTGAAAACAATCAAATGTCAAAAACCTGAAGGAGAAATAGTCAGTCTAAGAAAAGATCTTGAAAGTGTCAAGAATTAGTTAGAAAAGAATCAGAAATGTGAACAGAGCACCAACATACTAAATGAGATGTTTAAGCAAAGACATTCCAAAGTTCCTACCGGTTTAGGATATGAGGTAGGGCAAAGTTCCACAATTGGATAAGGGTCAAAATGTGAGATAGTTTTTTAATTTGCAAATGGAAAAGGACATAATTTTAAGCTTAGAGAAACCCCAAGGAAGAAAATAGATATTAGTCATCATGTTGTTGCTCCTAAGACTGAAGACAAGAAGAAGCTAGAAGAAAAGAATGTTGATAGTGGACAGTACAAGTTCGTTAACAAAGGAAGAAGAAGTAGAGCCAACAGATCCACAGGGTCTCCACCTACATGGCAAAATAAATCAATTAGGTACAATTATTCCTTTCCTGGTTATTGTTATTCATGTAATGGCTATGGTCACAAGGCTGCAACTTGTAAATTTGTTCATAGGAGATGGTTTGTGTTTGCAAGTAGAAAACCTTATGTTCCAAAACAAAATATGGATCAAGTGTGTTACAATTGTCACAACTTTGGTCATAAGGTTGCAAATTGTAGAGTAATAGCTAGAAGGCATACAAACTCTGTTAGAGGAAGCATGTTTTTAAGGGATGTGAATATAAGATGTTATACATGTAAAAAATTTGGAGATAGAGCATACTCTTGTAGAAGTGGTCTTAAAGAACCACCTGCAAATCACAAGAAGAAGATGGATGCTCAGCTCAAGCAGAAGAAAGGGTCAATGAAAGTTTGGAGAAAAAGGAATCAACAAGAGAAGGAAGAACCTATGCTTGTGCATAATGCATCTATGAGAGCATAAAAGAATGGCATGTAATCATGGGGAATACAAAGCATTTATTCTTCTTTCCTGAATTAAAAATTTGTAAATACAGCATGCAGAAGTTTGTGTGTGTATGTGTGATTGCAAAGATGTTTAAAGTAGTGGATTTGTACTATTAGAGGGTCAGTGATCTAGAATAGAGAACAGTAATATCAATGATAACATCAATTGTTCAATATGAAGAAGACAACAGAATTCATGAGCTAGTGGAATACATGTCATAAAAAACATGGATAGAGAAGCCACTGTCATAAAGATCAGAGAATATGATAGGAGTAGGAATCAAGGCATGAAGACATAGATCAACACTATCAGGAAAATGAGCAGAGGATAGAGAATATTGAGCCAAGGACAATACACTATTGCACAAACAGCAGCCTATGCATTGGATGAACTAAGGGAAAGCAGAGGTCGAGGTGATATAAAGACACAAGATCAAAGTAGCAGAGACAATGTTGCTGTATCATGAGAGTACAATGATATATCAATGAAAAGTAGTAAAAGAACGTGAAGAGATCAAGGGAGTCTTTGTCATGTAGTAATGAAGTTATGAGCAGAGAAATTATTGTTAAGAATGTAACAGAAAAGTCTTCAAGACAATGTTTATGGTATAAAGAGCAGTCCATTGAAGGAATTTGCTTGTCAATGCTAATTGACATGGTGAAAGGTTTTGACAGAAATTCTCTCAAGATGAGGTTATCAAGGAACAGGTTATGGATTTGAAAAAGGGTTGAGGCACAGCTTAAAGGGATCACTAGAAATAGATGAAGACAGCAGGTTGAGTGAGTATAGGCAGTTTGAGGATATTGATTCATGTTGATCAGAGTGTTGATGATTCTGAGTTGTCAGTGCCCATAATTGACAGTCGTTGCAGTAGATTAAGTTGTGATAGTATGCAGTGCTTGGTTGCAGCAATTGATGCTGTTGTAGCATTAAAGTTGCTAAGGTTTTGCATATGATTCACATTCTTGCATTGGTGCATATGATATAATACCTGATATGGTTAAGGGCAGCATGTTTGTTTTAGGGTCAGTACTTGACAAGTTGCTATTGAAGTTGGTGATTGGACAATATGAAATGATAGTTAGCAGCAAACAAGAGACCATTGCTTAGATAGATCAAGGGGCTAAAGACTCAAATTTGAAGGGATATCATGATGGTGTCTTTAGAGAAAAGTCATCAATCAGATATATAGAGCATTGTTGGTATGGTAGTTATGACAGTTCACACTACCAAGGACATCAAATGCAAGGTGCAGAAGTACAGGGCAGTAAAAGTTGCAGGAGTATTTGATTGCAACATGGTTGAGTGAACATTTTATTGATTGATGTCACAGGGATTTTACATGTGAAGCGTTAGTGACATAATGTATCATATCACATTCTGAGGTTTGTTGGTTGAGTGTGGTATATGACAAGGATGGTACAGAAGTTTTGATTGGAATGTAGCATGTTTGATACAGACAGGAAATACAAGAGGTTACATAAAGTAGACGAGAGATTTCAATTGATGGACAGACATGAGCGAGCATTGAAGTGGAAATGCAGACTTTAAGGGTTCAAAGCAAGCTTAAGGAGAAAGGAGGTTGATCTTGTTTAATATTGTTTGGTTCAGGAAATGTATAAAACAGATTGTGCTGATGATTCGGAGTTGTAGATGATGAATGTGTTGTATTCAAGATTGCAGAAATTACAGGAACTAACTTGACAGTGTTTGATGATGCAGATGAGATGAAGTTGATCTTGATCAGAGTTGAAGTTGTGGTAGTCTTTCAGAATTGCAGGTGGTTACAGAAGTTGCAGAGACAACAAGTTTAGTACTTGTAATGCACAGAATACACATATAAACAGTACAAGGAGCAGCAAATAAAGATGAGATCTGGCAAAGATCATTGTATTAATACAAGGGGAGTGACTTGCGATATTGATATCTCAGACACCCTTTGGACATTGATGTCAAAGGGGGAGAATGAAGTGGAGGATGAAGAAAAGTGAAGAGTTGCCACCAATGCCAAAAGGGGAGATTGTTAGCATGATTGGCAAGTTAAGAATAGTTGTGTTGGCATTGATGTCAACTAGGTCAAGTTCATTTTCAAACAGGGAGTTGGATGCTAATAAGGATAGTGAGCACAATCATGACAATGTTAGTATGTGATTGGTACAAGAGTGACAAGATGCAAGTAAAGGCTTTTTAATTTTTATTGTTATCAATGGTTAATGATGTTAGTAGAGGTGATATGTCACCATGAAACAGTGACATAATGTGTTCTTGATATGCTCATCTGAATTGTTGTGGTTTGCTAAATGACAAAGTCTATGTGTTTGATGAATGTCAGAATGCATTGAGGGAGTAGTGAAGGTTGAACTTTATATTCTATCAACAGTGTGACAGGAGCAGGTGATTAAGATGTTCAATCCTGTCTTCTTGGCGACAGGAACTTGACAGCTGGCGACAGGAACTTGACAGCTGGCTACAGGAGCTTTAGTTTAAAAGATTTATCTAAGATCGTGATTATGTTCAGGGTTTACTCTTCCACATGCGTGCAAGTATAAAGATTAATTTAAAACAACAATGATTATTGTATGCGGGTATGAGGTTCAAGTTTTCAATCTTTTAAATACCAACGGTCGGACAAAAAGCAAGAGTGGTTGCCGATTCAGTTTGGTTGCTGTTTTAGTTTCATGGGAAATGATTCTCCTAATTGCTCAATGAAGTATGTAAAAAGTGTGACAACTATCTTGGTGGTTGTTAGAGAGTGGAATGAACGATAGGAGTCCTCTGCAAAGAGGTCGAACATTTTAGCATGTCTATGAATTTATGTCTGCAGATTGAATATCATGTATCTGCTGTTACAGAAGTGAGTTGATGAGAATCGAAGGATAGAGTCTCTGTGTTAGTCTGTAGATGTTCAGTGAGGATAAAAACAGAGTATCATGTTGTGCTTTGATGAGTTGCAGATATAAGATGGTGTGATCAAGGTTTTGGTGATTTAAAGGAATAAAGTGGTGATAAGAGAAGAGTGATGGAGTTTGTATTTGCAGATTTGTAGAAGTCATAAAAGCAGAACATTAATGCTGCATTTACATATGTAATTGAGAGTTGTATGTTGGCATGATTATCTTTGTTATTGCAGATGAGAGGTAGAATGTAAACACTGAGTATGCAGTATTGACAGCAATGTTTGGTATTGTCTTGTTTATCATTCTCGATAAATGATATTGTAAAGTGAATTGTATAGAAACAGAGTAACCCTCTGAATTAATATTGTTCTGAGATTTTGAAAGGGGTTGGTGCTCCTTGGAGTTGGTGCTCCTAGATTTGTAGAGGTTGATGCCTTGAATGTTGTCAGTGAGGCTTATGTTGCAAGTGAGGCTTGGAGTTGGTGCTCCTAAATTGTAATTAGTGAGGTTGTCAATGAGGCTTAATGGAGTTTATCTTCAGAGTGCTTTTTTTACCCTTCAAGGGTTTTCCACTCATATATATGTGTTATGTGATGTGCACATTTGTTCTACCTTCTTATGGTTTGGTTTATACTTTTATGCATGTGGTTCGTTAATTGTTAAGTTTTATTTGATAAACGAACTAAAGTTTGACTCTAGGGCATCTAGAAGCAGAGAAAAATGCATAAATCACCATTCCACCGGTAAAAACCTCTACAAATTGGTGGAATGGCCTGTACAAGTATACTCTACAATATGCCTAAGTTGCAGAGCAAAGAAGAAGGTTTGCACGTGTAATGGTGATGCCCTGGGTCTGATATCCTCATGTATCAGACTGAAAACCTTAGAAATGGAGGACTAAATTGCATTGCAACAAACCAAATGTCAGTTGGACCATTGTGGAATGTTGGGAGGTGTGTTTGGGCCCTGCTTGGACGAAAATTTTGCTTGAACAACCTTTTGGAGCCTTTTGGTGACAAATGACCGAGTTGTCCATAAGCCTACTAGCCAATTAGGCCTAATTCCTACAAGGACAGTCAAAATTTAACCCAGTCCGTAAAAAGTAACCCTATCTGATTTTGAGATATGTGTTGTAAGGGCTGTAAAGTTCCCAAGTTTCTGGCAGATGTTCTCAGAGATAAACCTCGGGGAAACATTGCAAATATTCTAATGGAAAATTATGACTTTGACTAAAATGACAGTAGTCCAGATATATTTGAAATAATTCCAAACTGATTTGATATGCCTAGAAATTCTCACGAAATAATCCATTCTTATTCCAGAATTTTAAGAATTCAATCTACAGTAGAAGAGTAACTCCAGTCGGATAAATACTGAAAATAAATATGTGCACCTGTATCAATTCTGTAGCAGACAACCGTAGCCTCTCCGTGTCTTCTACTGGTTTTTTACCTATTGTTAGCGTTGGTTGCTTTTCCTCAGGTCCATGCCCCAAATACCACTCGCTCTTTATCTCCCGTGGTCAGAACAGACAAAATAGTTTAACGACCTATGCCAAGTCAAATATGATTCATTCTTTGTCGCCTATCAAGGAAGATTTGTCGTTTACAACCTAGCCCATTCTTGTCGTTTGTCTTTTGCTGAGTCTGACGTGGGTGGTAGCCGGGAATCACTGGCTTCAATCTACGTGTCTCATCTGACTGCCAGAGTACTCCAGAAGTGGTGTTGTCTTCTGATGGGACTGACGTTGGTGATTGTCGTAAATCACTGACTTCAATCTTGCTATCAGACCACTCCTTTGTTGGGCACACAGTTACACGCTGTAGCCTGATATCCCGTGTCTCTGCAGAAGGATACGTAGCAGCTCCACTGGACCGCGCACTTAACAATCTTCACACCAAACAATGCGCAGATCCCTGATTCAGAGCGTCTATTCTTCCGGGCCTCCTCAATTCCTCCAATATGAATTCCACTAGGCCAGTCTGCACGCTGACGAAAGGAATATAATTCTTCTCACGTTGTGAATAACTCTCCTCAATTTCCAAAAATAAAAACCATCCCCTTCTATTCTCTCGACAATCCTCCTCCAATATGAATTCCACTAGGCCAGTCTACACGCTGACGAAAGGAATATAATTCTTCTCACATTGTGAATAACTCTCCTTAATTTCCAAAAATAAAAACCATCCCCTTCTATTCTCTCGACAATCCTTATAAGGGAAGCAATTCCCGTAATAAAACTTCCCCCGACTGAATATTAGCAAAGTCTTATAATCAAATATTTAATATTAGTTTTATTAAGAATACTAATATTTAATATTTATTGACAACTCTTATAATTATTTAATATTAGTTTATATTATAAAACTAATAACA
>MU223354.1:609303-633853 GCA_018584345.1 Thuja plicata | reverse complement strand
AAAAATCCTCTAACAAGGTCACACTTAACTGTGTGTTTGTAACCTTTAACAGGGTTGGCTCCTAACAGGGCTCACTTCAGAAGAGTGAAAATTTGGGGTACCGGTCCCAGTGGTTTTTCCCTTAACAAGTTTTCCACGTTAAAATCCTTGTGTTATGTGTGTATGGTTTATTACTTTATTGTTTTACATTTCACATATGCATTTATGGATTGACTGGTATACTCTGCATATTTACAAAGTATCGGTAAATAAGTTTTACTGCTTATCGGTTATCAAGGAGAAGAAGGACAAACAAGGTAAACTGACAGACAATTATTTATTTCAAGTATTTCAAAGGCATACATCTTGTAGGGACTTAATAATTTGAGGAGTATTAATTGGTGGATTGAAGTTTAAAAGGATAAATTTTTGAGGCCACTAATTCACCCCCCCTCTCAATTATTACTAACACTTCAATATTTTCAAAAAGGCAAATTCAGTCATCATATTCCCCTAAAACTAGAGTCAAAGCCCTTTAGGCAAAAACTTTGAAGCTATAATCCTAAAGTGTCAGAAGAAATTTTGAGAGAAGTAGACAAGATGCTAAAAGCTAGGATTATTTATCCTATCCACCACTCAACCTGGATAGTGAACATTGTTCTTGTGAGGAATAAAAATTGAGAGATAAGGATCTGTGTAGATTTCCGCAATTTGAACCAGGCTAACCTAAAGGATAATTATGCCTTGCCCAAGATAGAACATGTTCTACAAACAGTTTCCGGATCAGAGATGATGTCTCTACTTGACGGGTTTTCAGGGTATAATCAGGTAAGCGTGTGAGATGAAGATAAACACAAGATCGCTTTCACCATGCCACGAGGGACTTTTTCTTGTAACAGAATGCCCTTCGGGTTGATCAATGCAGGAGCGACCTTTCAAAGAGAAATGGATTCTTCCTTTGTTGATATGAGAAACATAATTATAGTGATTTTTATTGATGATTTGACAGTTTATTCTAGAAGAAAGAAACATCACATCAGAGATCTCAAATCAGTTCTAAAGAGATGTAGGGACCATGGTATATCACTTAATCCCAAAAAATCCATTTTTGGTGTAACAAAAGGGAAGCTGTTAGGCCATATTGTTTCCAAAGAGGGGATTAGAATTGAACTAGAGAGGGTGAGGGCAATTCAACAGATTAGTTTACCATCAACTAGAATAGGAGTTAATTCCTTCTTTGATCAGATCAACTTTTTAAGAGCCTTCATTTCAGATTCTTCTAAACTGACTAGGCACATTGTAGGAATGATGAGTGAAAATAGCCTTTTAAATGGACAGAAGATGGTAAAAAGGCTTTCAATGTAATCAAGACTATTGTAGCTGAGGCACCTGCTTTGGTCTATCCTGACTATAAAAAGGATTTCATTATTTACTGTTATGCTTCTGATCACACCTTGTCAGGGATTCTCACTTAGAAAGATGCTTCTGGAAATGAAGCCCCAATTGCTTTCATGAGCACTCCTTTAAAGAAGCACAAACTTAAGTACTCTTCTATTGAAAAATAGGCTTTTGTTGTGGTAAAGTCAGTTAAGCAGTTCAGATTTTACATCCTACACTCGCACTCCATAGTGTATGTGCCAGATTCAGCATTGAAAAGTTTGCTTACTCAACAAGAAATAGCAATGAACAAGAGGGCAGCATGGGTGACTAAGATACAAGAATATGATTTGTTAATTAAACCTACCAAATTGGTTTAGGGAAGAGGCCTTTGTAAGTTCATAGCTGAAAATTTAGAAGCATCCGAAGAATCAGGAGATGAGGTGTCTCAAGTGCTGTTAGTTAGTTTGATCGATTCCTAGTTCTCTAACATAGCATATTTCCTCACTTACGGAGAATGTCCCATGCAATTATCACCCAAGGAGAGGCGCAACCTAAGATTACAAGCCACAAAGTATATAATATGTCAAGGCACCTTGTATAAAAGAGGGCTAGATGGAATGTTTCTTAGATGCGTGGATAAAGAGCAACGATCACAATTATTGAAAACTTTCCACGAGGAAGCTTGCGAAGGGCACTTTTCATCATATGTAACAGCCTTTAAGATTCTCTGGTATTGCTTTTATTGGCCAGGAATGTTTAAAGATGCATATGTGTTTGTCAGAAGTTTCCAAAAGTATCAGTTGTTTTCTGGAAGACCTCAATTAGTTGCACTGCCATTGAGACCTGTTGTAGTGGACGAGCCTTTTAAGCAATGGGGGATATATTTTATTGGCCTGATTAATCCTCAGTCAAGTGCAGGTCACATTTATATCCTAACAATGACTGATTATTTTACTAAGTGGGTCGAAGTTTTTCCCACTAAGAAAGCAAATTCATAGGTGGTGCGTGATTTCTTAAAAGATAATATTCTGGTGCACTTCGGTGTGCCTCAAAAAATTGTGGATGACAATGCTACTTATTTTTCATCTCAAGAATTGACTCTTTTTTGTTATGACCACAGTATTTTGCTAGCTCATTCTTTAGATTATTTCCCTCAAGGTAATGGGAAAGCAGAGTCAAGTAATAAGAATTTGATTGCTATTATGAAGAAATTGGTAGATGAAAGTAGTAAGAACTGGCACAAGAAGATGTATGAAGCCCTTTGGGCTGATAGGATCACTCCAAAAAGAGAAATTGGAATGGTTCCTTTTGAGTTGGTCTATGGAGTAGGAGCTCAAGTGTCGATTCCTTTGGAATTATTAGCAGCTAAGTTACAGACTGCTATTGAAGATCAAATGTTTATAGATTCTTTAGAGAAAATAATTCTACACTTGTAGAAGTTGGAAGAAGAAAGGGAGGCATTAGTTGACAAAATCACAAAATATCAAGTCAAGGTGAAGAACATATTTGACAGAAAGGCCAGGCCTAGAAAGTTTATGAAAGGGGATGAAGTGCTACTTTGCAAAAAGAGGAAGGTGCCAAAGGGCGCTCACAGTAAGTTTGAGTCATTATGGAAAGGACCCTTCATTGTTACTAAAGAATTAGGATCCAATGCTTTTAAACTTGCCTACCCGGATGGAATGGTCTTACCATTTTCCTATAATGGGAAAGACCTTAAGTTGTTAAGATTCTAGTGTCTGTTCCCTATGAATAGCTGTATATATTATTTTTAGTTTGCTTTTAGGTTGTGTGTTTTTCCCTTTCCACGTCATGTGTTTTCTGAGCCTTTTGCAGCAGTTTGTGAAACCAAAGTTTTCGAGTTCTTTGACTTTTGAGAAAAGTCAGTCCCCAGTCAGAGACGATGTTAGTCCAAGTTAGGTACTTGTCCTTTTCCTATAAGTATTTTCTAGAGTCGCCATGATATTTTTGAGAGTCACAAAGCTACTTCAATCGTCATTTCAAACTACTCACTGAAAATGTCAACTTGTAGTTTGGGCGTGCCTCGAAAAACAAAAGATTATTTGCTAACACTTTTTCTTGAATAGGTTTGAACAACCTTGAACAACCCTGAACAACCTTGAACTTAGTTCATGCATGTTCGAGAGTGTTCAAGGTAGTTCATATTTTTTTGAGGTGTGGCAGATGCATAAGACTGGCAGAAAATGTTCCATGGTCACGGTGTATGGGAGATTTGACTTTTCAAAGATGTGACATCAGTGATGACAGTGCAAAATCTCTGTTTTAAAGACTACAGAAAATGAATAAATGGGAATATGTTTGAACAGTGTTGAACACATGAGAATATCCTTGAACTTAGTTCAACTCTATTCAAGAGTGTTCAAGGATTTTGAAAAAGTGACACGGGGCAGAAAAGGCGGGATTAGTCACACTTAGCAGTGGGTCCTACGGAAAAGGGCATTTAATACAGGCAAGTAATGGTGGCATTTAAGTGCATTCAAGCTGTCAAATTCATAATTATTCCATACGACATGAAAGTTTGTGCGGGTGGTATTAATTGATTACATGTGTAAACAATCATTTCATTCCTTCAGCCTTTATTGCCTTAAAGATGGGTAATTAATGATCCATTATTTGGTACTCTCTATTTAAACCCTTCTTAGCATTCATTATTTTTAAATGTTTTCGCTGTCTGTTTATGACTAGTTTGAAGGTAAGGGTTTTCAGAAGCTCCAGGGTGCGGAAGTATCTACAAGAACAAGGTGAGCCATGTTGCACCTCCTGTAGTGTTTTAATTTAAGCTTGCGAAATATACAGAAGATTATGTGGTAGTTGTCTGTTTGTTTTTAGAAGTATGAAGTCTTCTTTTCACTTATTTGGAAGCATTTCTAGTCTGGTTTGCGAAAAACCCATTGTAGCAAACATAGACTTAGGAGGATTTGATGTTGAGGGAATCCCTGATAGACTTTCTAAGTGCTTAGAAAATAAAGTCTCTACTTTGGAAATTTTGCATAATGGGCTGTGTGTAGCTGCTTCCTTCCCACCTACAGTTGTTTGTCTTGAGCTAATTCATGAATGTATCTGTAACTATGATAAGAGGAATGAGTCCATTCTTAAGAAATTCGGTAGTGTCTTGCTAGCTATAAATAGGGAAATTATTTCTTTAGCTTTCCAAATTCTAGAGCAAACTTTTTCCTCTTTTTCTCCTGCATAGTCCCTTGTTAAATTCAAGGAAAACACAGATGAAAATCGCACTTCCATGGCCAAACACTGCTTGATAAACCCACAAAGGGGAGGTTCCCATTTTCCCAAAAAGTTTGATAGAAGTCATGTGCACTGGTATATTAGTGATGTCATGGTAATGTTACAAAAAGTCAGAGGGTCGCCAGAGTCCTTCTTCTCAGATTGGTTGTTCTGTTATACTCAAATTATGTTAGAAGGAAAACAGACACTAGGTTGAGTTGAATTAATTGCCAGTTCAATGAGGGAACAACTTAACAATTCCAAACTCACAAGGTGTAGTTTCTTCATGTCTTCTTATCTGATGTATTGCTTAGCCTGTAGTCGAAAGTGGGATGGGATGATTCATGAACCTTGGTCTGATGGCATGTGTGTTTATGAGTATTTCCCCATTCTTCACAGAAATAATGCAATTCAGAATTACAGGAGAGTACATGATAGTTTTATGGGTAAACTCTGTTTTAAATTCACTAGGGATTCTGCCAGGAGAATGAGTGCTGAGGCTTAGGAGTTTGTGACTAAATTTGGGAGTTTTTATACCCAATTCCCTAGATTCACTTATGTGAGAGTTGGTGGTTTTGAAGAGGCCCCTACAAGATTGCCTAGATATGCTTTTGACTGCTTTATTTTTCTAGAGGTTTGTAGGCAGCTTGCCACAGTACTCAGACGGTTTCTTCCTGAAGAGGAATGGGAAAAGGTTTTCCTATTACACCTAGGAAAATTCTTGCATTTTACTATTGAGGATGCAATAAGTATAGGGAGTGACCTAAGGCATTTTGATTTTAAGTATTATATAGAGAGAACATGTTTTGATAACAAGAACTTTGCCAGTGGAAGTCTAGGACTTAGGTCTCATATGTTCCCTGTTCCCCATTTAGAAGATTTCTGGGAGGATTATTCTGATGAGTCCCAAGTTAAGGAGAGAGAGCACAATCATCTTTGTATTTCTCAGATTCTATCCATGAGACTATAATTCAATGTGGAAGGCATGCCAAATGATGGTTCAAACTTGGTTGAACCTAATTTCAAAAGATCTCTGGAAAATGAGGAGTATGAAATTGATTGGTCAGTGAAAGAGGAAGATGATATTAAATGCAGGACACAACATGTACTCCAATTAACTGAAGAATGACTACAAGCAAGAAGAAAACATTCTAGTCCTAGGTCAATTAAAGTTAAATCTTCACCTATATATTCCTCCTCCCCTATTTGTAATCCTCATAAATCAATTGATAATGCATGTGCATCAGGTAAGTAGCAGACTAAGAGTTCAAGGAAGAAATATGTTGGAGAACCTTCTCCCGTGGCATCACCTCAGCGAATTACCACGTCAAAGTCTCAGTCATAAGTTAAAGAGAAGATGACTCAGGAAAACACAGAGACAATTAACTTGGAAGATGACAAGTTTGGGGATTTGAACTATCAAATCGGCGAAGATGAGCAAATAGGAAAGGACCTTTTCAATCTTGATGATGTGACTTTGGATTTAATGGATACTCCTACAAAAACAAGTGAACAATCAACAGCAACAAGTGACACACCAAGACGGCTAACCACTTCAGTGAACAAGAAATGAAGCTTAGTTTCGGTATCTATTCCAGTGTAGGACATAGTTAGCAAATATGTTCAAAAGACTCCCAAGGCCAAGAAAGTTGAGAGCACAACACGAATGTTTGCTGATACTAAAACTAGGAAGTGGACAGCTGAAGTAGCCACCTATAGACCGAAGGAAGAGAAGCAAGATGTGGCAGCTGAAGATTTTGAATTCACTAAAATTGAATTGGGGACTATGGATAGGGCAGGAAAGAATCATCTTTTCAAAGAGATGGCTCAGCAGATGTTAATGACATCATGGCAAGACAACAAGGAAAAGAAATAATTGAAACAAATGATAGTGTCACTTTCCCAATTTATAAACACTTTCTACAACTTTGACACCATGCCACTGACCCAATCTCCATAGGTATTTGATCCAAACTCTGCAGAAAGTAAAAATTCGCTAAATCAAGTCTAGAGGGGTTGAACACTAGTCTCCTTAGTTGATGAGTGGATGTCCCAAGTAATTTGCAGTGGCCAACAATATATCAAAGATTTGCATTTAGTCCTCCATGATTCTGAAGCCATAATGGGAGAGTTGCAGACCCAGCGCCAAGTCTGGGATGGAGAGGAGAAAAAGTGGGTATCAGCGATGAGAAAATCCTTGGAAATAGAGAGATATAGTTTCAGTAATTTCTGCGAAGAAAAATCTCTGAAATGCGCTGAAGAATCCATTTTCTTCATTGTTAGAAAGAACATCAGCTAGCATATATCTATTAGAAGGAGCACCATTACAGAAAATAAAGAATATGAGGCCAAAGCTAAACAAATTCAGAAAGCTACTTCGAACGAGTTGAAGGTCATTAACTTCACCTATACTTATCCATCAGTGTATGGTGAACAAGAATTGAAAGGTGTTCTAGAAGCCTTTGACTCAGCGATAAAGGTGATCAGAGAAAAGGTTAATCCTAAGGCCTCTAACTTAACTCAGATGGAAAGGATTGAATTTATGTTATATCTGTGTGTGGATCAGCTGCCCAATGTTGTAGAAAAGGTGAAGAAGTTGAAGTGGAGTAAGGAGGCCTCAATGACCCGTATAGTGAATTCCAAGATCCCACATCTGCCATTCACAAAAGAGTTGGTCCAGGCGTATAAAGAATGGAAACCTACCCAGTCGGTTACCAAAGAAGAAGGGAGTCCAGCAAGAAGTTAGGATTGTGCTGTGGACAAAGAACCAGGTTTAGATAATTAGTTTTTATTTGGTTTAACATGAAAACTCTCAAGGACATGTGTCCTTTTCTGCTGGTTTTATTTTATAACTGATTGCCCGAGAGGTCTTGTTTTTCAGGAGACCTCTTAGTGCTTTGATACTTTAAGTATTACTATTGCAAACTTTAGCAGGGTGGGAGAAAGGAAGAGACTAATCAGAACTAGATATTCTTATTTTTGGTGATAGTTTTTTTTTAAAAAAAGGGGTTAGAGGAACATATATAGAGAAATATGATACTATTTTGAAGGAACAGATTCCATGTGATTGCCTGTGTAGTAATTTTTGGAAATACATTACAGTTAAGTTTATCAAATATGTGTCATTTGAAAACAAAAAGCAAGTGTCCTATGTTGACATTTTGTTTACTCTGTAATGTATGTGTCTGTTGATTCATAATTCTTGAACTTTATCTATATATCGTTGCCTCTCTACTGATTAGTTGTCTATTTTCATCGAATTTGTTAAAAGAAAAATTGTACTTTTTCTTTCTTTATCATCCTGCTATCTTTATTAAGGTATTTCTACAATGCTTCTCATCTATGAATGTTGAAGTAACCTTTCTAAAACTTTTGGGTTAAAAGTTGAATTTCAAAATTAGATATTACTGATAAAATATCTCTAGGGAGTTGTACCTAGGATTAATTCAGAGGGAAGTGAATTCAAATCATTTACCCAATTGTTAGGGTCATTTGTCTTTCAAGAAGGGAAGTAGAGTTTTCTTATAAAAGATTTTCAGAGAGACAAATCTGTTCGCTAACACACACACAGATATATATATATTGAAAAACTAGACAATATTTTTGGGTGATACAAGATTTCTCTTACACCTTGGATGCTCATGCATCAGATACCTAAGGTAATTTTAGAAGTGACCTTGTCACATCTCAAGTGTGCAGAGGAAAACCAAGGTGGTCAACCTCTTCCTTTGATAGCCATGATGAATCTTCAACAAATTGTCCTTTCTATTTGATCAAGTACTCCTCATATTACCTGTTTCTTGTGCATCTACCCACACGACTATCTAAGATATCATCTATCTCTTTTGTAGCTAAAATAGGTACTGGAATATTCCACTATTCTACTATTTCATCTTCCATACTACCATCACGATACTCTCTAAATATTAAACATTGGTAAAATATCGAGCTCACTGGGCAACTCTACTTCATAAGCATTTCCTGAATCATGCCTCTTCAAGATTTTGCATGGTCCAAATTTCTTCACCTTCAATTTATTGTATGTTCCCACTGGAAATCTCTCATTTCTCAAATGAACCATAACTTCATCTCCAATATGAAATTCCTTATGTCTCCTTTTATGATTTTCCTTAGCCTTGTACTGAATATTCATTTTATTAATATGTTTCCTCACCTCTTCATGCAAATTAATCAAGTGTTCTACAAAGTCTTCAGCTTCGGAACTACTCTTTTCTCCATTTTCCAACTTCCTTAATTCTTAATCATTTCTAGGACTACTTCCATATACAATCCAGAATGATGATTTACCAGTGCTCCTATTGACAGAATTATTATATGCAAATTTTTCCTGTGGTAAAATCATATCCCATGCCTTGGGTTTATATCCTACTAAGCACCTTAAAAAATTTCCCAAACTCCTATTCACCACTTTTGTTTGCCCATTCATCTGTGGATGATGCACTGAGCTAAACTCCAGATTGGTCTTTAGCTTTTTCTAGAATGTCCTCCAAAAGTACCCAACAAACTTAGTGTCTCGATCCAAAACTATGCTCTTTGGTAGACCATGTAGTCTCACCACTTCTCTAAAAAATAATCATGCCATGTGAACAATGCCATTATTCTTCCTACAAGGAATGAAGTGTTACATCTTCAAGAACCTGTCCACCACCACAAAATAGAATTATGTCCTCTTTGAGTCCTTGGTAGACCAAGAAAAAAGTCCAAACTAATATCCTCCCATGGCCTCTCTAGTATAGGTAATGGATTATATAACCCTGTATTATGCCTAGTTCCTTTTTCCATCTGGCATATTCTACAAATATGCACAAACTTCTTAACATATTGTTGCAATTGTGGCAAATATTAATTCTCACTATCTAGAGAAATTGTTTTATCTTGACTAGAGTGTCCAACTAATTCTCTACTATGCTTCTCTTTGATTAGGTTCTCCCTCATAAAACTCTTTGGAATGCACAATTGGCTACCTTTGAATAACATACCATCTTGGATCATAAAATCCAACCACCTGGTCATGTCTAGAGTAACATGTTTTGTGTAAGCTCTCCAAGCCTCACCAAAATCAAGATACTCGGGATACAAACTCTTGATTCTTGGAACCCAACAACTTTGATTTGCATCTCTATAAATTTTTTTTGACTCCTACTCAGGGCATCTTCAACCCTATTAGACTTTTGACTCCCATGCTTAAAAAAAAAGTGTAACTCTGCAAAAGCTCAATCCATTTTAAATGCCTTTGATTCAACTTTCCTTGGCTATTCAAATACTATAAAGCTCAATTATCAGTAAACAAAATAAACTCTTTAGACAAAATATAATGTCTTCACTTCCTCAATGCCTAAACAATAGCATAAAACTCCTGATCATAAACATAATAATTTCTTTTGGCATCATTCAACTTCTCACTAAAATAAGCAATGAGTTTTCCTTCTTAACTCAAAACAACTCCAATGGAATTTCCACTAGCATTACAATCTACTTGAAATACCTTATTAAAACCTAGAAGTTCCAAAAAAAGATACTCTATAACTTTTCTCTTCAACAAATCAAAACTCTTTGTTGCTCATGTAGTCCACTTAAACTCTTGTCTATCCCCTCTCATAGTTTCAATTAAGGGTCCATAGATACTACTAAATGTTTTGATAAAATTTCTATAAAAGCTAGCCAACCTATGAAAGATCTTACCTCATTAGCACTCCTTGTAGTAGGAAATTCAAGGATAGCCTTCATTTTCTCTAGGTCAATTTTAAGGCCATCTTCTGAGACAACAAATCCCAGGTACACTTACTCCTTCACAAAATTTGCACTTCTTCAGATTAATCGACAACTTTTCTTCCCTTAACTTCTCAAAGACCCTATGAATATGCATTATATGCTCCTCCAATGTCTTACTAGAGATCAAAATATCATCCAAGTAAACAATTAAAAAATTACTTAAAAAATCTTTCAATGCCTCATTCACGAGCCACATGAATGTGCTCGGTGCATTGGTTAGCCCAAAGGGTGTGACTAACCACTCATACAAGCACTCCTTTTCTTGAAGGTTGTTTTCCATACATCTCCTACTCTAGTCCAGATTTGGTGATATCTACTATTCAAATCTATCTTTGTGAAGTACTCAACTCCACTCAAATAATCCATAATTTCATCCATCCTTGGCAAGGGAAACCTATACTTGATAGTTATCTTATTGATAGCCTAAGAATCTGTAAACATCCCCCATTCCCCATTTTTCTTTGGTTCTAGTACCACTAGTACAACACAAGGACTTAAAATCTCTTAAATCAACCCCCTCTACAACAATTCTTGCACTTGTTTATTCAACTCTTCACTCTCTGCTAGAGTCATTCTATGGGATTCCTTATTCAGAAATTGGCTCTAGGAATCAAGTTCATTTAATGATTAACCTTTCTTATTTGTGGAAATCCATCAGGTACATTATTAGATACTATATCCTGAAACTCATCCAACAAATTTGCAACTTCCACAAGTACATCTTCTACTTCCTCTTTATCAACTTTTGGAATTAAGGAAAAGCACATATTTTCATGCTTCATGCCTTCAAGAAACTTCCTTCCATCAATTAAACATATTCTTGCATTACTACATACCTTTTCCTTTGTTTCTTTCAATGGCTTCAACTTATGTCAGACTTCATCCTTTGTTAGAGAATATGTATTTTCATACCCATCATATATTGCACAATAATCAAATTGTCATGGTCTCCCTAACAACAGATGAAAAATATTCATAGGCATGATATCACACAATACCTCATTCTAATATTTTCTAATTTTGAACTTTACCAGACATTATTAATTGACCAAAGCCTTGTGATCCTTCTGCAACCAAGAAATCCTTTAGGGATTCAAATGCTTCTTTCTCTCTAACTTCAATTTATCAATCATTTCCTCTTAAACAAGGTTATCAGTACTACTACCATCTATAATGATATTGCATACCTTACCATTACACTTACATCTTGTGCTAAACAAATTCTTCCTTTTCTCTGGTTCCTTCTCATCATTTAGCAAGGCTCTTCTAGTAACAAGGATCTCTCCTCTTTTAGCATCTTTAGAATGCCTCTACATTCTCATCTAATGCATTACCCTCTTGTATCCTATTTTTCCTTCCTTGATGTTGGGGACACTCATAAGATCTATGTCCTTCGCCACAATAGAAATACATCACCCAAAAACCTCCTCTTCATGGTCCTTGCCCTCTTCCTCTTCCTCTTTGATCTTTGTTATTTTTATTGTGAGGATGGTAGAAATGATTTCCCCTATGATTCTGACTACTACTAGAGTCAGCATTCTTCTTCTAATTTTCATTTCGACCTCCATAAGACCATCTACTAGGATTTTTACCACGACCTCTTCCAATTTGTTTGCTCTCAAACTTCTTGTTTAGTTTTTCTTCTACCTTCAAAGCAAATTGATATGCATCTTCAATGATAGAAATTTTCACCATTATCAACTCTTCTTGAATACTCAACCTCAACACATTTATGTAACAGACAACCTTCTCCTTGTTGGCTTCCGAATGACCCATTCTAATAAGGAATCGATAGAACTCTTCTATATATTCCTAGACAGATTTTCCTGCCCACTTCAACCCTTGCATTTTATTTACCAAATCAAGCTCATAGTCAACAAGAATGAACCGTCTCTTCAACTTTTCCATCATTTGATCCCATCTTTCTATCATCTCCTTCCCCTTTCTATTTATCTCCAACTGAACTTATTTCCACCAAATTTTTGCATGACCTTTCAACTTGGCCTTTGCGAATCTAACCCTCTCAGTATAATCTATTTCCTCATACTCAAAGTAATCTTCCATATCATTGATCCAATCGATCAACTCTTTTGGATTAAGATTTCCAGAAAATGTAGAAACTTCAATCTTTGTTCTCTTTCCAATCTTGGAAATGGCCCTAAAAAACCTAGCTTCATCAGGATCCCTAACCATTTCTTTCTCTTGTTCAAACAATCCTTGTTCTTTAGATTCATCCCCACTTTCATTTATTTCCCTAATGTCGACTCCTCTATGTAGCTATAAGGTATAAATTTGGCACAAGAAGGATTTCCTAAATAAGATTTGTGTAATGTGGTAAAGCGAGATCCTAAGGCCAAATTTATGTTTTCTTACACTTAATTATTATGATAAAATAGCTTGAGGAACATGTAAGAAATAAATGGACAAAATACCTACCTCATAACATAGTAGATCTGGAAACACTCATTTTCTGAGTTCTGTATTGAGTTTTAGGAAAATATGATAGTTGATCCCAAACTAGAACGCAGAGACGAACAAAACCAAGAAATCTTTTTCCGTTCTGAAGTTGTCTTATGAAAAAGGTCAACCTTGACTCACAAATGTCACCCTTGACCCAATAATGTTGACCCTGACCTGCGCAGTGTCGACGGAAAATCTGTTTGCGGATCTCAGAAGTTTGTTGAAAAGGGTATCCAAATCTGGTCTCAAATCTACTGTCCTGCACATGTAACTCCCAAAAATAGCACCTGCAAATATATGAAAAGAGGGATTTTGGGGTGGCTATATAGGGTTTTTCCTTAGTCAAACCCCCGTTTTGGTGATCTCCACCTCCACTAATAGCCGGATATAGAATGTTGTGTGTGTGTGTATATCGATCTTTTGAAAACATGTAATATCAAGATCTAATCTTCTAGATTAACAATCCTAACATAACATGGAAATGAGAAAGCAATGCATAGGTTTGAATATGACAAAGAAAGCATACCAAGCCCCCAAGGCTAAAGTATTCCTATCAACTCACAATCCATAATTGCTACCCCATGGTAATGTCCTTTGAATGTTTGAAATAGTTGATCTAAAGAGAGAGCCTTCTTGCTTCAATGAAAATCCACCATAGTTTTGTCCTCAAAGTGCTTGATTAAAGATGATGATATATGTCCTCCTAACATGTTCCTCTATATCATCCTCTTGCTTTCTTGCCACATCATTCCATCATGTAATCTCTCGATTTTGTTTCATCATCAAATGAAGGCAAAAGAGAGTGTTTATATAGAGATCTCAACATAGGCCTCCTAGGGCAATGCAAGGGACCCAAATTCAGATTTCACCTCTAATCATGGTCCAATCACATTTTCCAACTAAGGAGAAAACATATTAATTCAAATATTAGAGAAAACACTTTTGCATCCAAACTCGGGGACCTATTTTAAGTTCTGGGCCCCGATAAGCTTCAGATTTGAAAGCGGGGACCAATACTTGGCAAAGGTCTATGTCGACCTCATCCCTGACCTAGGTCAGGGTCAACCTCGACCCTGACCTGAGGTTTCAAGTAGGTCACCAGAAAGTTGCAGAAAGGTTTCCAGATCAGCCGGGGACCTAGAAAGGTAGGGGAATGTGCCAGAGTGTTTAAGAAGGCCCAGAGAGAGTAGGATGAGGCCCAAGAGGACCAATACATAGATCCTACCTAGAGAGAAGAGCCATGGAGAGAGAAATCTAGGAGAATCCACAAGATCCTAACCCTAATTTCATCTACACATGTATAATCAAGCACAGATGCAAATCTAATATGCCAACCATACTAAATGAGGGTACTAAGCCTATCAAAATGGAAGTGCTTCCATTTTAAGACGATACAGTAGCTCTTCTTTCAATGCTTGCACTTGTCTCTAGAGGGCTCTAAAACCCTCTTTTGTCACACGTGCAACTCTTCCACCATAGTTCCTTCGTTGAACATTTTTTGTACTTAGCCCTCAAACCCACAATCATAATCCTGATGCAAACTACCCCACATTTAGCGTTCTCTCTTCACACTCAAGAACTCCTACTTTGATACCACTTGATGAAGGGTACTCCCTTTATTCAAGAAACACACACAACATAACATGGAAATGAATAGAAACAAGCTAGAACAAAACAATGGTAAGAGCTGAAACACTTGCTTTCTATTATCTTCAATGAAATGACATTATAATATTCAGAAAAAGTAAGATGCTACAACCACATGGGCTTTTTTTTTATTACAATAATCTGTAAGAAAGAGCCACAATCTACACTTCTCAAGATGATCCCTAAAATCCCCCTTCATTTCTATATAAGTAGATAAATTAACCACCTTAGAATATTCTAAAAAGTGAAATTTTCCCATTTTGGCCCCCAGTGGTTCAATTCCCCGCCTTCAACAATTTTCCTCTCCTTTTGTATTAAAACTTATGACACAACTTCTAAAATTCATAACTTGTGAATCATTGAGTTGATTGACTATTATAACCCCATTTCAAAAACCTCTCAAAGCGCTCTACAAACTTGGGCTTGCAAAGTGATAGCTAATAAAAGTTTGACCCCCTTTTCGAAGCCTCCAAGGCCTTCAAAACTAAGTTCAAAGTTTCTGTGCCACCCTACCAATATAGAAAATTTAATATATTCAAAACCAAACTTGATCTTGCCATGAAACTTCACTGGATGGCTTATATATCCAAAATGAACCTCTATGGAAGCAATTGGAATAATTCATGCTCAAATGAATGACCTACTAAAAATAGTAAACTTGCCAAAAAAATAGTAACCCTTCCCAAAGTTGTCCTTATTGAAAAACTAGACAATGTTTTTGGGTGATGCAAGATTGTTCGCAAGATTGTTCTTACACCCTAGATGCTCTTGCATCACTTCCTCTCTATCGCTATCTCCTTACCTCTTTCTCTCTCACTCTTTCCCCCTCTATATCTACCTCTTTTTATTGCTACATCTCCCTCTCTCTAGATTTCAAACATAACATGACCTTGTCGGTAAACATTTTAAATTACAAATCATAAAATTAGTTCCATATTATTATTTTAAAAATTATAATAATTTAGTTTTAGAATTGCTACTACCAAATCTGTTGGACTTTTTGAACTGAGACAACCTTATAAATTTAAGCTTCTTCATATCTAATAAAATATAAATCTATAATTTGGGTCTTGATTGTGAATAGTCGACAGTTGCATTGCTTGAATACTCCTGGAGAAAATCAAGAATTTCCCTTGTTTTACACCCAAATGAAATTTCATCAAAATCAACATCTTCTTCCCTTGTTTCTCCCTTCACATTATCACAGTCTCATAAATGTAAGTGTACGCTTTTCCTATTTTTAAATCTCCATTAGTGACGCCCTCCTCTTACCAAGACAAATCCTTTCTTCTCTTACAAATGCAAATTGTTTCACGTTCCACCACACCAAGCCTACCTTATTTCATCCTTCTTTGATTGATTTCCTTTCATTGTTTCTCATTTTTAGTTCAATTCTCTTACATGACATCATCTTCTTCTATCGTTGTCGGTCAACAAGAGTCTGAATCTCAAGGAACTACTCCAGCCTCCAAGTTGTTCATCCTGCTTTGGTTGGACTTCTTCCTTTATTTCACGTTTCTCTCTAAAATTCAATATAATGGCATCTACTTCTATCATGGATCTTTACATGTTAGTTAATGAGGCATCTACTGATCTATTAGAGGAAATCTACTTCAAGGGAATCTACTTCTACTGCAATCAGAAGGAGGCAGAGCATGTCTCTGCTTTGAAATTTCTATAAGATGCCACAAATGAGGATTTTCTCTAATCAAACTTTACTGTATCGCCTATGGTTGCCCATTCGTCTGCATTCAACATGCTCAAATATATTCTGATCACTTGATTATTCAGATATGCAACACCCAAATCCTCGTTGTTTTGTAGAGAAAGTAAACTAACAAATCAAACGGTCTAAATATTTGCAATGGTTTTCCACTGTTCTCTGCATCTTTCAATCGTTGATTTCCAATTAGAGATCGTCCAGTTCAAATAAAAAATGCCTACAACATAATTATAGTATATTAAGATACATTTGCTTTTGTGTATTGGTGTCACAATCATATGATTTCTTGGATGCGTATTAATTTAAAAACTAATATTATAAAACATTTTTTATTTTTTTGATTGCACGATATAATGTATGGTGAGAATTTTGTGTGTTGAACTTTTAAAATCATTGTGTGCACTCTTTTAATTCCTTCTCAACTCATTTCATTTCAGAAGTGGAAAGGTGTGGTTTTTTCTTAGTAGTTTTTCTTGTTAGTAAGTTATATATATATATATATATATATATATATATATATATATATATATAAAATTAAATTAAATAATTTAATTTAATTTTTTAAAGTAGTGTTTGAATTTGTTAGTATTTTTTAAATAAGTAATAATTAATTTAATATTTAATCGATTATTATAATCTTTTATATAAATAGTTTGTATTGTTTATAATATTTATATTTATTTAAGGCATAAGTCTACAACACAACGGTAAGTTGTGAGCCTCTTAATTGGGAGGTCTTGGGTTCGAATCTAATAAACTTAATAATAATAATAATAATAATAAAATTAAAAATACTCTAAGGGTTCGGCCGATTACCTATAATTTTTTTTTTAATTTAAAAAATAGTCATATATCTTTATAAATCTTTAGCTTTTGGAACAAATAAAATTGTTATATTGAAAAGATGTGATACAATTTGTAATGAAAAATTTATAAGATGCTAATCATAATTTTAACATAAATTAATAAATGATAACCATGTAACATAGACAAAGATTAAACTAATAATTTAATTAAAAAGAAAACATGTAATAAATAGTGCGCTCACATAGATAAATGTAGTCCATATTATATTTTTTTCCAAAGAATGAAAAATCTTTCCGCAATAGCATTCTAGACAATTCTTCTTATTGATTATCCTTTTTTTTGTTGGATTAACAATCAAAATACAAAGTTATAATAGCAACATCAACAAAACCCATGTAAGAACAATGTTACAACAACATCACAAAGAGGACAATCTTCTAAATCTTGATCATGTACAATTCATCATAATAATTTATCAATTGAAATTAGACATAATTTCATCACATTTGTATCCATTACTAGCATAATAGAAATATCCATAAGGCAACAATAGAGAAGAAAATTATGGTAGAAGATTGGAGCTGAAAAGAGGACAACAACTTAACGTAACATGAAAGGAGTGCTTAAAGCACTTGCCAAGTTGCTAATAAAAAGAGACTATATATGTCAGTCAACCGAAAACCCCATCTTGATGTGCCTTTCCATCACTTGCCTAGCCAGCAGACAGCCACTGCCTGAGGTACGCTCCTATTTTTAGTATCTATGATTGAAATTTTGATGTTTTTATAGGGAAGGTCAACCCTGACCCAATAAGGTCGACCCTGAACCATAAAGGTCGACCCTAACTAGGGAGGTTCTATCCTTTTTGGGGCCAGGTTGACCCTGACCCAAAAAAGTCAACCCTGACCCATAAAGGTCGACCTTGACCCATAAAGGTCGACCTTGACCCAAAAAGGTCGACCTTGACCAAGTCAGGTGGGTACAATAGATGTTCGATGTAGAAGTATTGATATGATCCATATTTGTGCTTGCAGGATCTAGTCTGTCTTCAAGAGCATCCCTTTGGAGGGTTACTGTTATTTGTTAGAGGGAGTGTTGCTAAGCTACAACAGGATGAGATATAGTTATTGAAAGATGTAGGATTATACTGGGTAGCAGTCCTACCACAGCTGAGGTTCCATCAGCCTATGATATCAGCCCTGGTAGAGAGATGGGATGAGGATACATGTTCTTTCCATCTTCCATCAGGAGAGATTGCAGTTACATTGGAGGATGTGTATAGGATCTTACGGCTTCCAGTCTGAGGTGAGCCTGTCAGACTGAGAGGACCACGGGGTTCATCTGAGGTTTTTGTAGATATGGAGTACTATTTGGGACGGGTAGCATAGATGAGGACCCAAATAGATCCGATATCTTTGGCAGGCATACTAGTAGGTCTGACACCCTTGGTACAAAGGGTGATGCTATGTATACTTGCTTTGGTTTTACTGCCCAACACAAAGGGTACAGTGTTTTTAGCGCCATTCACCCATCTTGTATGTAGGATGGAGAGTGACAGGGTCACTATCGCATGGGGCTGCAGTATGTTAGCTCGCCTTTATCATGATCTAAGTCAGTTGGTGAGGTACCAACGGGAGAGTCTTACGGTGTGCACCCTGCTACAGGTTTGGATGTTTGAGCATTATACATGTACATGACCACAGGGTACTCCTATGATGGTAGATGCGAGCACACCTAGAGCCTTTGCATATCCACTGGCAAATGTCTGGCAGCACGGAGATATCCTCTTTTTGAGGGTATGTTTTGACCGTATCCCATGTATAGATGTGATATGGAGACCTTATTGTGAGATGATAGACTGGCCAGATACTCGACATCAGTTGAGACACTCACAACAGCGTAAGATGTTGGAAGGTCCAACTAATCATGTCATGATGTTGTATTATTATGATAGAGTGATGAGACAGTTTGATTTGGTACAGGGGGCTCCTCATACAGTACCTTGATACACATATCCTATGAGATACTATCAGAGACCCAGCGCCATACATCGACCAATAGTAGTTGATATTATGGATAGTGAGATAGATGAGACCGAGGATATAGAGGTAGCGCCTAAGCTATCCTATGTAGGTGTTAGTAGAGAGTATATCAGATACTAGAGTTTACAGGGGACCCATCCTATCTTTCCTGATGACTACCCCACAGGTGATTTAGGTCCTTCAGAGAGGAGCCACCCAAGAGATGACATGCCAACAGGAGAGGAGGAGGATCAGAGAGATGAGGAGGAAGCTCCCCTTGGGGGAGATCCTATGGAGGAGGAGAGAGTAGAGGAAGAAGCAGTAGAGATGCCCCCAAGTCATGGTATAGACACTGGTGATCATCCAGTCTATGTTACACCCCTGAGATCACAGTGACCTCCTTGAGCACATACAAAGACACCACCACCGAGGCCTAGACAAAGTGAGCAAGGGGAGAGTAGTCACTCCATGCCCCCACCATCTAGACCTTTTAGTGATGTCTAGGCTGGAGATCCAGGTATGATATAGCTTTAGAATGTCTTTGAATAATGATTTTATCTAAGAAGAAGAAATTTAGTAAGCTTTACATTTTGAATTTTGCAGGAAGTGTAGCGGAGTGGAGGAGATTTGTATCCGAGGTTTTGAAGGATACATGTATATCCTACTGCTTGCCAGCTAGTGAGAGAGAGTCCCGTGAAGGACAAAGGGATCCCGGAAGACATGCAGATATCTTCCTGAGTGTGCGGAGAGAATTGAGGTTATGCAAGGAGAGCGAAGAGAAACTGAAGGCTGACATGCAGAGAGCTCATGAGTGGATCTAGGAGATGAGCATATCGAGGAGTCACACACGGACTACCATTCTGAGATCCTCAGCCTCATACCATAGATCTGAGAGAACTGGGAGCCACCGACCTTTAGAGCATAGAGATTGATAGATATGGCACCTTGTGCTACATATGTATTGGACTCAAAAAGTTTTATTTATAAAGAAAACTTTGTTCTGGAACAATTAGTTCTATGGTTGATTACTTTTTACTTTCATCAATGCATAAAAATTAATAAAAGAAAGAGGAAAGGAAAATATGTATGAATGCATTCTAAATTACATAACTTATAAGATAATTATTCTATAAGGAACACATACATACATTGGAATTGATCAAGACAACAAGTCTACTTTACAGTTCATCATCAGATATAGTGTATATCTGTTCTACAAAAGGTTGTAGCCTTCACTATTGAAGCAGTGAGCTTTTGGACAGTGAGTCCACACCCCTGATAGGGTTATTTGTAAAAGAATCTTAAAAGGGTCAGACCCTTAATCAGGTCACTATACTTATTGCATTGTAAAGTACAACTCCTAACAGGGTTGAAATATCTTCTAACATGATTACTATAAACAAGTATAGTTCATTGTGGGTACTAATTCCCACCGGGGTTTTTACCATTTGGTTTCCCCATAACCAAATTGAAGTGTTGTCCATTGTGTTATCTGAATGTGTATTTAGTTTATTGTATTTTGAAGTCAATAAGAGAAAATAATTAAATTGGCTGATAACTGATTCACCCCACTCCCCTCTCAGTTATCCTTTGGGACTATTCTAACAATTGGTATCAGAGCCAAGTGCCTTGGAGAAGAATCCTAACAGCTTAAGGTAGATCAGATGTCTTAATTCAGAAAAGAGAGCCCTAAGTTTGATGGAGAAAATTATCTGGATTGGAAAAACAAAATGATAACCCATCTACAGTGTGTTGGTTTTGATATCTTTGAGATAGCCACACAAGAAGTTGTTATTCCCTCTTTAAAAAATCTATCAAGAGATGATGCTACTAGTAAATAGAAGGATACATTCACAGCTAATGCAACCAAAGAAGCCCTTATTAGTGTACTATCTGACAGTGAATTTTCTGAGATCAATAAATTAGACAAGGCATACACAATATGGAAGTATTTAGAAGACATGTTTGAAGGAGATATTCAAGCAAAGAATGCACACAGGAAGACATGGAAAAAGAAATACAACAGTCTTGAGATGTTACTTGAAGAGAACATTAGAGCCTACAATCAAAGGATAAATGAAGCAGTCTCTGGAATCAGAAACAATGGTGGAGAAATATGAGAAGAAGATATAATGGACAAGCTATTAACTACCTTAACATCAGACTATGAAAACAAGAAAAGTATTCTAGAAGAAACCATGCAATTCTCACAAGACTTCAAGAGAGACTTTGATCAATAAAATCTCTGCATTTGAGATATCAAGATTGAAGACTGAACCTAAAACTGAAATAGCTTTCAAAGCCTCAGTCCATGGTAAGAAATCCTTACACATCTCTAGCCATAATGAGAAAGAAGTGTTAGAATAGTCCCAAAGGATAACTGAGAGGGGGGGGGTGAATCAGTTATTAGTAACTTTAATTATTTTCTCTTATTAACTTCAGAATACAATAAAGTAAATGCTCATTCAAACAACACAGTACACAACACACAATTTGATTATGGGGAAACCAAATGGTAAAAACCCCAGTGGGAATTAGCACCCACAATGAACTATACTTGTTTATAGTAATCCCTGTTAGAAGATCTTGCAACCCTGTTAAGAGTTTTTCTTTACAAAGCAATAAGTATAGTGACCTGGTTAAGGGTTTGACCCTATTTGGAGTCTTTTACAAATAAACCTGTTAGGGGTGAGGACCCACTATCCAAAAGCTCACTGCTTTAATAGTGAAGGCTACAACCTTCTCTAGAATAAATATGCACTATATTTGATGATGAACTATAGAGTAGACCTGCTATCTTGATCAGTTCCAATGTATTATAATCTTCTATTGCTTCTTCACATAGACTCTTGATGAATGAACCACAACTGATATTCTACTCTATACATTTTCTATTTCTTTTCATATCATTCACACTTTGTGTTTACAAACAAACTGCTATAAGTATCTTCATTAAAGTAGAGGGTCATGCCAGCTCTAGGGAACACTTCAACAACATCTTTGTCAGCTTAACTAAGTACGCAAACAATATTAAGTCCGCACAACACAAACTGAACAGACGTGACGCTTCACTAAGTTGGCTTCACCAAATCATCTCAAATAGAATGATCCTGATGTTACATGATAGGCGCATTTAACCAAACATAGATAAATCATAACTAATCATGAATATACACATGCATATCCTGAAGATAGGTGAAACTCAAGAAACACATTAAATATGTTAGCTTTGAATAGATACTCTTCCAGAACTGTAACTGCCAATAACAGAATTACACAACTTGACTAAAACATCATATCTAGATCTGTGTGTGTGAACATAACATACTAAACATGTCTAAAATCTAAATATATCCATGCAAGGCTTGATATCATCATTCTGATAAGTACATACAAAATCACTACTATATATTATATGTTGTCATCAATGACAAACATACAATCAATCAACTACACAGCAAAAAATGTCCAACAATCTCCCCGTTTGACATTGATGGCAACATATGATATTAAAAACATCTTTAGCACATGGTGTCTTCTTTCTTTCACAATCTTCTCAATATCCTCATCAAATATTTCTCTACACCACTTCAGTTCTTCTGACTATTTTTATACTCCCCAAGAGTATATGCTCCCAATTACTATATACTCCCCCTTTGACATCAATGGAAAAGGGCGCAATAAACAATTATGAACAGGAATTACTCCAGAAGTAGAGTAGTCAACCATTCATCAGTCACTAAGGACTGATGTTCTTGTTGCTTTATCTAATCAGACTCAGGAGAGGGATTTACTCCCAACTTCTTTCTGAGATACTCAAAAGTATCTTTTGATAAAGATTTTGTGAAAATATCTGCCAACTGTTCTTTGGTGCTCACATAGTCCAATTTCACTTCTTTGTCTGCAACCTTTTCTCTTAGAAAGTGGTACTTTATCTCTATGTGTTTTGTCTTTGCGTCTATCACATGGTTCTTAGACATGTTAATAGTGCTTGTGTTATCATAGTGAATAACAATAGGATAATCAACCAGAATACCAAAGTCTTTAACCGTCTACTTGATCCAAACCATGGTTGAACAATTCAGTGCTGCTACAACATATTCAGCTTCTACTGTTGACTAAGAAATATAGTTCTGCTTCTTTCTTATCCAAGAAACCAACCTATCTCCAAGAAATACTTCTCCTCATGAAGTACTCTTCCTGTCATCAATACAACCTGCCCAATCTGCATATGTATACACATGAAGTTGTACATTCTCTAATTTAGGATACCATAAACCATAGTCTATAGTTCCCTTTAGATATCTGAATATCCTCTTGATTTTCATTAGGTGATTCTGCTTGGGTTCAGCTGCAAATCTTCCAACAATGCCAACTGCATTATATATGTCAGGTCTAGATTGAGTTAGATAAATGAGTTTTCCAATAATAGATTTGTACAATGTCTTATCAACTACTGTGGAATCATAATATTTTGAAAGCTTGCTTCTTGTTATCATAGGGGTACATACGGGCTTACAGTCTTCCATCTTGAAGGTCTTCAATATTTCCTTCACATATTTTGACTGATTAATGAATATACCTTTATCTATTTGCTTTACATTTAGTTCCAAAAAGTATTTTATAGGACCAATCATGATCATTTAAAATTCATTCTGGATTTCTTTTGCAAATGCTACACTAAGCTTGTCATTACCTCCAAAGATAATGTCATCAACAAATATGGCAACTAGTAGTAATCCATCAGGTGTCTCTCTTGTGAATAGGTTACAATCTGCTACACCTTTCTTGAATCCAATCTTGGTAAGATAACCATCAAGTCTCTCATACCAAGCTCTTGGGGCCTGTTTAAGACCACAGAGTGCTTTCTTCAATCTGCATACCATGTCTGGTTTATCTAAAAGATTAAATCCTTTAGGATTTTCTATGTAGACTTGTTCCTTCAAGTCACCATTCAGAAAAGCCAATTTTACATCCATTTGATAAAATTCAATGTCTTTGAATGTTGCATAGGCCAAGAAAATTTTTATGGGTTCCAGTCTGCTCACAGGGGCAAATGTATCAGTGTAGTCTATTCCTTCTCTCTGCGCATATCCTTTACATACCAATCTTGCTTTGTTTCTTACTACTGTACCTTCTTCATTCATCTTGTTTCTTAAGATCCACTTTGTTCCAATCACATTTCTGTCACTGGGTCTAGGAACCAATTCCCATGTCTCATTCTTAATTATCTGATCTAATTCTTATTTCATTGCATTCTTCCAATCAAAATCATTTCAAGCTCATCTTCAACACTTAAGGGTTCAATCTATGAAAGTAAACATACCTCTTCATCCATTTATAGACTTTTTTCTTTTGAACTGGTCAAAACACTGCTGCTCTAATCTCCAATGATATCATCTTTAGAGTGGTATCTAGATGTGAATTTAGGAACCTTAGGTGTTACTTCTTCTTCTATAATCTGTGATTCTTCTCTGCTTGATTCAGGGTCATTGCATGA
>MU223354.1:587409-603514 GCA_018584345.1 Thuja plicata | reverse complement strand
TTAGATAATTAAGAATGAGACATGGGAATTGGTTCCTAGACCCAGTGACAAAAATGTGATTGGAACAAAGTGGATCTTCAGAAACAAGATGAATGAAGAAGGTAAAGTAGTAAGAAACAAAGCAAGACTGGTATGTAAAGGATATGTGTAGAGAGAAGGAATATACTATATTGATACATTTGCCCCTATGAGAAGACTGGAAGCCATAAAATTGTTGTTGGCCTATGCAACATTCAAAGACTTTAAAGTTTATCAAATGGATGTAAAGTCATCCTTTTTAAATGGAGACTTGAAGGAAGAAGTCTACATAGAACAACCTGAAGGATTTAATCTTTTAGATAAACCAGACATGGTATGCAGATTGAAGAAAGCACTCTATGGTCCTAAATAGGGCCCAAGAGCTTGGTATGAGAGACTTGATGGTTATCTTACCAAGATTGGATTCAAGAAAGGTGCAGCAGATTGTAACCTATTCACAAGAGAGAAACCTGATGGATTACTACTAGTTTCCATATTTGTTGATGACATTATCTTTGGAGGTAATGACAAGATTAGTGCAGCATTTGCAAAAGAAATACATAATGAATTTGAAATGAGCATGATTGGTTCAGCTATAAAATACATTTTAGAACTAAATGTAAAGCAGACAGATAAAGGTATATTCATTAATCAGTCAAGATATGTGAAGGAAATATTGAAGACCTTCAAGATGGAAGACTGTAAGCCGGTATGCACTCCTATGATAACAAGAAGCAAGCTTTCAAAAGATGATGATTCCATGGTAGTTGATAAGACATTATACAAATATATGATTGGAAAACTCATTTATCTAACTCAATCTAGACCTGACATATGTTAGGATTAGGATCACTGAGAGGGGGGGGGGGGGGGGGNGGATGAATCAGTGATCTATCTATTAATACTTTTTCTTCTTATCTTGAATCTTAAATTTAATGCTTAAGTACTGAACTGAATATCAATGCAAGTGAGATAAACATTCACAACTCATAACACCAAATATGATTATGGGGAAACCCAGTGAAGGTGAAAACCCCAGTGGGAATTAGTACCCACAAATATTTTGTACTAGTTTCTTATGATCCTTTATTAGAAGATCCTTAACCCTGTTAGGAGTTGTCTTTACAATACATGAAGTACAGTGACCTTGTTAAGGTTCAGACCCTGTTAGGATTCTTTTACAATAACCCTATTAGGGGTGGTGGACTCACTGTCCAAGAGCACACTTCTCAAATGGTGAAGGCTGCAACCTTCTAGATCTTTGATACACACTGTATCTGCAAGGTGAACTGCTGCTGTGACACTGCTTGTATGATCAGTTCCTTTTGTGTGCTGATGCTTTAACCTCTTGTAAAGAACTATAAAAATATTAACTACACTCTGAAAGCTTCTACTTCAATATCTATATCATCAACATATGACAGATATAGCTTTGCTATTTTAACACTCTGCTCTGCTTTTCTTATCTCTGGCTTTCACAACTTCTTCGATCACAAATGACCTTCTATAAGTACTTCCTCAAGGGACACAAACATGTCAGCTTTAGGAAAATTTTTACCATCTATCTTGATCACTTAACTAAGCACACAACCCTTCATTAAGTTGGCACAACATTAATTACAACTGCTTAACTCAAACCGAACAGACACGTCTCTTCACACAGTCTGCTCCACCAAATTAGCTCTAACTTCTTGCTCTAGACGAATAAAGTCATGTGACTTTAACCAAACATGATTAGATCACTAAAAATCACTAATCCAAGGACACAAGTCCTAATAATATGTGCAAATTTTGTACCAAAATAATCTCTATCGGCTCTTTTCACGATCTTTGTCCTGTTCTGGCATTTATTGGCTGTACCTCTTCAACTGGTTGTATCTTCTTCATACTTGCAGATATGATCATGCTCTCTTATAATTATCATGTAAACAAACTCATAAGAATATCTTCCAAGGCATATAGCATTTTAATAACAAATTAACACATGCTAATCAAAACTATAACAGTCTGTTCCTTGCTCTGTCTTGTTCTGCCCTTTACTGTCTCAGTCACTTCATCTTGCTATAACTTCTTCATACTTGTAGATCTGATCATGCTCTCTTAGAATTAGTATGAATACATAATTAAAATCTTATCTTCAAAGGCACATGCCCTAACTTGGTCGTGTGCACATGCACTGATGCTCTGTTCTTCTGGTACTCTGCTAACTATCCAGTCTTCTGTACTTAACCAATTTCTGATCTTCTGATAGTGTGTACTGACTCCAAGACTTCATATGACTTTTTTTCCATAATGAAAACACTAAATAGAGTCATATAAACTAGTATAGTCAACTTTCCAACAATCTCCCCCTTTGTCATTAATGGCAACAAAGGATTATGGCGAAGTTACTATCTGTACTCTTATATAAAAAATCTCTATCTTATATCTCCCTCTTATCATATACCAGACTCCATATTATTCATACTCTAATCCCCCTTTGACATTAATGACAAAGGTGCTCAAAAACACTTCTATGTACTTACACAACATACATATCTGGATATGCAATCTACAACTTTTGGATCTCTTTCTTCCAAAATGCAATTAGTGAATTAACAATCTGTAGATGGGCGCATAATGCATATTGTAGCTTCTCCATTTTCTCCAAGTCTATGCTAGGACCTTGATCATATGCAATAATCCATATTCTATACATTACTTCACTCCCCCTTCGATATTATCTTCTCTACCTTTTGCTGCAAACTCTTTCAAGGATGCTTGACCAACCTTGAGTGAACTAAGATCAAGTGTAAATTTACTAACCAATTCATTGAGCCTCTTCTTTGTATACTTCTCTTCTACAATAACTGATTTATTTTTCATGACTCCTTTAGATTATATACTCCCCCTTACTTATTTACTCCCCATGAGTCTAAGTCTATTATGAGTGTCAAACTTGACAACAATGATGATGAATTGTCCATCACTTTAGTCTTCTCTTTTCTACTTCCTTTTCTGTGATATCTAAAATCAATATATCTTCTTGCTGATATAAAGACTCTTAGCCTCTTGAGTACTCACAAATGTTTCTTCAAAATTTTCTAGATCAATATCCATTGTTGCCATTGATACTTCAACATTATCAACCACGAATGTAACCTCGTTGTCCTTGGCCATGGGCGCAGAATCCTGTGGACTTGTCATAATAGTTTTATCTGCTTCTTCACATGATATTTTAAATTGTATCTTCAATCAATTCTGCTCTTACGTGAACACTCTTTTGTTGTATTCACACTTATATGATCAATAATAAGTATGTGCTTCCAAGGATAACTTCAGGTTGGTTCCAAAAAAAAAATCTCCAATGGCTATATTGATACTCTCACATAGAACACTGCTCAACAAGGTTTTGACCAATTCCGCTTTATGAAATTTATACGCTGAAGCATACTGATAAATCACTTCCAAGATGTTTCAAAGAGTTTCTTGATATCAATCTCTGCTGAAGAATGTAATTGTGACACTTTTCTACTCGACTGCAAGTGCACCTTTTATTATCCAACCACTTACTTGATTTCTAAGTAAGTTTTCAACTAATTTCCAAAATGACGTGTTCGTGCTTGAGCTTCGTTTCAAACTTGAATTACTTTCCTTAACAAATAATGATTATCAATCTCCTTTCTTTGCTGATGAGAACAATTGTAATGCATTAGTAATACAAATGCTAGGGCTTCTATGATCTGTAATCATTTATTCTGACTGCAAGTGAGGATTTGGTGATTGCAAAGTAGATTTCTGCCATTAATACTAGCCGCGTAGACATAGGAAGCAACTGTAACTTCCATTCTTATTCCTGATAACAATTTAGATCACGTGCTCTTCCATACAACACAATAATGTCACCAAACAATTGTAATCCAAGGTGTATACTCAGATGGTGAGTATACTAGCCACGCAGGGGTTCAGAGCTAGAATAGCTCCCCCTAAGACCATGAGGGTCAACTATTCAGAAGTAGAAGTTGCGTCCACTGAGGATGCATCTTCTACCTTGTTCTCTTCATTATCCTTCTTTACTTCAACCCAGATCTTGCTCGTATCTTCTATAGCTTTCACAAATTTGATTTCTCCCGCCTCATCCCATAATGAATCTTCTGACTTTTTAGGGCTTTCCTGTTTATGCGCTCTAGATCTGCAATGCTTAGAGATGTCACCAAATTTTCCACATGAGTGACAAATGATAGGAGGTCTGATGTTATTATTCATCATGTTGTACTGATTGGTTGTGTGTCCATCGTAATTACATATCTGGCATGTAATGTTCTGAGGGCTTCTAACATTTTGCTGAGGATAACTTCTTTGTCTTCGCTGATTCTAATTCTTATTCTTCTGACTTGTTTTACAATTCATAGCTCTATGAAAAAATTTATTGCATGAATAACAGTAACCATTGAAGGGTCTTACCTCTTTACAATTCCTTGAAATATGTCCATGCTTGTTATAGGCATAACAAGTATGGTCAACTAGCTTGCATTCATCCTTAGGTGGTTCAACATTGTCTTTAGTCTGATTTCCAATCTCCTTAGTATCTGTGATGTCCTTTGGTGCTTTCATTCTCTCTTGCATGGCATCAATCTAAATTTGTGCTTCATTGTATCCTATACCGCTGGTATCTCCTTTAACTTTTTGAGCATGCAACTGTGATTCTATCAGATCCTTTCTTGTGTGTAACTTGTCAATATGATTCTTTGCTGCAATCAATTCAGATTCCATCTTCTCTTTGTTGTTTATTAGCTCCAAGATTTCCATGTTTTCTTCTCTCAGTTCTTCATCTAACTTCTTGTTTACTTTGACTTGATCATCATAGGCATCTTGATTGTTACATAGCTTTTCATCTAATTCTTCAATCTAATCCTTCAGAGATGAATTTTCTTCATTCAACTTTTTGACTACTTCTCCCAAATCATTTGAAGAACAATTCCTTAATTTTTTTTCAGTTTCTTGATAAGTATTTGCATGCCATTAACTTTTAGTTTAAGATTTTCTTTTTCTTTTTCAGATGTGTCAAGTTCTTCAAGGGCCGCTTCAAGATTCTTTTTTAGGTGTTTCATTTATACCTTGTCCATGATCTCCTTAAGTGGTTAAACTTATTTGCTAAGGACTAGAGCTTTGATACCAATTGTTAGGATTAGGATCACTGAGAGGGGGGAGGGGGGGGGTGAATCAATGATCTATCTATTAATACTTTTTCTTCTTATCTTGAATCTTAACTTTAATGCTTAAGTATTGAACTGAATATCAATGCAAGTGAGATAAACATTCACAACTCATAACACCAAATATGATTATGGGGAAACCTAATACAGGTGAAAAACCTAGTGGTAATTAGTACCCACAAATATTCTATACTTGTTTCTTATGATCCTTTATTAGAATATCCTTAACCATGTTAGGAGTTGTCTTTACAATACATGAAGTATAGTGACCTTGTTAAGGGTCGGACCCTGTTAGGAGTCTTTTACAATAAAATTTTCAGGGGTGGTGAACTCATTATCCAAGGACTCACTGTCCAAGAGCACACTACTCAAATGGTGAATGCTACAACCTTCTGGATCTTTGATACACACTATATCTGCAAGGTGAACTACTGCTGTGACATTGCTTGTCTGATCAGTTCCTTTTGTGTACTGATTCTTTAACCTCTTGAAAATAACTATAACAATCTTAACTACACTTTGAAAGCTTCTACTTCAATATCTGTATCATCAACATATGATATATATAGCTTTGTTGTTTTAACACTCTGCTATGCTTTTCTTATCTCTGGCTTTCGCAACTTCTCCAATCACAAATGACCTTCTATAAGTACTTCCTCAAGGGACACAAACATGTTGGATTTAGGAAACCTTTTACCATATATCTTGATCACTTAACTAAGCATGCAATCCTTCATTAAGACGGTGCAATATTAATTACAACTACTTTACTTAAACCGAACAAACGTGTCTCTTCACACAGTCTGCTCCACTAAATTAGCTCTAACTTCTTGCTCTAGATGAATCAAGTCATGCACCTTTAACCAAACATGATTAGATCACTAAAAATCACTAATAAATGGATGTAAGTCTTGAGGATATGTGCAACTTCTATACCAAAACAATCTCTATCGGCTCTTTCCATGATCTCTGTCCTGTTCTGGCATTCACTGGCTGTACCTCTTCAACTGTCTGTATCTTCTTCATATTTGTAGATCTAATCATGATATCTTAGAATTAGCATGTACACATACTCATAAGCTTATCTTATAAGGCACATAGCATTTGAATAAAAAATGAACACACACTAATCAAAACTATAACAGTCTGTTCCTTGCTCTGTCGTGTTCTGCCCTTTACTGTCTCAGTCACTTCATCTTGCTATAACTTCTTCATACTTGCAGATTTGATCATGCTCTCTTAGAATTAGCATGAATAAATACTTACAAGTTTATCTTCAAAGGCACATGCCCTAACTCAGTCGTATGTATGTGCACTAATGCTCTGTTCTTCTGGTACTCTACTAACTGTCTAGTCTTCTGTACTTAGCCAATTTTTGATCTTCTGATAATGTTTGTTGACTCCAAGACTTCATATGACTTTGTTTCCATAATGAAAACACTAAATAGAGTCATATATACAAGTATAGTCAACTTTCCAACAACATATCTAATGCAGTTGGCATTGTTGGAAGATTTGTAGCTGAACCCAAGCAGATCACCTAATGGCAATCAAGTGGATATTCAGATATCTAAAGGGAACTATAGAATATGGTTTATGGTATCCTAAATTAGAGAATGTACAACTTCATATGTATACAGATGGAGATTGGGTAGGTTGTATTGATGATAGGAAGAGTACTTTAGGAGGAGCAGTATTTCTTGGAGATAGGTTGGTTTCTTGGATAAGAAAGAAGCAGAACTGTATTTCTCAGTCATCAACAGAAGCTGAATATGTTACAGCAGCACTGAATTGTTCAACCATGGTTTGGATCAAGAAAATGGTTAAGGACTTTGGTATTCAGGTTGATTATCCTATTGTTATTCACTGTGATAATACTAGCACTATTAACATGTCTAAGAACCCTGTGATGCACGCAAAGACAAAACACATAGAGATTAAGTACCATTTTCTAAGAGAAAAGGTTGCAGACAAAGAAGTGAAATTGGACTATGTGAGCACCAAAGAACAGTTGGCAGATATTTTCACAAAACCTTTATCAAAAGATACTTTTGAGTATATCAAAGAGAAGTTGGGAGTAATTCCCTCTCCTAAGTCTGATTAGAGAATACAGGACGAACATCAGTCCTTAGTGACTGATAAATGGTTGACTACTCTACTTCTGGAGTAGTACCTATGCCTAATGTTTTATGGCACCCTTTGCCATTGATGTCAAAGGGGGAGTATGTACTAAGGGGGAGCATATACTTTTGGGGAGTATATATATGGACCAAAAATACAGTCAGAGGAACTCTAGCAGTTTAGAGAAATCTTTGATGAGGATATTGAGAAGATTGTAAAAGAAAGAGGACACCATGAACATGTGATGTTTTTAAATCATATGTTTCCATCAATGTCAAAGGGGGAGATTGTTGGAGATTTGTTTCTATGCAGTTGATTGATTGTATGTTTGTCATTGATGACAACATATAATATACAACAATATTATGTATGAACTTATCAAAACAATATTATCCAACCTTGTGCGGTTAGATACATGTTGTAGATATGCCTTGGTTACTATATTCATACACGCAAGTCTAGATATGATGTTTCAGTCAAGTTGTGTAATTCTATTATTGGCAGTTACAGTTTTGGAAGAGTATCTGTTCAGAGCCGACGTATTTAACGTGTTTCTTGAGTTACACCTATCTTCATGATATGCGTGTGTATATTCATTATTATTTACGAGTTAACTATGTTTGGTTAAACGTGCCTATCATGTAACATCAGGATCATGCTATTTGAGATGATTTGGTGAAGCTGACTTAGTGAAGCATTGCGCCTGTTCAGTTTGTGTTGCGCGGACTTAATATTGTTTGTGTGCTTATTTAAGCTGACAAAGATGTTGTTGAAGTGTTTCCAAGAGCTGTCATGACCTACTTCAAAGAAGATACTTATAGTAGTTCATTTGTAAACGCAAAGTGTGAATGATAAGAATAGAGACAAAAAAAAGTACAGAGCAGAATATCAGAGTTGTTTCATTCATCAAGGATCTATGTGAATAAATAGTTGAAGATTACAATACATTGGAACTGATCAAGACAATAGGTCTACTCTACAGTTCATCATCAGATATAGTGTATATCTGTTCTATAGAAGGTTGTAGCCTTCACCATTGAAGCAATGAGCTTTTGGACAGTGAGTCCACACCCCTAATAGGGTTATTTGTAAAAGACTCTTAACAGGGTCAGACCCTTAATCAGGTCACTATACTTATTGCATTTTAAAGTACAACTCCTAACAGGGTTGAAATATCTTCTAACAGGGATTACTATAAACAAGTATAGTTCATTGTGGGTACTAATTCCCACTGGGGTTTTTACCATTTGGTTTCCCCGTAACCAAACTGAAGTGTTGTCTATTGTGTTATCTGATTGTGTATTTGCTTTATTGTATTCGGAAGTTAATAAGAGAAAATAATTAAATTGGCTAATAACTGATTCACCCCCCTCTCAGTTATCCTTTGGGACTATTCTTACAATTTTATCTCCAAATATCTTCTAATCTATTTGGATAAAAGACAAACCCCCTATGTGTAAGGATTAATTCTTCCTAACCACCCTTCTCCTTGGGGAGAATATAGGGAGACCACGAAGCGACTGCCATGTCTTTTTATTTCCCTATTTAGACCAAATAAAACCTTGGATGAGCTATGCAAGATAGTTGTAATATATTTTATAAAGAAACCAACAAGAAGGTACATAAAATGGCTATCCAAGAGGATTCTATTGGCCACTTGTATTTATCCTTGGTAGTAGAAACAAAATGATTTGTCTAAGAGAGTAGTTTAGAATTAAATTTTTTTAAGAATCACCTCCACATATCTTTCAACAAAAGTCCAACTCGAAAGGGATGCCAAGGTATCTATAAATGGTTCCATGTTTGATTTCTTGCCACTCTTTTGGAATCTAGAATTTAGTTTTGTGCATAGCAAGTTGAGAGCCCAAAACTAAACAAACAAATATCAAGGTTACATAGAAAATTGTTAACATTATCACTAATGTTTTGAATGAAGATCATGTTATCATCCACAAATTAGGAGTTGAGGGCAACCGCATTGCTAGGTAATTATATTCCATGAATGATATATCATTCAATTGGGCATGATGTATGAGGTATCCAAGAGCATCAAATATGAGAGCGAAAAGGAATGATATTAAAGGGTAGCCTTGACAGATTGATTTTTGGAGAGGGAATTGTAGGAAGAGATTTCCATTGATGACTTATCTCACATAAGAATCCATGAAAAAAATTCAAACATGGGCACAAAATTTAGTCCAAAGGAAAACTACTATAATATTTCAAGGATGAATGACCACCTTATTCGATCATAAGCCTTGTCAAAATCAAGTTTGAGGATCAAAGCATCCTCAGTAATTTGGTGTGTCAATTGTGATGTTTCCCATGTTAGCACTAGGTGATCCAAAATAAATTTCCCCTAAGGAAACTAGTTTATTATGGCCAAAAAATTTCTTGATAAATGTATCTAATTCTTTTAGCTAAGGCTTTTAAAATAATCTTGCAGGACATTATTAATAAGATTACGAAGCACCAACCATTCACTATGTCCTCATTTTTCCCTTTGGGGTTAAGTTTGATGATACTTTGGTTAATGATATCTCCTAGTGGTGTTGTTCCAACACTCTCAAGGTAAACATTGTAGAAGTCCCTGAAATAGGGCCAAGCGCTCAATAGAACTCAACAGGCAGGTCGTCCAACCCTGGTCTCTTCTCCAAAGAAAAAATATACATATCATCCACAATCTCATCCAAGAAGCGATAGTGATCGATAAAAGTGATATAATCATTTTGAATTTTGCATGGGATAAAATCAACTAAGTTGTCTTCCAAGATAGGAATTGAGGGGTTGTTAATTAAATAATCAATAACCAATTGTTTGTAATAATCTACCTAGTATGTGTGTTATGTGTGTGTGTTTTAGAGATTATTGCATTTGATTTAGCTTTGTTAGTATTTTATTTTTATAGATTTTATGGATAATAGAAGTGGAAATGGAGGATAAGATATCACAAGTAAGGAAATTATATAGTCATGGTTGTTAATATGTAAATGGATTTTTGAATAACGTAGGGTAATTTATAGATTTCACTAGTACAATTATTTTATCTTGTGCTCTCTTGTGTTTATGTATGATTTTCTTTTTGTGTTTTTCATTAATTTTGGTTAGATGTTGATTACAAGATGAGTAAGAAAAAATTCCATGTTGCTTGGCTTAATTTAGAATATAATCAAACCTCGCTACAAATACAAATTATACATTTAGAAAAGTAATTGAAATACCAAATGTTTATTCTAAAATACATGCAAACATCAATGTCAAGGAAAACTATGATATGAAATGAATAAATTTAAACTATAAAAAGAAAATAAAGTTACCAAATGAACTTAATTGGATGTTCTCAAGTGGAATTGGTTCCTAGAAATCTTAGCAATATGTATATACTCAAGACAATTGATTTATTTACTTAGGATTATATGCCAATTTATAGACTTTTGGCAAGGAAAGTGGACAATGAGGATATGACTCAAATATTAACAATAGAGAATATATGGAAATAATTCCCTTGCATCAAGGGAAGATGGATGGTCATGATTAAGTTTTGTTTGGATGAAGCAATGAGATTATTTAACTTAAAATAGAAGAGGCCATAAGTAATTAGTTACAACCAAAAAAGATATGGAAAGGGAATGGTTTACTCAGTTATCTTTGAAAATGGTGGAGAGAATATAGGTAAATTAATTAACAAAATATAATTTAATTCAATTATCAATGATGGTGTTGAACATGTCGAATAACTAACAATGGGTGAATGAGTTATTCGCAAATACTTTCTATAACTTTTATTGTGTTGGTAAACTCACAAACCATAAAAATGATAATCAAATGTGTGTGAATAAATTTACTAACTTCCACTTTACCGATAAGAAAATTTAATCAAACTAAAACTCAAAGAACATTAACACACAGAACACCAAAATTTATGTGGAAACCCAAACTGGGAAAAACCATATAGAAACTAATTCTCATGAAATGGAATATTGGTTAAGGTGACTTTTACAAGGGCTCACTACTAGTTTTATCACTACAGGTTGTCTCACTACCGGTCTGGCTAACTACCCTAAAATATGAAAGGCTCACTAACAATTACAAATAGGCTCACTGTCAGAATATAATAAATGAAAGAAATAATCCACCCTTGAAGTCACTCTCATCAACACTCTAAAATATAAAAATGATATAACAACCTTCTACCAATTGCATCAACTCACACATACATCAAAACACAAATCTTTCCTTGTCAAATTTGTATTCATTTTGCATATTACTCGCATACAAGCAACCACATGAACAATTGGGAATATTTCTTCCTTTATACTGCTTGATGCCACCAACCAAGTCGGCCAAAACCAATTTGAAATAGGTCACACTGAAACATTCCTGTGGTGGTAAGGAATTAAATGTGGACCACCTTGTATAATACAACATACTTCAACATGCTACACAATCTCTGAGATCTTTCGTATGAACCGATAGGATCTACACGTTACAATTGCATTGGCTAAAATGCAACGAGCACGTCCAAGAATGGACCGATCCAAATCAAATGCTCTATCATATTTTGCACATTAAAATGGACCATCACTGACACAGATAAGGATAAACATGTAAAGCACATCTTTCGGTGAATACTTCTACTGATACACCAAATTTATCAGTACACACATCAATCGATACAACAAAACAACTAAATCATAAATAATCCACAAATATGCATCCTATATATTAACATTAATGACAACCATTAATGAAAACAACATTAATAGCATCAAATTCACATTCTAACAATCTCCCCCTTTGTCATTGATGACAACATGAACATCAATAAAAAGAAAACAAATCTCTGTCAAAAGATATCAACATCAAAGGTCTATGTCATTCTTTAATTTTTCTTCTCCCCCTTTGACAAAAATGACAAAGGGCCAAAATCCCCCTTACTAACTCACTCTTCTCCTCTTAAGACGAAGCCCCCAAGCATTGATCCAGAAAAGAATAAACATGCAATTTACTTTACCAATGCACACACAAGTGCATCTAACTAACATTAAGAAGGGGCAAAATGCCCAACTTCCCCCTAAGATACTTAAAATATCCTTGCACAAAGGTTTTGTAAATATATATGATATTTGATCCTTTGTCTACACATACTCAAGCTTCACTTCCTTCTCTAAGACCTTCTCTCTTAAGAAATGATACTTGATAGATTTATATTTTTCTCTAGAATGTTGCATTGGATTCTTTTAAATATTTATAGCAGTGGTATTATCACACATCATTGAAATTGGTTAATCAAAAGTTATAACTATTGGGTCACAAATCAACAGATTGGAAGGAAACAAAGCTGGCTAGACTATATTATCAATACCCTCCAAATTGATATGGCCAACTGAAGGGATTCAACCATAAGTTAATTGCAATCCCCTGTTTCTTTAGGCTCTACAAAACCTAGGCGGGTGTACCCACTCTCAAAAATATCTCTCAACTTTGAGCTTTTTATAGAAGATATGAATGATTCCCTTCTAAACTCATGAACTTAGGGTGAAAAATCCTAAATTATAAGAGCAAAGACCTTTCGTGCTTCACTAATACTATTTTACTGTTATCTTCCCTACCTAAAAGTAAATAAGACTTGTTTTAAGAATTCAAATATTTTCTTTCTTCTTTCAACATTAACAGGCCAGTCCCTTATCCAATTGGAAAATGGTTAACTTCTCTGAATTCCTAATGTCCTCTCTGAAAGACAATACCCCCAATGAAGGTGATTGATATTATCAGTCATCCAATTCTGTCAATGTGGATGAAATGAACCTGTAATATGAATTTGTCTAATTGAATGAAATATTATCAAAGGAACAAGTTAAATAGAAAAATAGAAGGAAAACCTTCACTTATATCTCCTATTTACTTCGAGTTGATATTACAAAAAATTAAATAACCACACAAGTTTTGAAGATAAAAACCAATTCATGAATTGATTATGATAGAGAAATGAATCTATAAAAAATTAGTCATGCATTGGACAAGAAAATAGGGTATATTTTATTAATAAAAAAAAAAATTTACACCGTCTAGTTCTATCTACTTTCTGTCATTTTCTAATTTATACTACATGGTTGTGCTTTCCTTGAAGAGGAAGTGACAAACCTCCAACCATTATCATTCATTTTCAGTAATTACATTAAAACTAGCAAAATTCCACAACCCTACAATTCCACGTAAAGCAACGCTTCCTCTTCAGAATGCCCACCAATCATCAAGATACATGTTTCTTAAGATATCTTCAAGCTAGTTCTCATAATCAGCTGGTTGCATCCCAAAATTTGCAAAAGAGCTCCAAGCTCTTCTTTATCCCGTTCCCTCTCAAGCTCCACCATATCACTTTGGTATGTAGTATAGGTAATAGAAAAGTTCCAAGTGGCCGCCATGAGACCACCCAAAATATCAGTTTGTTCTTGTTCCTCTTCCTCATTCAAGTCAGGCTATAATGTAGGATAGGGATCTTTGTTTGATGACCCATCAATCATTGGAAATCCCATCGTATTTATTAAACTTACTATGACAAATAACTAGTTTAGAAGCCATTAAAAATAACTTTATCTCCAACTTTATTTCAACATAAATGTGAGGGAATGTTTCACATAGGATAATTCATCAGAAAATAAAAACCTGGTATTTACAACTCATCAGCTCATGACATGTCAGACACTTGCCATTGCATTCTATCCCTTTGATGGAATAACACATTTAATGTCATTCTTTTCATTATAGATTCTAGGCCTCTGTAATATCCATGGTGATTTTTTGTCTTATCAATTTAAATTTACACCTTCAAGTTTCCCACCTTTGCACCCCATTTGTCAAGACAACCATGTATTTGCAGTGTCATAGTACCTAATATTTCCTCAATATGAAACCCTTAGTATCACCATATAACGCAAGATCCATCAGGATCCATGCGCCAAATCCTTTACATAGATTCATTACTAACTTTTAAATAAAATATAATACCCCATAATGTACAGGTGTCAATATTATTGTCAAATCACATGAATGACAAAAATGAGGTAGGTTTCTATTCCATACTACCCCACCATCGGGATATTCAAATATTTTTATGCAAGAAACAAACTGCTGCAATGTCGCACCTTCCAAAAAATACCTCCTACAAAATGGCGTCATAATACCAATATTGTCACTATTTCACAAGTCATGGTTTCTATGCAATGTGAAACAACGCTCAAAAGCACCTTTTGATTTTCATCGCCGGTCTTTAAAAGAATTTAGCTATCTCAAAAATAGCTCCAATGGTGTCTCCTTCTGGTGGATGCATATCCCTTGCAGATATAACAAGAATCTATTTTTATCTGGGAATAGTAGACCATGTTACTTTCTCCATTTGGTAAAGAAGTATATTGTTACTCCTAAGTTTAAAGGTGGTGAATAGACACCAAAAAATAAACCTCTGGCTTCCCTCTCTCAATGATCCCACTCTAGGCATTTCTTCAAAATATGACAAGAAATATCCTCCTGAAACTTATCTGGCAAAAAACATTAATTTCTCTATTCACCCATTTCTCTATATTGTAAAAATTTTCAAGTATCATCATGACAAGGATTTGAAAAAATTGAGTATCATTATTATTCTATCCATCCAACTTTTCCCTATCTTTCTTTGAATCAATATCACCCCACATATTTTCCCAACTTAAATCATCATATCCATAGTTGCCCTATTTTTCAACATATTGATTTTGAGGACTTGCCTTGTTTTGCTTTTCATCATAAACATGTACATAGGATAATACATCAATAGGATTAGCAAATGGAAATACATCCTCTAAAAACTTACATTCAATATGTTTACTCTCCTTCATATCTGTGGCTTCATGTTCTCTTTCTTCATAAAATGGATTTGAATAAACTTTAATATCTCCCCACTGAATTCCCATGCATAATCCTTCTTCATCATTTTATTTTTCTTGATCAAATAGAGGATTATCCATACAAAAATCATCATCCTCCCCCTTTTCTGATTCCCAGTCCATCTCACCAGAATCTGACGAATCTATTGTTAGAATAGCCCCAAAGGATAACTTGGGGGGGGGGGTACGAATCAGTTATCCATAACTTTACTTATTTTTACTTCCTTAACTTCATAATACAATAAAGTAAATACTTAATCATATAACACAGTACACAACACACAATTTGATTACGGGGAAACCAAATGGTAAAAACCCCAGTGGGAATTAGCACCCACAATGAACTATACTTGTTTATAGTAATCCCTGTTAGAAGATCTTGCAACCCTATTAGGAGTTGTTCTTTACAAAGCAATAAGTATAGTGACCTGGTTAAGGGTCTGGCCCTGTTAGGAGTCTTTTACAAATAACCCTATTAGGGGTGGTGGACTCACTGTCCAAAAGCTCACTGCTTCAATGGTGAAGGCTACAACCTTATGCAAAACAGATATGCACTATATCTGATGATGAAATGTAGAGTAGACCTTCTCTCCTGATCATTTCCAATGTATTGTAATCTTCTACTTCTTCTTCACATAGACTCTTGATGAATGAACCACAATTGATATTCTGCTTTGTAGATTTTTTGTCTCTTTTCGTATCATTCACACTTAGCGTATCACAAATGACTTGCTATAAGTATCTTCCTCAAAGCATGAGATCATGGGACCTGTAATACAACTCTTCATAACTGAGAGGGGGGGGGGGGGGGAATCAGTGGCCTCAAAAATTTATCCAATTTAAACTTTA
>MU223354.1:557520-587359 GCA_018584345.1 Thuja plicata | reverse complement strand
TTAAACTTTAATCCACCAATCAATACTTCTCCAATTATTAAGTCCCTACAAGATGTATGCCTTTGAAATACTTGAAACAAATAACTGTCTGTCGGTTTACCTTGTCTGTTCTTCTTCTCCTTGATAAATGATAAACAGTAGACTGTGTTTACCGATACTCAGTAAATATGCAGAGTATACCAATCAATCCATAAATGCATATGTAGAATGTAAAACAATAAATTAATGAACCATACACATATAACACAAGGATTTTAACGTGGAAACCCTATTAAGGGAAAAACCACTAGGACCGGTACCCCAAATTTTCACTCTTCTAAAGTGAGCCCTGTTAGGAGCCAACCCTGTTAAAGGTTACAAACACATGGTTAAGTGCGACCTTGTTAGAGGATTTTTATGCATAGGTTGTCACTTAGTATCTGGCATCTGTGCTACCATCCTTGAATCAGTCTCTTGACTGTCAATAGGCTTTATGCTAATCTTATTACCATCCTTGAATCAACCTTCTTCTTAGACTGTCAATAGGCTTTAGGTAAGACTGATGCTACTATCATGAGTCAACCTTCTGGTAACCTGTTAGGATATACCTCAATTACAAAAGACTGTTAAGTCCTACTCTGTTAAAAGACTTAATGCTTCAATGGTTAAACTGAAACAAAATGACCTGTTCTTAATGCAACTGAATTGCAGATTTTTAGATCTATTTACTTACAATATCTTTTTGATCAATGTATCAATTCAATTCCTCTGTACTTAACTCTTTCTGCTCTGTGATACTGTGCGTTTCTATTTGTCAGTGTCTGCAGAATTCTTTAGCTCTCCCTTAACTTGATTGATCAGGACTGCATGAAGTTTATCCTTCATCAGTTTCTCTTCAGCATCTTCTATCAATTCACTCCCCCGTGTATCGGATTGCTCTCTTAAAATGAATTATGCTTGTCTCTTAAATAGACATGATATCCCTTAATTCTAGGTTCTTGATTCTTGATTCTTGGTGTGAAAAACAATCTAGCCAAGTTGATTTATGGCTTTAACTCCTGATTTATCTCGTAGTTATCTTCTTTCCAGTTTTACAAATCAATTACTTAACTGCGGTTTGAATAAATAAAATAAAAAAACCAGTTAAGTCTATCCTTTAGCTCTGCCAGCTAGATATTTTGTCATTTTCTGATCTCTCTATTCTGTCAGTCAATTCTGCAGTTCGTCGCTGGTGACAACTACCAGTTCTATCGGTACAACTTCAGTTAGCTTCAAGATCTCCATCTGTCAGGCATCATTGGATCTTGCTCGTTGGGCAACACTATTTTTAGCTTGTCGGGCATCTTGTGATTATTCTTTGTCAGGAAACACTGTCTTCTGCTCGTCGGGCATCACTATGAATTTATCTCTGTCTTTACCGATGGTGTGCACTCCGCCGGTGTAGTTTGTCACTTGATGAATACTAGAATTTTATGTATTGCTGAAAGCATAACCTCTGTTCCATTGATTCTCTGAAGTCTTTGGAATTATGTTTATGACCATACAGATGATATCAAGTTGACATCAATGACAATACAAACCATTAACTGATTTAATGTCTTACATCATCTTCAACTTAATATAGTCAAACATTTAATCAGTTACATGTCATCACTTCTTCACATAGACTCTTGATGAATGAACCATAACTGATATTCTACTCTATACATTTTCTGTCTCTTTTCGTATCATTCACACTTAGTGTATCACAAATGAATTGCTATAAGTATCTTCCTCAAAGTATGAGATCATGGGACCTGTAATACAACTCTTCATAACATCCTTGTCAGCTTCACTAAGCATGTAAGCAATATTAAGTCCGCGCAACACAAACTAAAATAGACACGACGCTTCACTAAGTTAGCCTCACCAAATTAACTCTAACTTTGTAATCTTCTTGAAACATGTTAAGCACCTTTAGATAATAATCATCAACTCATAACTAATCATGAATATACACACACATACCCTGAAGATAGACACAACTCAAGAAACACATTATATATGTCATCTCTGAACAGATACTCTTCCAGAACTGTAACTGCCAATAACAAAATTACACAACTTGACTCAAACATCATATCTAGATCTGTGTGTATGAACATAACATAATAAACATGTATCTAACCATGCAAGGCTTGATATCATCATTCTGATAAATACATACAGAATCACTATTGTGTATTATATGTTGTCATCAATGACAAACATATAATCAATCAACTGCATAGAAACAAATCTCCAACAATCTCCCCCTTTGACATTGATGGAAACATATGATATTAGAAACATCCTATGTTCATGGTGTCCTCTTTCTTATACAATCTTCTCAATATCCTCATCAAGGATTCCTCTACACTGCTTTAGTTCTTCTAACTATTTTTATACTCCCCCAGAGTATATGCTCCCCCTTACTATATACTCCCCCTTTGACATCAATGGCAAAGGGTGCCATAAACAATTAGGCATAGGTACTACTCTAGAAGTAGAGTAGTCAACCATTCATCAGTTACTAAGGACCGATGTTCTTGCTGCTTTATCTAATCACACTTAGGAGAGGGAATTAATCCCAACTTCTCTCTGAGATACTCAAAAGTATCCTTTGATAAAGGTTTTGTGAAAATATCTGCCAACTGTTCTTTGGTGCTCACACAGTCCAATTTTACTTCTTTGTCTACAACTTTCTCTCTTAGAAAGTGGTACTTGATCTCTATGTGTTTTGTCTTTGTGTGCATCATAGGGTTCTTAGACATGTTAATAGTTCTAGTGTTATCATAGTGAATAAAAATAGGATAATCAACCTGAATACCAAAGTCTTTAACCATCTGCTTGATCCAAACCATGGTTAAACAATTTAGTGCTACTGCAACATATTCAGCTTCTGCTGTTGACTGAGAAATATAGTTCTATTTCTTGCTTGTCCAAGAAACCAACCTGTCTCCAAGAAATACTACTCCTCCTGACGTACTCTTCCTATCATTAATACAACCTGCCCAATCTGCATCTATATACACATGAAGTTGTACATTATCTGATTTAGGATACCAAAAACCATAGTCTATAGTTCCCTTTAGATATTTGAATATCCTCTTGATTTCCATTAGGTGATTCTGCTTGGGTTTAGCTACAAATCTTCCAACAATGCCAACTGCATTAGATATGTCAGGTCTAGATTGAGATAGATAAATGAGTTTTCCAATTATAGATTTGTACAATGTCTTATCAACTGCTGTGGAATCATCATCTTTTGAAAGCTTGCTTCCTGTTATCATAGGGGTGCATACTGGCTTACAATCTTCCATCTTGAAGGTCTTCAATATTTCTTTCACATATTTTGACTGATTAATGAATATACCTTTATCTGTCTGCTTTATATTTAGTCTGAAAAAGTATTTTATAGGACCAATCATGCTCATTTCAAATTCATTCTACATTTCTTTTTCAAATGCTATACTAAGCTTGTCATTACCTCCAAAGATAATGTCATCAACAAATATGGAAACTAGTAGTAATCCATTAGGTGTCTCTCTTGTGAATAGGTTAAAATATTCTACACCTTTCTTGAATCCAATCTTGGTAAGATAACCATGAAGTCTCTCATACCAAGCTCTTGGGGCCTGTTTAAGACCATAGAGTGCTTTCTTCAATCTGCATACCATGTCTGGTTTATCTGGAAGATTAAATCCTTTAGGTTGTTCTATATAAACTTCTTCCTTCAAGTCGCCATTCAAAAAAGATGATTTTACATCCATTTGATAAAATTTAAAGTCTTTGAATGTTGCATAGGCCAAGAACAATTTAATGGCTTCCAGTCTACTCACAGGGGCAAATATATTAGTGTAGTCTATTCCTTCTCTCTGCGCATACCCTTTACATACCAATCTTTCTTTGTTTCTTACTACTGTACCATCTTCATTCATCTTGTTTCTGAATACCCACTTTGTTCTAATCACCTTTTTGTCACTGGGTCTAGGGACCAATTCCCATGTATCATTTTTAATTATTTGATCTAATTCTTCTTTCATTGCATTCTTACAATTAGAATCATTACAAGCATCTTCAACACTTAAGGGTTCAATCTGTGAAAGTAAACATACCTCTTCATCCATTGATAGACTTTTAGCTTTTGATCTGGTCAAAATACTACTACTCTGATGTCCAATGATATAATATTTTGAGTAGTAGCTTGATGTGAATTTAGGAACCTTAGGTGTTACTTCTTCTTCTATAATCTGTGATTCTTCTCTACTTGATTTAGGGTCATTACATGAGACATCAATGCAATCAAATATTTCTTCAATAACAATATCTTTGCTGCTAGGCCTTGGTTCATCTTCAATCATAGGTACATATTCATAGTACCTCTCTTGAACCATAAAATTTTCATCAATTTTTACATGAGTACTTTCAATTATCTTTTTCAATATCAAATTGAAACATCTATATGCTTTGATTTTTGTAGAGTAACCAAGGAAAATACCTTCATCACTCTTGGCATCAAAATTACCAACACCATCATCTCTCTTGATGTAGCACTTACTGCCAAAGATTCTGAAATACTTTACCGTAGGTAAATTACCAAAGTAAAGTTCATATGGTGTCTTATTTGTGCCTGGCTTCAATTGAGTTCTGTTGATAGTATAGATTGCTGTATTCACTACATCTCTCCAATATGTGTTTGCAACTTTTCCTTCAATCATCATAGTGCACACTGTATCAAGTATAATCATGTTCCTCCTTTCTACAATCCCATTCTGTTGAGGGGTTCTAGGAGCACTTAACTGTCTTTTTATTCCATGTTCTTCACAGTAATCATAAAATTGATTAGAGGTGAACTCTCCTCCTCTATCTGATCTTAGACATTTCGGTTTTAATCTAGATTCATTCTCAACCTTAGCTTTGAATATTTTGAACTTCTCAAAGGCTTCTGATTTTTCCTTTAAGAACACAACCCACACCATCCTTGAAAAATCATCAAAAAACAAAATGAAATACCTTTCTCCGTAGTATGATCTTGTTTGGGTAGGACCACATAAATCTGTATGCACTAGGTCCAATTTATTTTTGGCTGAGTTCTACTTGCTTCTGAAGGAACTTCTTACATGCTTTCCCATAACACATTCCCTGCACATTGTGTCAACTAGTCTTGCAATACTTGGAAGGTCTCTAACTGCCTTGACATTACTTATCTTTACTATGTTATCAAAATTGATATGACAGAGTCTCTTGTACCATAACCAACTGTCATCCACTTTTGAAACAAAACAACTTACATCTGAATTGAGCTGAAAAACATTACCTTTTGTTTTGGAGCCTAATGAAATCATGTCTCCATCCTTATTGTTAATGATGCACTTTTTGTCTTTGAACTCCAAATGATAACCTTTTTCAAGTAGCTGTCCAAGACTTAGAAAATTATGATGTAATCCATCAACATACAAAACATCATTTGTCTTGTTCTTTTCATCCAAGGTGATAGAACCTCTACCTATGATAGGTTTAGGAGTGTTATCTCCAAATCTAACCATACCACCTTTGTATTTGTCTAAATGAACAAATTTGTCTTTTTAACCTGTCATATGGTGAGAGCATCCACTGTCAATGATCCAATCAGTTCTGATGTCTGCTTTGGAAATTAGGTCTAACTCTTGTTCCTCTTTTTCATCTGTAATGTCCATTTCCTCGAGCAACTTTTCCATGTCTCTAAGGGAAATGAATCCAATTTCATCTTCTCCTGAATCTTCATCAGTTACACCTTCTTCAGCATGGTAACATTCCTTCTTATATTTAGGTTTATAATCAGATCTAAACTTCTTGACTCTTGTGGGACACTTAGATGCAAAGTGACCAATCTTGTTGCATGAAAAACATTTGAATGGAAGTTTTCCTTCATATTTTCCTTTTACTTTTCCTTTATTTAGACAAATTTACTTACCTTCTCTTTGAATTGATCGATGAAAATAAATTTTAGGTCCTCCCACGAGCTTATAGAATACAAGTTAAATTTGACATCCATTCTCTTGCATAACCCTCCAAAGATTGCACAAATAGCCTCATTACAACATCTTCATGATCAACCTCAAAATCAATCATCAAATATTCAAAATTTATTACATATTTTTCCGTTTACCCTTCTTCTGTACCGTCAAATCTCAGGAGCCTCTCCTTGATTCCTACTAGAACAACATTCAAAAAACAAATCCCTTTGAAATCCAAAGCCTGATACCATTCTATCTTGGAATATATTCTCTTCCATGATGAGGAAACATTATTTGATGACATATGTACCCTTCCAGACACATTTGTGTCATAATACATTTTTTCAGATCTTCAAAATTCAGAGCATCACCTTTCTTATAAGACGAAAATAAATTAGGGTAACATTTCCCCAGTGGAGTCTTTAAACACTTTTGACTCTAATCCCCACATAATTCCCCAGTGGAGTCACCAATCTGTTAGGTCACAAATCAATAGATTAGAAGGAAACAATATTTCCATGCTATATTATCAATACCCTCTATTGGTTGCTTTTTATGGTAAACTACAGATCAACAACCCATTCACCCTGCAACAAATACTAAAGAGCAGCCAACTTCAACTATTGAACACTTAGGTGAAAAGGACCAATTAAAAAGGATCCAAACAATCATTCTACACTTCAAGTTGTGCTAAACCTAGGAGGGACACCATTTTATATGATGCACAAAATAAAACCCATAACACACACTTAACAACATCACTTAACATCAGATAATCTTATGAAACAATTCAGTAATAACCCAAGGCAAACCTAAATACTAGCTAAGAATTTAGTCACTTGCAACTTGGATTAAACATCTGACAAAACTCCCAACAACATAAAAGTAAATTATATTCTAATTTATATTTTGTTTTTGAGAATCCCCAAATCAACAAATAGATCAGTGCCTTTTCTAGGGTTACAGAGTCAAATACACAACCATAAAAGGAAAAATCTCAACAAATAAACTTTAGCCCGTGGACACACAAAGAGCTAATGTGTTACACTAGTTGTCCCCTCATGAGATTATGAAATCCCACTTCACTCATCCAACTCAAATATTTAAAACCATAGCCATTTGAACAATGAAATTTAACTCTCTCTTTGAGAGAGATCAATACACAGATAACACAACTACAATGAATTTGCAAAGATGAATAAACACATCCTTGATATATCCATCCAAATCATTAAATGTACAATAACTGGAGAAAATTTCATAAAATATTGTAAATACAACTCACTAAGCTGAACATTGCTTCAATCCCATTTCTATAACTTGCATTTAAAACAAATATCAACTGGAAACCACACACAACTTATTTACATAACTGAGAAAACTCAGAATGGAAAACTTCAAAATATGTGGAGCTCAACTCGCACCAAAATTATGGGACCTCTTGGAACCTAAAACTTTCCAGCCCCTACAAAATTGAAGAATAAAAGGATATATAGAAGAAATAAAAGATCAGATTTCACTCGATGCTGCCACATGTCCTCTTTCCCCAAAATATCATTTGCAAATATCTTCTCCCCTTTCTCAAATAACAAAATCTGATTTCCATCATCTTCTCAAACATAATTGAATCATTCACTGCTTTGCTTGCATCTTTGAAAATCTGGAAATCCTCTTGCACACCCATTTCTTGTTTTGAAATAAAAACATTTCAAAAATTTGCAAGTAAAGAGTTAAAATCATTAAAATCATTAAAATCCTGACACTCTTCTATGCAGAAATAACAAATACTAGTTATAAATAAAGACTATGAATCTGCATCCAAAATTATTATCTTGCACAAAAGATTAATAATCTTGCCACGTGTCACTTGTTGATTTGCTCCAGAATCCACCTATCAGCTACCTAAGCACCCTACTAGCTCCTACATCATCCACACATAGAACTCTGTGTGATTGCACGATCCGACTGGGTACATCGCTAATATCATTGCGCGATTGAGCCGAGCTGACATTTGTCACCACAATCCAGTCATCCGAGCCACGTTTCATTACCACATCACGCTCAACTGGGCGAGGGACCACAAAACTTGTTTATCCTCCATGTGTCCCATAACATCCTCCAAAAGCCTCTTTCTCTTATTCATTTTACGCGCTAAGTGATTTCATATAAAACAATTCAGAAATGTCACCCCACTTTGCATGTGGGACAATGGTTTCAAAACCCCCTTTCCAAAATTGTCGCCTACGCACTGGCTGATTGCTTGCTTCAAAGTTTCAATGTTAATTTTCAATTTGTATATATCCTGCAATCAATATTGTCCACACGATGACATATCTTTGAGGCATCTTGCAAAATAATGCTGTGCACCCTTATACATTCTCTACAAAATGGTCTCTGTAATATTCATAATGAATACTACATTCCAAAAGATAACCATACTTTGTCTCAATGCCCCCATGAATGACATTTTCAAAGCTTTGATGGGATTTAAAATTATGTTCTATGATTTCCCCATCCGTGCACAAAGAGGAAATTGCATACCTAGGTTATGGTGTCTAGCTTTGCACCAACTGTTTCATTAGCTCAGGATTTCAAATGTCATTTTGGAAATCTTCTTAGTGTGTATTTTGTATTCATGACATTCAAAGACCATATATCAATGGGCATTCGACAAAAAATAGTTTGCTGTCCATTTTTTTTACCCTCCACACTATGGAAGTATTTGTACTTTATTTATTCTTTCTTAGCATGCACGTGTAGGATGTGACAAAGTTGTAAAAATTGAGTTCACACCCATCAATAGCATTAGTTTGAAAGTTTCTATGACTTTAAACCGGTTTAATATGTTCAAAATCTTTCATTATGGTAAAGGAAACAAAAGATAGTGGGATTTAGCTCTACCCTTGAAGAGTGCATTGGCTTGCAAACTTTGATCCTTTTCAGCAAATCTTGTTTGTGCATGAAAATTGATTGAAAATTCATCATTCTTTTCAACATATCTAGTTTGATCCTCCTAAAAAAATGACTTTCACCATGAGGCAAAATCATTTAATAATCTGAGAACTCTCATTTTGTGCTTTGGCAAAATGAATAAATGTTGGCTAAAGTGTCAAAGACTACTTGTAGACCTGTTGATTGCCAAATATTGAAACATTCAAAGTCTTTCATCAAAATAAACTTATTGTGCATATTTCCTGCAACTTCTATGCCAATGGTTACATCTCACAAGATACTATCATTGTGTTACTTCTATAGTTCTAGCTCGCAGACAAAAATGATACTTAATATTTTCAAAACAATCTCTAACAAATTCCCGTTGCATATGCAATCATATTCATGTAGACACTTGCCATGTAGTTCTTGTGCTTGCTTTGGACCTCCACATTTTGCAAATAGATTTACTGCCAACTTTGTGTTCCACTCTAAATGCCTAATTTCAAATTTTCTCTTCGGCACACCTGAAACAAAAAAACTAAGTAAATCTTCCTTTGGAACCAACTTTGACATCTTTGTCCTATGACTGAAAATGCTAGGAGGGCTCCAGAGTGGCCTCAAAAGATTCAATCGAATGACCTCTTCAAGCCATAAAAACTGAAAGACACATTCAATTTCAAAATTTTAATCTAATTCCCAGTTGGCTTGTCACGACATGACTTGATATGGAAAAAAATAGTCAAAGTAGGGCATTTTGTTTATTCTGCAGATGGGCATATTAAAACTCTTCTGGAAACCCATTTAATCACTGTCTTATAAAAATATCAAAATCTCCATTGGAAGATTGCCACCGGGCATGAGCACTTAATTAGGTACAAAGAACAAGTGTCCAAAAGGGTTTTTCCCAATTCAAAACTGGGTGCATGTTAACGGTGACCAAACTTGGTCACTCTGAAACACTACAAAAATGCAGATGCAAAATAGAACAAATTGCACTTAGGACTAGCCCATGAAAATTATCAACACAAGTCCTAAGGCTCTGCCATCGAATGTGGTGGTACATTTACATGCAAGGAACATACAAAATCTACTCTTTCATGATGGATGTAATATGGCATAAAAACATTAACCTGCAAAATTGGCCTCTTGGAAAACTTCTTTCTGCACATACTAAAAACAAAATAAATCACTTTTAGATTTGACTTCACAAACCCATCAACTAAAATCCTTATGGTTTGAAAGCATGGACATGGATTCATTTACACATAAAGATATGAGGCTTTAATTAGCTTGTTCCAATGGTCAACTGGTCACCCAACATTAATCCTCAAAGCCAATCCTTTAATAACCTCCTAGATTTAAAATCAGTGAAACTACATAAATCTGATTTGGAACTGGCTGAGGTAAATCGTCCAATAGATTGACCATGGTCTGAAAATATCTATGATGGAACATTACCACAATTATAATATAGGGGTAAAATCAATTTATCATGACTTTCAAATAGGTGCAATCTATAGGACCTCCAAGTAAGGCACTCTATAATTCTGCACTTTACACCTAGAAAATCAGAATAAATTGCAAACAAAATGGCCGTAGAAAACTTATCATATGAAGTCACATGGATCTGCAAATGGATATGTAGACTCAATTTCATGTCTACAATATCTTAGAACACTTTGTATGTCATGAGTATCAATATGGACAAACATAGAAACCTCCAAAGTGGGACACTTAGTAAAATCTAAAACTGTGTAAAGTGCATATTTGGGTTAACACCTCCAAATAGCTATTTCCAAAACACATCCAATCTGACTTTTGAAAGCTGAAAACCAATAGATTAGCCTAATTATATGTGATGAACACATTCCCCAAGTTATTTCTCAAGATAAACCTTGGATCTCAATTTTCTTGCTAACCAAGTAGGCCCTTTCAATTTTTTTTTAGGGGTACTCACTTTGTGTCTTAGAATTTTTTTTATCTGGTCACTCCAAATTTCTCCAAAATTTGAGAGTGCCATCACCCTCCAAATTGATATGGCCAACTGACAGGATTCAACCATAAGTTAATTGCAATCTCCTGCTTCTTTAGGCTCTGCAAAACCTAGGTGGGTGTACCCACCATTAAAAATCTCTCTCAACTTTGAGCTTTTTATAGCAGATATGAATGATTCCCTTCCAAACTATGAACTTAGGGTGGAAAATTCTAAATTACAAGAGAAGAGACCTTTCTTGCTTCACTAAAACTATTTTATTTCTATCTTCCCTGCTTGAAAAATAAATAAGACTTGTTTTAAGAATTAAAATATTTTCTTGCTTCCTTCAACATTAATAGGCCAGTCCTGTTGGGATTAATGAAAAGTATGTACTGAGAGGGGAGGGGTGAATTAGTACCTCTAAAAATTTTGTATCCTTTTTATCAATTAACCTTTGTAATCAATTGTATATCCATTCAATCTGATCTATACTATCTCGATGTGAGTTATATCAATTCATAACATTAACATACATGTGAACATTGATAGAAACATTCATAAAAGTAAATTGACACATAACACAAGATATGATATCGCAGAAAAATCCTGCGAGGAAGTAAAAACTACGGTGAGGATGGCACCCAAAAAATCTTCACTATCTGCAGATTGGAAGGGGTCGGTTAAGGCTTACAATTTTGATCACTTCTGATGATCTAACCTGTTAAGAGTATCAGTGGAGACCTGTTAAAGTCTACTCTGTTAAGAGCTTTAACAACACTGTTGAGTGTGCACTCAGTTAAGAGATTTTTTGTTGGACTGTTAAATCCACCTTCCTTGAAAGGATTTTTACACTTTTCTCCACTTGTTAGAATGATAGAAAATTACAAGTTGACCTGGTAAATGCAATCTCCTATTACTGATACAGATCCAATTTAGTTTACATGAAACTCATTATCACCTAATTGTGATTGAATAATACCTCTGATTCTTGGTATGCTCTGTTCTTGGTTCTTAACCAAATTCACCTTTTGTTGTTCCTATTCTTGAAATTCTCAATCTGATACATAGATGTGCTTGTTTGATTCATTCACGTTCTCCTCTCTCTTCACATCGATAATAATGAATGATTGGGTCATTTATTTATAGATGGATTGACTTCATCAAGTTTCAATAAAGACAATGTTAACTCTAAGATCAGGTTTACAACTTATACCTAGATCTCCTAGTCTATGTGTTTTAAATCAGTTAGATTGATCAAAGCACTTACATTCATGTAACTTGTCCCTGAAGAAATGGATTTAAAACAGATAAATATCTTATAAATAGAATACACTTGCTTTATCTGACGTGGAAGTCAGATCCACTTTTTGTGGGTTTCAACTGACTTTCGGTTCTGTCTGTCAGTCATGCTTGACTGTCCTTCAGTTTTGTTCTGTCGGTTGTACTTTAACTATCTTGTCGGTCTGCACTATATCTTGCATGTCAGGTTCCTCTTTATCTTTCTATCATTATAATTTTGGTTTACACACTAAGTTGTGTTGTCTATTCTATTTTTACTTAGTCATCTTTGGTGATCTCTTAATATCTGATCTTCAATTTTCTCATGTCTTTTCTTTTGGTGTATGCCTACCGAAAGTGTTGTTTTCATACTAATGGAAAAATAATGTCATCAATCTCCCCCTTTGACATTAGTATCAAAAACTAATATGTGCAAAATACTAACAATGTTAAGTATATACAAAATATATAATCCTTAGTCATTTAATGACTCCCCCTATGTATATGCTGGTATAACTGTACATATGATGTCTTTCCTTATACATATCATTTTTCCCATATGAACATACATATACATATCTACCATTTTCCCATCTGAATGAGTGAATGAATACATATCATTTTCTCTTTTTGTATTTTGTACTCATATCTTTTTCCCCCTTTTTTGATATTAAGGGCAAAGGTCTTTACCTTTAGAGCTTATAAAAAATGTGGGAGTGTGAAGAATTCATGTCTTCCATCATTTTATCCCATTGTTCTTTGAGGTTCTCCAGAGCCATGTGCTCAAGTGTGATCTTTGAGTGCATATTGTAGATGTTGGCTGCTACATACATCTCGGGAGTTGCTATCAGTTGTCTTGCTGAACTGATGTGCTGTTGGAGCAGTGTAAGGTTTGGTAGAAGTTGAACTTGGAGCTTGGTTACTTCTTCCCTAAAGTGTGTTTCTTCCTCCCATAGTTCCTGCTTTAACCTTTTTATCTTAACTATCTTTTCATAATGCAACTTAAGTGCATTATCTCCATCAGTGGTTAAGCTTTGTGCACTGTTTTCTAGATCTGTATCCAACTTTGCAATGTTTTCACTATTTTCTTTAGTGAACTTGTCTATTTTTCTTAATTTTTGAATCAAGGTTATAGCTTTAGATATGATTGGGTCTAATTCAGTGATGAATTCTAATAGCTTTACCTTATTTACCGCCACTTCTTAGTTGATTTTCTCAATGTTGTTGGTACTTCATCTCGACTCTCTCCTCTATTTTCTTCTCAACATCAATATTCTGAGTTGTGATTGCATCAGTTAGAGTAGATAATTGATCTAGAATGGGCTTGTTTTGATCAATATCAACATTAGGTACAATTTGATGTAATATATCCTGTGTTGTCTCCAGTACCATGGAGTCCCAGTGCTGTTTCTTTAGTTTTTCCTGCAATGCCTTTCTTTGGCATATTTCTCCATATTCCTGTAATGCTTCAAAGTCAAGTGTAGATGGGTCACACTTCAGTATTTCAATGAGTTCATCTAGGGTGACCTCTAACTTTTTCTTCTTTGATTTATTCTTGTTCTTCTGTGAATCACTAGAATGTAAAACCATTGCCAATTTCTCAGCTTTCTCTATTGTGCTCGATGAAGTGACACGTTGTGCTTCTTTCTGCTGCTTGGCATCAGTTTTATCTTGTTAGGTGTCTATAGATGTCTCCACATTCACCTTAACATCATCGGTAGCATGCTTGTCAGTTTCCTCAAGAGTACCATATTTAGGTTTGTCTCCTTCATTAGTGTCCTTTGCTTCATCAGTCTTGGTTTCTGCATTCTTATCTTGTGTATCTGCATCCTTTTCTTTATCTCCTCCAGTAACCTTATTAGTGTCAATTATATCTTGAGTATCTCTGATGTCTTTCTAACCATCAGTGATGTCTTTGTTTTCCTCTTCCCATGCATCCTTGGGAGTATCCTTCTTAGGTGACTTGCTTGATTCTTGCAGGATATTGATAGCTTGTATCAATATTGGTATGTTTCTTGGAATATTTACTTGTGCAGTATCAACATTTGTGTCTTTTTCATCAGTTTTGTCCTTTGCAATAGTGACATATTCATCTTTGTTCACTTCCTCTATTGGGTCATCGATAATGTCAATGGCATTAGTATCCACAACATTTTCATTTGTGGTATATGGCCATGATTCATCTGCAACATCTACAGTCTTGTTGCTAGTTTATCATCTTCTTCTTTGTCTAACTCAATAGATGTGTCATATTTAGTTGCCTTATCAAAATCTTGTTGTTGAAGTTCTTTTTTGGGGCTTTCCTCCTTAGTAGGTCTGTTCATAATCATGCACCATTTCTTGTGGTTGTCATGCTCAAGCTCTATAAGTTTTCCTTCAAGAAATTTGCATGCTCTCAACTTTGGTGAGCACTCCTTTTTGTACTTCTCCATCATTTCATCCATTTCTACCTTCTTTGATTTAGGTGGCATGAGAGAAATAAGTACCCTCTCTCTCTTATCTCTTTTTCATTTTTCAAGGCAAATGTCCAACAGGAGTATAGTCTATCCAAGAGTTCCCTTGGTACATAACTGCCTTCAAACTAAATCGGTACATATTTAAACTTGTACATTTTAGCTATGATGGCATCCTCTACTTTATTATGATCTTCTGGGTCTAACTTCAACCATCTTCTGATCTTTAAATCTGATATAGATCCAAAGTTTGCAATACATTTTCATATGTCATTAATAGATTCAAGAGGTGTTACCTTGAGAATTTCTGCTTCTACAAATTCATCCTGCTTGGTGTCTTCTATATCCTCTCGAGTTCTTATGAATTTCATTCCTCTTTTTTTTTCCCTCTCTTCGGTGTGGGAGCTTTCCCCTTGTATGTCCTGACCTTTCCTTTCTTCAACGGTGAAGGAGTGGAATCCTTTGATGTTTGGCTTCTTGTCCTTGGCCTTTTTTTTGGTGGAGGAGGTGGTGAATCTGACTTTGTTTCCTCGGAGTCATCCTTTCCTTCATATTTACCAATAGATAAATGTTCTTCAGTTTGTTCCTCTTGTTCAACTTCTTCATTTTTTTCAGCTTCTTCCTCGGCTGCTGACAGTATCTTCTTGATATTCATCACCATTTTGTCTTTCTTCCTGACAATTTTCTTAACAACTAGGCCATATTTTATTCTTGTCTTGGCCTCTTGATATGTTCCAAATTTGGGTTGTTTCTTATCCGATGGCTCATTGATTAAGGCATCAATTGCCTTAGTTGCAAGATCAATGTTGATCTCATACTCTAATGGTTGCAACCATGTTGTCCTTGGTACATTAGGCTTAATGTATGTATTGTCTGTATCAACCATGAAGCATATCTCATCCTTATACTTTTCAATGAGTTGCTCAGGGATTCTTACCCTCTTTTGCATTTAGTCTTTGAATACATTGAAGTATTCATCCATGACTATCTCAAATTTATCTCCTAGTGTAGCTATGTGCTCACTGATTTGCATGGTGGACGGTTTGGTGCTGTCCCATTTAACATCTCCAACTGATGGGAATGTTTCTTGAAAATAAAAGAAGATACACATTATTAGTGAGCCAAACTTACATGTGTGTAACTTTGCATTCCAGATAGTCTTTAAGTTATCCTTCAACTTATTTAGTAGTTCAGATAAGTTCAATTGTGTTCCTTTCTTCACAATTTTGAACACTGTGTCCACTGCACCTGATGCTATGCTATTCAATCTGCTTTCCTGGAAGAATTTGTATCCTAGGATGTATGCACCAAACTTGATATCATCATCGGTTATTGTTGTAACTTTTATTCCTTTGCCATCCCATTTGGCTCCTCTCATCTTCTCAGTCTCTAACTTAGGTGGATGCTTTAGTGCCTTAACTTTCTTGATTATGGGGTAACCAGTGACCGCATGGATGACATCTCAGGTTATTACCTTTGGTTCATCAAGCCATAACTTGTTGTTATGCATTTGGCTTAGCACTAATCGAATCCATTCAGTTTTGAAAACCTTTGGGAACATTAGGGAATTAGTGAGCCCTTTTACTTCAATGTACTTGTGTTCATCTTTCAGTGTTCCATCTTCATTACACAAATTTTTGTAATCTTCTTCAACCTCTGAAGTTCCTATTTCTACAATCTTGCAGTGTATGAAAGATCGAATGTCTTCCATGAGTAAAACCCTAGCTGGTATGCATGAAAATGCTCCAGCATCATCGGGTTGTGAGGCAGTCTCAGGATGGATCTTGTAGTTAGGTTCCTCACACGACAAATTCTTGATGAGCTTGAACTCATACCTCTTTGTGTTCTTGTATTTCATGATTCTTGATGTTGAAGCCATTTTTAATTTTAGGGCTTCCTGTGTAATGCGTAAAAATAGAGTTTTTGATCTTGTAGAACTTACTGTTTGTGCTTGCAAAGATTTCTGATTTGCTTGGAAGTGCTGTGCGTCAAGTCATGGTCTCTCTGTGACTTAGTTACTCTCCACTCAAAAATTGCCTTGGTCGCTCTGCTCTGGGTGTTGTGACAAATGAGTTGTTTTGCTGCCCTATTTATAGTTGTTGCCCTAAAATGCGTGTCATAAATGCTTACCAACTCCTCGGTGTATGAAGATGGAGTTTTTCGGTGAAGACTTTACTTTCCTTTGGTGAAACTCATAACATTTCAGAGCATTCGATATCCCTTTTGATTTTACCAACAGGTTTCAGTGTCACAAACAACTTGTTCACTTTGCTTGTTTATGGACAAGGCTAGATTTATACTTAGCAAGTTTTCTTTAACCGACACTTCTCAGTAAGTGTAGATAGTCTCAAGTTTGAGTGTATACCGATGGGTTTTGGTATATATGATCGAAAGCATAGTTATCACAAATTTTAACAAGTAATACCATGATGCATATTTCTTATGCTAATTTGGCATTTATATCAACATATTATGGAACTGATGTAAAATAATAGCTTGGGGTAATGTAGTTCCATACTTGTTCTGCTTAGGTGGGGGTGGTGATGTCACCGAATCCATTGGATGGTGTGTCACCATTTGCATTTCTTGGTCCAGCTTCATAATCGCTTGAAGATTTTCTCCACATTTTGTCTCTAGCTCTCTAGATGTCTTCAATGGTGTTTCGATTGGGATATGTGCTTGTCTCTGTCATTCGGTCTCTGTAGTCTTTCTTTAGATGACCAACTTTATGACAGTGTAAGCATGCCATTCCAGGGTTAGCCAACCTCTAGAATTTCTAGTCCATTATCTCATATAGTTTTCAGCAATGTGACCATATCTTCCACATGCTGTACAATTTGTCCAAGTATTATAGTCCCATACATATTGATTACCGACTCTCTTTAGTTGATAGGGAGTTTCTTGACCTTTAGGATTCCATGATTGCATTTTCCTTTTCTAGCATTCAAGAGTTGTGTGCCCATTCATTTTCCATGTAGACCAATATTTTTCCATGTAGGTTTCCTTTTTTGGTTGTTTCATCTCAAACTTACATTCATATGCTTTATGTCCTTTCTTGTTACATTTATAACATAATCCTATGAATGAATATGTAGATTTAGGAATACCTTTTATTTTTCCTCTGCATACATTTGATGTATGGCCTTGCTTTCCACAATGATTGCATATAAGCTTTCTTGGCCTTGAATTTGTGTAGACATTCTTTGGATAAGTTTGATTTGATGATTCTCCATTCTTGGTAAAACCTAGACCGGTATTGTTGTTGACTCTTCATTGTCCTTCAAGAAAATCATCCATTCTTTTATTGCTTTCTTTAGCTTTCTTGATAATTTCATTATACTGTTGCTGAATTCTTATTTCATGTTTCAACTTTTCATTTTCATCCCTCAGTTCACCGACAACTTCTATTCTTTCAATGAGTTCAACATTTAGTCTATTTTCCTCTTGACTCATAAGAATAATCTGATTTGTAATCTCATGGTGATGCTCTATAAGTCTTTGTATTTTAGACTCTTTTTCTTGTAGCTTTTCAGTGATATTTCTTCTATCATCAATAGCTAGTGTTCTTTCTTGCTCATATTGTCTAGCATTGTTCATGACATCAATCATCCTTACCATCTATGTCTCTTGATAGATTTACAGAGATTTAACTTGTCCAACCAAATGTAGATTGATTTCAGTTAGGATTGTGATGCTTTCTTCTGATGTATCTGATGCTTTGCTTGTAGTTGATCCTGAAGACTCAAAGAAATGTGGTATCTCTTCCTCATGATAATCTGTCCCATTGCAATGAGATTCCATATTCTTTCTTTCATCTAGCAACTATCTCACGTTGATTCTAGCTTCTTTATACTGTTCATAGAACATCTGAATTTCAAGCTTTTTATTCTCAATATTTTTATCAAGTTTGCACTTCTCCATTGTATGATCTTTTCTCTTAAGCCTTTTAGATTTCCAAGAAGAGACTTAGCTATGATACCAATTGTTGGGATTAAAGTGAAGTATGTACTGAGAGGGGAGGGGTGAATCAGTACCTCTAAAACTTTTGTATCCCTTTTATCAATTAACCTTTGTAATCAATTGTATACCCATTCAATCTAATCTATACTATCTTGATGTGAGTTATATCAATTCATAAAATTAACATACATGTGAACATTCATAGAAACATTCATGAAAGTAAATTGACACATAACAAAATATGATATCACAGAAAAATCCTGTGAGGAAGTAAAAACTATGGTGGGGATGACACCCACAAAATCTTCACTATCTGCATATTGGAAGGGACTGGTTAAGGCTTACAATTTTTATCACTTATGATGATCTACCTTGGTAAGAGTATCGATGGAGACCTGTTAAAGTCTACTCTATTAAGATATTTAGCAACACTCTTGAGTGTGCACTTGGTTAAGAGATTTGTTGTTGGACTATTAAATCCACCTTCCTTGAACGGATTTTTACACTTTGCTCCACTTGTTAGAATGATATCAAATTACAAATTGACCCAGTAAATGCAATCTCCTATTGCTGATATAGATCCAATTTAGTTTACATGAAAAATATTATCACCTAATTGTGATTGAATAATACCTCTGATTCTCAGTATGCTCTATTCTTGGTTCTTGCTAACCGAATTCACCTTTTGTTGTTCCTGTTCTTGATACTCTCAATCTAATCCATAGATGTGCTCATTTGATTCATTCATGTTCTCCTCTCTCTTCATGTCGATAATAATGAATGATTGCATCATCTATTTATAGATAGAATGACTTCATCAAGTTTTGATAAAAACAATGTTAACTCTAAGATTAGGTTTACAACTTATACCTAGATCTCCTAGTCTATGTGTTTTAAATCAGTTAGACTGATCAAAGAACTTAAATTCATGTAACTTGTCCCTAATTAGATGGATATAAAACAAATAAATATCCTATAAATATAATTCACTTTCTTTATCTGACGTGGAAGTCAGACCCACTTTTTGCGGTCTGCAACTGACTTTTGGTTCTGTCTGTCGGTCATGCTTGACTGTCCTTCGGTTTTGTTCTATCAGTTGCACTTTAACTATATTATCAATTTACACTGTATCATACACTGTATCCAAGTTAGAGACTTATTCAAGGTGCTTGACATGACCCAAAACCACTTACTCGGAAGGATAAACCAGTCTACAACGGAAGTGCTTCCATTTTCTGACTATACATTTAGCCCCCACTTTAGCAAGAGTATGGACTCGATGAAAACTCTTGGTAATGGAGATCATGAAGAAAAGACAATCTTATTGAAATGAAAAGGGACAAGGGAATCCTCAAACCCCTAGGAACTTAAGTCTTTATCAACCCTAAGATCACGATAAGAGAGACATCACCGATCAAAGAGAAAAAGAGAGAGGGTGTGATTAGCTCACCCAATAAGATGTGTGTATCTAACTGTGAATCACAAAAAGGAGAGGATGTCCCACCAAGAAAGAACTTGATAGTCAGCCCATAAATTTTTGCGCCTTCTGGTAGCTTTGTGCATGTATGTAGTGCATCTTTTGATGGCTTTTATGAAGTACCCATGGATCCATATCCCTATATCACCATGGAATACATTTGTAAAATGCGTATCTCTTCAGGATTTAGCAACTTATGTGCATTATCTTCCCATGATTTAGCATATTTAATTGTAATTGAATGCGTATCTCTTCAGGATTTAGCAACTTATGTACATTACCTTTAGAGGATTTAGAATATTGAATTGTAATTAAATGCGTATCTCTTCAAGATTTAGCAACTTATGTGCATTACCTTCAAAGGATTTAGCATGTTGCAAAACAAAAGGTTAGAAAAAAAATGCAATAATATAGAACAAGGGAGGCTGTGTATATGCCCCCCTCCTTAAGATAGAAAAAAACATAACTATTTTCACATGTTAAGGAAAGAAAAGAACAAGGATAAAGCCTTCTTCAACATCAAGACAATATCCATAGACAACACCCAGTCCAAGCCAAGAAGGTCACAACTCCTATGAGGCCATGGAAGGGACGAATGCAAAGAGATATCATGCAAGCAGTGAAAAAGTAACCCTTGTGAGGGATAACACACGATTTAGTTTCCAAGGTGAGATATTTATCAACCATGGAAACCCAATGTCAAACAAAGAAATAGGTTATGATCAAGGACATATATCCTCAATGCAAACCAAAATTTTCATGTATGTTATATATCACATAATAGATAGATACTACTTAATCAAGGGAAAAGTGAATCCTGGAAAGACAAAAAAGAAGGAGATGGTATCCTTGCCCCCCAAGCATAGGAACAAGGATGAAAGGGGACCTATTAAATCTCTCACAACACTATGGAAGACAATGATCCCCCAAGGATAATGCTAACATTGTTTACATAATGTGGAGTTCCATAATAGGAACATAAATGTTATTTAGAGAAAACAGGATTGAAATACAACTCATTGCCACATGATATAGAAATAACTTTACTATTAATGAGTTGCCTAATCTTATAATTTAAAGCTTGACATTCATTAGTAGAGTGATCATGAAATCTATGATATAAACAAAAAGGAAAAGTATTCAAGGGTGGACTATGTTTCTTTTTGCATTTAGGTCTAGTAATCATCTTAGCACGAAGGAGTTTAGGCAAAAGAACTTCTTGGTCAAATTCCTGCATAGGTTCATCATGTTTCGAAGTATTATTTGAGATGTTGGTAACATTGATGTTTTGTTGAGGATTAAATCCCAATCCATAAGAATGCTCATGCCCCCCATTCTGTAAGGGAATTTGAATTCCCTATTTATGCTTACCACATCCTTGACCATGGAATCCTTGTTTAACTAGTAAAGGATAACCAAGACCATAACAAGAAGCCATATCAGAAGGAGTAATTGGAACTTCATGAGTCACTATGTCATTACTAGTAGGTTTGATAGATTCATAGTGGGTAGAAGCAATGGAAAAGTTATTACAAAGGGAATGAGAAGTAGAAGCAAAGACTCATTGTTCAAATTCTCTTTGTTGCTTCATAAAATCAAGATTTGAAACTTTATACTCTCCAATAAAGGTAGGATTAAAATCCAAGGTTCCCCAATCATCCCCAATCAAAGAAAAATATCGAGTTTCAATTTTTATTAACCTCAGGTGGTTGCTTAGGTTCCTTACTGGGTTGTAAAGGTTCAAAAACCTTAGCACATTTCACATTTAAGCAAGGATTTGGCGCATCATCCGCATGTAACGTATACATCAAATTGTTATAGATGAACCTAACCTTGTGATGAAGAGTAGAAGGAACAAAATGCATAATATATAACCAAGGTCTTCCTAAAAGAAGTTTATAATTGAGGGGTCTAGGCATAACATGATTAGGAGTATTCAGGATGGCCGGACCTACTTTGATAGGTAAGGTTATGATGCCCAAAGTTTTCTTTGAGATATCATCAACTCCACAAATAGGGATATTATCTAGTTGAATAGTTGAAAGATCAGCTTTAATCACTTTGAGAATGTCCATGCTACAAATATTAAGCCCAGATCCATTATCAATCAAGGTCCTATGAATGATACTCTTATTGATAGTAACAACAAACATAAGGGCATCATATTGATTCTGTATTTCTTTAGAAGGTAAATATTTTTGAGTAAATACAATGTCAGGAGGACCCGGGGTAGCATGCATGCATTGTAAGAAGGCATTTATGTTCTCTTGATTAGGAGGTGGAGTGGGATGAGTTGCTAGAGCCTTTTGCAAGGCTTCATGGTAGGTAGGTGAAGTTTGAAGAAGCTCCCATAAAGAAATCTCGGTAGGGGTATTGCACAATTGGTTTATCATATCATACTCCATGCTAGGAAGATGGGGTGGAGGAGGAAGAATGGGTTGAGAAGGTGGTAAAGAAGTAGGAACCATCAGATTAGGTTGAGGGTTAATCCTTGTATGATAGGTGTGAGCTATCGAATCTTGATCATTGACAACTTTTAAAGATTCCATAGGTTTACCTTTGATATTAATGCAAGGACAACCTTTGATAGTCAACAAGGGTTTTGGATAAACCATGTTAGTTGTCTCAATACTACAAACAGATTCACAAGAAGGAAGAAAAGAATACATCCTAGGAGGAGATGAGGTAGGATCTTGATTCTCCATAAGATCATCACTAATAGGGAGAGCATTCAGGGAATTCATATCATTCTCTGCTAATGCCTCATCACTAGAAGGAATCCCAAATGGAGGTAAAGCATCTATAATGTTCTCTTCTTTCTCTAAAATATCTACATAAGAGGAGTGTGTTTTAGAAAAAGAGTCACCATCATGTATGAATATGTCATCTATTAATAAATCACCCTCTTGTACCAAAGCATCTTCACAAGGAGGGGATAAATCAATGTCTTTATCCAAGGGTTCATCCCAAAAAGGAGGATCATCCATAATGGCTTCATGAGGAAGAGTGTAATCAACATCCAAATCCAAAGGTTCATCCCAAATAGGAGGATTAGCATCCCTATCAATAAATCACATTGTAGGAGCACCATAAATCACTAAAGCTTGATCTCTAATGGGGAAATAAGGTAACTTATTTTCTAAACTAGGCTCATAGAAAAGACATATATTAGGAGAAGAATTAACATCAATCCTCAACTCATCTCTATAAGATAAGAAATATAATATTTTATTTTTTTATTATTTTATCTTACATTTAAATGATGTTTTGAAATGTAGGGGGTAAATAAGATGCTCTCCTTTTATCCTTAGATACACAAATGAAGGAAGGATCAATGCATAAATGAATCAATCATTTGGAAATAAGAGCAAAGTGGAAGATCTTAAATACCCATTTATTTGTTTGAATGTGTGATAGATTTAGAAAGATTGATAACCTTAATTGAAATGGATAGGAGAAAAGTACTAACCTTGAAATGTTGTAGATCTTAAGAATGTTGTTTTCGGGGGACTGGACTCAGTTTCTAGAAAATCTAAGACTAGATCTGGAATAGAAACACAGAGATGAACAAAACCCAGAAATCTTTTTCTATTCTAACACAGTTCTGATTTGTACCCTCAAGTCAATGCCACCATTGACCCAGAATTTACGATTCTGACCTAGGGCAGAATCGAACTAAAAAATCTTTGAAAGGAAACATGTTTTTTGATCTTGAAAGTTTTTCAAAAAGGGTATCTGAATCTGCACTCTAATTTTCTCTTCCAAACCTATACCTTCAAGAAAAATGGATTTTTTTGTTGGGGGAGGGGTTTGCCTTGGTCAAACCCAGGTTTTGGAATTAACATCAAAGTATAATTGAAATTGCATAACTAGAACAAAGTAAATGAATAAATTCACCTTGCTTTTAGAAGTCCTTGTGGTGGATTAAAATCCGTGAATCCAAAAGTATGTATGCACAAAAAAGGATGTAGAATGTAGGATGTCTCCAATCATTTACTTGTAGATCTTCAACACCAATCTTGAATGAGTTTTGGAATAGGAAGAGGCTTGGAGGAATGTGGATGAAGAAATATTCAACAAGAGGGCTCCATGGAGCTTGAATCTTTCAATGGCCACCAATGGATATCCTTAATGAGAGAAGTTCTTGAATGCTTGAGAATGGATGAATGATCCAATGGCTACTTGACTTGCTTCAAATATTGCTTCTTCACCTTTGGATTTCACTCTTCAAGTCTTGAAAGTTGATGATCATGGTTAAGTCTTAGAGAAAATGAGAGGAGAATGCTTCCTTTTATATGAAAATAGGGAACAATATTCTAGAGAGGCCTACATAGGAGAATTAAAGTCCAATTAGACACATATCCCTATAAGAGGACCTATATTAAATATAATTTAAGATTTGTTTTTCCAAAGACTGAAACAACCGACTCGAAAGCGGGAATTAACTTTTTCCAAAGCCCGACATCTGGAAACCCTGAAATTCTAGAATTTGAACCCTGGGCCTGAAAAAGGTCAATTGTGACCTAGGTTAAGGTTGGGGTCAACCTTGACCCAAAAAGGTCAACCTTGACCCTCAGGTCAAAGTCCCAATTTTTCAGTCTTGGGTGTCAGAAATAGGCTTGAAAAAGTGGAAATGAGGCAAAGCAGGGGGCAAAATCTAGATCCAAGTCAGGAACCCATTCAAGGTTCTTGACATGACCCAAAACCACTTACTCGGAAGGCTAAACAAGTCTAAAATGGAAGTGCTTCCATTTTACGACTATACATTTAGCCCCCACTTTAGCAAGAGTAAGGACTCAACACAAACTCTTGGTAAAGGAGATCATGAAGAACATGTAATCTTATTGAAATCAAAAGGGAAAAAGGAATCCTCAATCCCCCAAGGGACTTAACTCTTTATCAACCCTAAGATCATGATAAGAGAGACATAACTAGTTAAGGAGAAAGAGAGAGAGGGTCTGGTTACCTTGCCCAATGAGAACTTATGTCCCATTGTGAACAGTGCAACTTGAAAGATGGAGTTGAATCGCCTAGTGAATGTGGCTACTCACTAGTCAACCCATCAGGGAGACCCATTCTTAAGGACACCTTCCAACCTTAAGGGATCAAAACATTATAAATTGAAACTAGAGGGATCAAGAGATCCATGTAAATTTAAACTGGAGGGATCAAGAGATCCTATAAAGTAAAATATCCATGCTTTAAGGATTACTCTTTAATCCATAAAGGGAAAAAGTTTTAAGGTTTGAAAATATTTTGAAAGTGCGCGTGTGAAAAAAGTGAGTAGAGCATATGCCCCCATGTTAAAGTCATTGCTAACACTTTAACAGGAGAAATGGATTTGATGGAAACATAAACAACTCTACTGATTACGTTTCCAGTATGAGATGCCCCCAAATAAAGACAAATCAAGGGAAATATCACATAAACATACAAAGAACACAGAAGGGATATACCTACTATCAGGTCAGTATGATCATAAGATAACATGTATATATAGATATGATATTATTTTAAATGAATTGACATCATTCCCCAAATAAAGTAGAACTACAATCACAATGGAGGAAAGAAAACTCAAGAGTTACGATGAAGAGTCTTTTCGGACCACAACATGCAGACCAAAAAGAATTAGTCCTACCATGTCACAGATCTAAGTGGGATATACAAGGAAAACATTTATGAACAATAGCACAAGTACAAAATTACATGAAAAATACATATAGAAGAGTAAATATACATATAGATGAATTATACAACAGGTTTGATTCCTTTATCACCTTGCATCAACAAAGTAACAAGGGTCATATAAAAGAGTCTAGCAAACATTTAGGAAACACATTATGGGAGAAGCACAATAAAAAATGAAAACACATAAAGGGCTACCATAAAGGATAAGCCAATCAGGTGCATCACCTACTCTCCCCATCTCGATTGATATCATTTAAGGAAGGTGGGAAAATTGCAAGAGGGACTATATCTAATACAATAGGAATAATAGCCAGTTCCAAACAAGGATCCTCTTGAGAATCACGTTGCTTGTTACTAGGTGCAATTGTCAATTGAGTTGAAAGCATATGAGGTAAATCAATATCAAGATCAATGGTCTCATATTCATCACTAAGATCAATAGGATCATTAAGAGTATCCTCCTAATTAAGATTAATTAAAATAGGATCTAAGATGCGAATAGGATCATCATACTCATTCATCCTAACATCATTATGAATATTAACTTCTTCCAACATGTCAGACATAGGTTGGTCAAAATAAGATAAAGAATTTTGAATAAAATAAGCATGGGCCCTAGCATTATCTCTACGCTTCTTATGACGTTCATCAACCGATTTGTTACGTTTCGCTTTGTTTGACACATGTGGAGAAATAGGAGGAATAACAACCGGTTCCTTCATAGGTTCTGTAGGAGGATTGGTAGGATTCACAGTTGGCTGAGAAGTGACACTGGGAGGTTGAGTATTAGAGCTAGAAGTAATGGATAAAGTAGGTATAAGAGTGACCAAAAGACCACAGTTAAGATCTATCCAGGGCGTTCTTAACTCAACAATCTTGCGATGTTTATAGGATTGATATAAATGAAAAAGGTTGTCAGGGTGAGGAGGAAAAGAATTAGGTAATGAACGCCAAAATAAATTAAGAGTAGCACAATCTCTAGGCCTCGAAGGTTCATAAAAACTATGATTAATCATTTTCACTTCTCCATTATGAATGAACTTAAGAAATTTATGAATAGGAGAAGCAATGGCATGCATAGAAGTTATCCAAGGAAAACCAAATTTGACTTGAAATTGATCAAAAATAGGAACAACAATGAACGTAGTATCTACAACTTTTCCACAAAGTTCAACAGGCAAGTTAATAGAACCAAGTGCAGGATAGAGAAAACCATTACAAGTTTGGATCCATGCATCCAATGAATCATAATAGTAATGTTGTAGGTTTTCATAAAAAGGGTTTCCTCTATAATGACATTTATTAAAGATTTGGGATAAACAAGACAACCACACATAGGTATCTTAGCAATACTAGCATAAATATAAAGGGGACCATCAGGAGCCTTAATAGTCTCAGAATCATCAAAGGTAATTGAAAGTTCCTGAGGTCACTTATCCTTAGTTTGTTTCTTAGGTTTGGGTGGAACCTAAATTTGAGGTGGAGACAAAGGATCTTGAACAGTAGGTTGAGATGAAATAACACACTCCACATGATTAACAATGTCATTAAGTTCATCCATCTTTGCATCATAAACAATATCCACAAAAGATGGTTGAGCGATGGTATTAGTATCATGTGTAGGTAGAGGATTCATATAGATTTGAAGGTTTTGATTAGGAGGAGAGATAGATTTGTTCCCATTACCATCAAAATTATCAACAGATAAAGCATTAGAATCAATTAAGTCTTGAACTTTATGCTTTAGAGAATAATATTTTTCAGTATCATGGCCATTCTGGTGATGGTATTGGCAAAAATATTTAGAATAAAAGGATTTTGAAGCTATTTTAGTAGGAAGGAGAGGTCAAATAGGAGGCAAGGTAATCAAATTAGCACTTAACAACCTACTTGTAATAGAATGTAAAGATTCAGAGAGAGGAGTAAACATACGATTCATACAGAAAGTAGTGGATGCAGAAGTGGCATTGTGGGATGCAAACAACAACTTGATCAACAACCGCATTCATCTATTTATTAATATTGATATAGTTTTTAGGTTTTTAAAACTTATTAGGTTTAGGAGAAGTGTCACTCTTATCAACTAGAATAGGAGCCATTGGAGTTTTTCTCTCAAATTGACTCACTTGTAATTGATAATGATGAAGTGCTACACAAAGTTGTTGAAAAGAGGTAAATTTAGCAAGCAAAATATTATCTCTAATATCCTTTTGTAAATTTGAAATAAACATATGTTGAATATCAATATCACGAACATGATAAGAAATCTGAGCATACAAATGCTTAAATGTACCAATAAAATCAATCAATTTCTCCTTAATGTATTGTTTATAATGCATTACATTAGTTAAGGAAACTTGCGGACCAATGTTATTTTGAAATTGTTGAATGAAGGTATTAGAAAGTTTAGGAAAAGAATAAATAGAATGTAACACCCCGCCAGGGAACCCAAGAGAGATTAACCTAGAACATGTCACTATGTGTGCCAATTTTTTTTTTTTTAAAAGTTAACATAAAGAAACATACATTCATGCGGAAGCAATTACCATTTATACACATGTCTTACACTCACATAGATTACACGACTCAAGGGTTCCATGACGTAGAATTACTTTAAGCAAAACACAACTAACAATATCATAAAAGATTTCATCTAATTAAACATAACAAATACAACTTACATAACCATAATTACAATCCTCATGGATAACCATGAAACCACCATAAACTCACATCCACTGCACATGTTGCAGGGTATGTGGTAATCACTCTAAACTACTTAATTACAATTCCTAGATTAGGTATCACATGTGATACTCTAATACAAGATTTACAATAATGAAATTACATAATGAACGATGAAGGAACATAAAGAGCTCATCTGCAAGAACCATCAAGCACCTGGTACAAGGACGTTAAATCTCAATGGATAAAGAATCACTACCACCCATCCATGTGGAACCACAAAGGTCCACCCCACCATACTAAGGAGATAACAATAGACCCCAATTGGATATCCAAAACCAACAAGGCATAACCACTAAGCAAGGGATTCTGATAGCTCTCTAATCAGGTGTACTAATCATCATAATAGGTAAGACTCACTAATCCAGAGGCAAATAACAACATAGGAAATCTAGACTGTGCAAAGGAAGGTGTCATCATGTACGTCTAACCCTTAAGTCTTGTCCTAGTAATCCAATAGATTCCAGCACTTAAGTGACCATACACGGAGCTAATGACCTCTCAGACTCACAAGGCCACTAACTATGTCAGGTACCTCACAAGGCAACTAACATCTTCTCCATACCATCTTAGCCTATACTAGCACTCAAGCATGGGTGAGGACACATCTTATTAATCCATTTTAATATCTCTAAATATGTCTTTAGTTATCACTTATTAAAGAAAATCCACAATAAGCAATCCAATAGTCTCTTACGGACACGAAACTTATTGCAAGCCACTCCCTACTACACATCTAGGTAACCTACCCTAGGCTCAAAGATCCTAAAAGATCTAGCATAGGTCACAACCCTAGTGTACCCCAAATCCAGTATCCCAAATAATCAGGAACGGTCACATAGGTACACAAATAGATACCATAATCGATAGGGTCATCATGGTCAGTTTAGGGTAATATCTGACAACACACATGCCATGAAGTAACAGAAATATAATTACACCCCCAGCCTTTGTATACATCCTAGGTCATCTAATGCCCCCAAATAATAACATATACAAGCACAAGAAGTCCATAATGATGCATAGAAACCAAAACGTCTAAAAAGACTGAAAAATGAACTATAAGCATATGATCATTTAATATTTACCTCAACTAGGAACATTACTCAGCACAAAATCGGATAGAACTCCACAATTTATTAAATTCTATAAATTAACATTTCTTTTCCCATTCCAATTACACCCATATTTTAAATCAATTCCCGAATGAAATAATCCCATAGTAAATTGATTATGATATGCATTTAATTAAATCATAATTAAGTAGAATGTAAATTAATCAATTATTAATAAACTATAATTCTACATTAATCATAATCTACAAATTAAC
>MU223354.1:542224-555504 GCA_018584345.1 Thuja plicata | reverse complement strand
TAGACAAATCTGGATAGGGTAGTCATACTGAAACTCATCCAACATTAGGATGATTAGGCTTAGGTTAGGGTTTTGGATCTGTATGTTACCTCCCCTCTTTACCATTGAGATGAATATTTATGGGCACACTCACTCTTGCTAATTCAGGGAAGATGATGCCCTGTACCTGCAATCCTCTCATCAAAGAATACACATGTACATACATAATATAATACCGCAACCAATGATAGGGATCGGTTGAATGTGTGGATCTCGCCGAAGCAAGTAACTACGTCTCCGTCCTCTACCACAACAACATGCAAACTAATATATAAACATGATAACCATACACATGCAAGTATGGGTTAAGTACAATATGATCAAAACATAAATCATCGCATCATGATAATATCCATAACATCATAATCAATAATCACCATCAACGGAAAGAATAGTAGCTCTCATGAAAGTAGCCTAAAAGAATTTAGCCAATACACTGAAACCAATGCCTAAAAGAGTACGACATCACAAACTAAAAAGAAAAACATGGGTGGGTATTACATCCACCCCCCTTAGGATTAGGCTTACTCCTGGAAGCCCGTAAACAAGTAGGGATATAAACCCCATAATCTAGTTGCATCCTCCCAAGTCGCTGAGGACTCATCATTTGGGTCCCATTGGACCCTTACCTTCTCTATGGTGTGATCCCCGAGGGTCACACCCCGCTGCTCTAGAATATGTATTGGCTCCAAAGCCAGCTGCCCGTCCTCGACTTGTAATGCATTCCAATCAAGTACATGCATAATGTCAGGTATATATCTCCTAAGAACTAAAACATGAAAAACATCATGGATGCATGAAAGGCTAGGTTGCAAAGCAAGTCGATAAGCAACTGGTCCTAGCCTCTCTAGGATCTCAAATAGTCCCACAAAATGAGGTGCCAACTTCAAACCCTTTCCATAATGGATCAGACTCTTCCATGGGCGCACTCTCAGGAACACTCTATCTCCAACTATGAACTACCTATCCACCCTGTGAGCATCTACATACTTCTTCTGTCTATCCTGTGCAGTCACTAAATGCTCATGAATCCTCACTACCTGCTGGTCCATGTCTCGAAGCATCTCAGGACCAAGAAGAATACGGTCCTCTAATCTGTCCTAGCTCAAAGGTGTACGACAAGGATGACCATACAATGCCTGAAAAGGTGCCATGCTAATGGAACTGTGATATCCATTATTATATGCAAAATCCACTAGATACAAGTGGTCCTCCCAACGAGTCTATCTATCCATGACATACATCCTCAACATGTCCTCCAGAACCTGGTTCACCCTCTCTATCTGACCATCAGTCTCAGGATGATATGCTGAACTGAAAATCAGCTGAGCACCTAAATCATGCTCTAAAGATGTCCAAAAGGCTAAGGTAAAAATAGGATCTCAACTTGATATAATACGGAGAGGATTGCCATGAAGTCTCACAATGTCCTGCATGAAGACTTGGGCTATAGAAGCTGCTGTGTAAGATGATCTCATTGGTGAGAAATGAGCCACCTTGGTTAACCGATCAATGGTCACCATGATAGCATCATGTCTGTGAGGATTCATAGGCAATCCAACTATGAAATCCATAGATATAATGTCCCACTTCCATGATGGAATGAGATTAGGCCGAAGAAGCCTTGCTATATGCTGGTGATCCGCCTTGACCCTCTAACACTCTAAACACCTAGTCACAAAGTCTGCAATCTCCCTCTTCATACCAGTCCAATGATAGAGTTGTCAAAGATATGTATGCATCTTCTTGACACCTAGAAGTGCTGAATAGGGTGCACGATGAGCCTCAGATAACACTAATATACACAAATCATCCAATGGTGGTACATAGATCTGGCTCATATGACATAGAAGACCATCTATCTCCAAAACATATCTAGAGAATCTACCCTCTAATGGTCTCCTTGACTCTAACTCAGCTTTCACCTCCTGATACAAGGTATCTCTAGGAAGTGACTGGAGTATCCTACTCCTCAATTCCACACTAAGAGTCAATGCTAGAACGGCCTGTCGCTTGTGACTCAATGCATCTGAAACCACATTTTCCTTGCCCTAAATATACTTTATCTCAAAGTCATATTCGCAAAGGAATTCCATCCACCTTCTCTGTCTAGCATTTAGATTAGGCTGGGTAAAGATATACTAAAGGCTACGATGATCACTATGAAGCTCAAATCAGTGTCCCAAAATAAAATGCCTCCATCGTACTAAAGCATGGACAACTGTAGCTAGCTCTAGATCAATTATAGGGTAGTTAAGCTCATGATCCTTGAGTTTGTGAGACTCATAGGAAATCACTCACCCATCTTTCATGAGAACTGCTCCAATACCCTCTAAGGATGCATCATTGCATACAATAAAATCCCCCACTGGATCAGGCACAGCTAGGATAGGTGCACTAGTCAAACACACCTCGAGACTCTGAAAAGCCTCCTCGCACTTCTCTGTCCAAACAAACTTCTTCCCTTGCCACTGAAGAGAAGTAATAGGATGTGCCACCCTAGAGAAGTTCTGCACAAACCTGCGGTAGTATCCCACAAGACCCATGAAACTGTGTACCTCAGACACATTAGTGGGTGCTGGCCACTCCATAATAGCCTGAATCTTTGAAGGATCTACTGAGATACCTTGTCCAGAAATGACATGACCAAGATACTGAACCTCAGCCTGGAAGAATTTACACTTAGCCGAATTGGCATAATGTTGATTCTTCCTAAGGCACTCCAGAACCTGCCGAAGATGCTCTTCATGCTCCTCTATGGATCTAGAGTAAATAAATATATCATCCAGGAAGATGAGGACAAAGCGATCTAGGTACTCCCAAAACACTCCATTCATCAAAAACATGAACACCAATGGAGCGTTCACCAACCCAAATGGAACCACTGTGAACTCATAATGTCCATTGCATGTACGGAATGCTGTCTTGTGGATATCAGCATCCTCAATCTGTAACTGGTGGTATCCTGACTTCAGATCAATCTTAGAGAAAACCTTGGCTCCCTTGATTTGATCAAACAAGTCATCAATGCATGGAAATGGGTGCCTATTTTTCACTGTTACCTTGTTCAACTGTCTGTAGTCGATACACAAGCGTGAGGATCCATCCTTCTTCTTCACGAAGAGGAAAGGTGCACCCCAAGGAGAAACACTAGGGTGAATTCTCCCCTTTGCCAACATCTCCTCTAACTATAGCTTCAACTCACTCAACTCATGAGTAGCCATACGATATGGTGCTCTAGAAATAGGCTCTGCTCCAGGAACAAGCTCTATGCGGAAGTCTATGTCACACTTCGGTGGCATAGCTAGAATCACATTAGGAAATACATCACTAAACTCCTATAGTATAGGATGATCCAAAGCCTTGACTTCGCTTTCCATACCGTCTATCTCATACATGGATACTACATACATCTAACAACCCTTTCACATACATCACTTTAGTTACATAAAAGATATCATGCGAAGGGATATGGGTCGAGGAATCCCCACAATGCGACACTCCTTGCCAACATCATCCTTGTAAAGGATGATCTTCTCTCTATAATCGATCTTAGTTCCATGAGCTCCCAACCAGTCCATTCCTAAGACAACCCTATATGACCCCAAAGGAATCACACGTAGGTCAATCGAGGTAATGAACTTCCCTAGGTTCAGTTCACAACCTCGAACCAAGGAATCTGTAGCTACCCTAGCCCCTGAGGCTAGTTCCACTTGCCAACCTAATGCTTGCTTTGCAGCCACTAGCCCACAACGCTCAAAAAGGAAAGGTGAAATAAATGAGTCGGTCGCTCCTGAATCAAATAATATAGAAATGAAAGTACCCTAAATAGTACCTAAAGTTTCAATGACTGTGCCCTGATGCTCTGCCTGCCTCTGATCAAGAGCTGCAAACACTCTATGTGAACCTCCTCCTATAGTAGGCTCTAAGGCTATTGGCCTCTGTGTAGAAAATTGTGGTGCTCTTTATGGACAATTCATTGCAATGTGGCCAAATTGACCATAGGTGAAACACCTTGTGCCTCTAAAATTGCCTCTCCCATTGGAGGGTGCACTAGACTGCTGGACACTCCCATGACTCACACTAGGCTGTGCGCTCTGAGTTGGCCGGTTGGATTGATTACACCTATGGTGCTATCCACTCCTCATACTCTTACCACTCTGGGTAGGAGGTGTAGTCTTCTACTGCTGCTGATGGTTCGAGCTCTAGTTCTGATTCCCTCTGTAATAACTGGATGGCCTTTTGAAGTTCCCAGTGCCCTGCAACTGGTTACCTCTATAGCCTACTCAAGAAGCTCCACTATCCTGACCACCCTGTCTACCTCCATGGCCTACTACCAAGTATGCCTCTGATAAAGAAACCTTAATCACCACAACTCATAGGTCCATTGGCTCAAAGAGCTTCACGTCCCCTATAATGCAGGCATTAAGCCCTCATACAAAGTGCTGTACCAACAATGCGGTGTCCTTGCTATATCCAGAGTATTGCTTGAGCTCATAAAAATGACCCTCGTACTGCTCCATAGCCAATGTCAGTTGTCTAATATTATGAAACTTTTTAGCTCTCTTCTGCCTCCACTGATCAGATAGGAACCTCTCTCTAAAGTTCTCGAGAAAGAGTTCCCAAGTAATAGTGTCCATACGGAGTCCTAGCTTATGCTCCTCTATCTTCCACCAGATAGCCACAAAATGTGTCAACTGCATCATGGTGTATCTCACTTTAGTATTACTATTAAAGGGATGCATCACGAATACTCTATCCAAAGTAATCAACCAGGTCTCTGCCTCTAAACCAGAATCCTGTCCAACAAAAAGGAATAACCTTTCCTCTTGTTAGGTCTCTCATGTGGTTGGCTACAACCACTGATATAGTCCTCTCTCTCTCTCTCTCTCTCTCCTATTAGGAGTGATGAGATGCCTCTCACTCCACTCTGGCTCTCTTTTGAAGGTGATCTAGGATAGCCTATAGGATCTGCCTAGTATTCATACCCCCAGACTCATCTTGATCCTCTCTCCTCTATTCACCCTTGTCCTGATGCTGCTCCCTCTCTTGTCTGACACTAATGGAGGAGCTAGCCTATCGACCTCGCCCATGGGAACCAGACCTACCCCTCCCATGACCTCTTTCTGCTCGTGTCTCAAGCATAATTCCTGAATCAAATAGAGATGGATACAACATTCACCACATAGCTTGAAAGATAAACTAAAGAATGAATAAACCATAAAGCAATAATTAAAAAAACAAATGTGTAGTATGTCTATGTTTCAGTTTCAAGTTTAAGCTAGACACAACCTAATGGGCATACAATTCCCAGAGTTCCCAGTGTAGAAACTAGGGCTCTAATACCAAATGTAACACCCCGCCAGGGAACCCAAGAGAGATTAACCTAGAACATGTCACTATGTGTGCCAATTTTTTTTTTTTAAGTTAACATAAATAAACATACATTCATGCGAAATAAATTACCATTTATACACATGTCTTACACTCACATAGATTACACGACTCAAGGGTTCCATGACGTAGAATTACTTTAAGCAAAACACAACTAACAATATCATAAAATATTTCATTTGATTAAACATAACAAATACAACTTACATAACCATAATTATAATCCTCATGGATAACCATGAAACCACCATAAACTCACATCCACTGCACATGTTGCAGGGTATGTGGTAATCACTCTAAACTACTTAATTACAATTTACAGATTAGGTATCACATGCGATACTCTAATACAATATTTACAATAATGAAATTACATAATAAATGATGAAGGAACATAAAGTGCTCATCTGCAAGAACCATCAAGCACCTGCTACAAGGACATCGAATCTCAATGGATAAAGAATCACTACCACCCATCCATGTGGAACCACAAAGGTCCACCCCACCGTGCTGAGGAGATAACAATAGACCCCAATCGGATATCCAAAACCAACAAGGCATAACCACTAAGCAAGGGATCATGATAGCTCTCTAATCCGGTGTACTAATCATCATGATAGGTAAGACTCACTAATCCAGAGGCAACTGACAACGTAGGAAATCTAGAATATGCAAAGGAAGGTGTCATCATGTACATCTAACCCTTAAGTCTTGTCCTAGTAATCCAATGGATTCTGACCCTTAAGTGACCATACACGAAGCTAATGACCTCTCAGACTGACAAGGCCACTAACAATGTCAGGTACCTCATAAGGCAACTAACATCTTCTCCATACCATCTTGGCCTATACTAGCACTCAAGCATGGGTGAGGACACATCTTATTAATCCATTTTAATATCTCTAAATATGTCTTTAGTTATCACTTATTAAAGAAACTCCACAATAAGAAATCCAGTAGTCTCTTAGCCACCCCCTACTACACATCTAGGTAACCTACCCTAGGCTCGAAGATCCTAATAGATCTAGCATAGGTCAAAACCCTAGTGTACCCCAAATCTAGTATCCCACACAATCAGGAATGGTCACATAGGTACACAGACAGATACCATAATCGAAAGGGTCATCATGTTCAATTTAGGGTAATATCTGACAACACACATGCCATGAAGTAACAGAAATATAATTGCACCCCCAACCTCTGTATATATCCTAGGTCGTCTAATGCCCCCAAATAACAACATATACAAGCACAAGAAGTCCATAATGATTCATAGAAACCAAAACGTCTAAAAAGACTGAAAAATGAACTATAAGCATATGATCATTTAATATTTACCTGAACTAGGAACATTACTCAACACAAAATCGGATATAACTCCACAATTTATTAAATTCTATAAATTAATATTTCTTTTCCCATTCCAATTACACCCATATTTTAAATCAATCCTCGAATGAAATAATCCCATAGTAAATTGATTATGATATGCATTTAATTAAATCATAATTAAGTAGAATGTAAATTAATCAATTATTAATAAACTATAATTCTACATTAATCATAATCTACAAATTAACCACTCAATTTAATTATCATATATTCATTAGCTCATGAAAATTCCTATTAATTAAAACTAATTATATAAATTTATTAATAAAAATACCTACTAGTTAAAAATTAACTATATAAATTAATTAATACATATACATATTAGTTAGAAATTAATTTATAAAAATACATATTAGTTATAATTTAATTATATAAATTAATTTTTTAATAATACATATTAACTAAAATTTAATAATGAATTAAAACTTAAAAATAAAGTAAAGTTTTTTTTTACATACATTAAATTCAAACTATTGGGGCGAGGGGGGGGACCCACGCGGGTTCCCAACCCCCAGCGCCTACGCGCTATCCTCTAAGGATAGTGGGGGGGGGGGTACCCTCCCCTGCGTAGTCCCTATCAATGGGACAATGGGTAGGGGGGACCACTGCCTCCCTCCCACGCGCATGCATAGCGCTAGAAACATGGGGGTTGGTGGGGATGGGGTCCCACCACCCCTTGCAATTTATAATATTTTTTTTTTAAATTTATTTAAATTTAAAATAAATTAGACACTATGGTACTTATGCAGTTTTTTTTTTTATTAAATTAAATTCTGATTTATGGAAAATGAAAAAGGTAAAAGGGATTTTTTACTTTTTCCTTTTCCTGTGTAAGTTTTTTTAACTTTAGGATTTTGACACTAGTTTGTATTAAAACCAGAGAGTTGGATTTTTCCAACCAATTTAATTTTTAGCAATGAAATTACATAGAAACTCCAAATATTTTAATTTCCTCTATAGTTAGGACTATAGGCAGACTTAATTTTTCAATTTCTGGGAGAATTATAGGAGATCTACTCACGAAATTTTGACAGCATGACTATAATATGCCAAGAAATACATAATCATGAAAATGATAAATCCAAGCTGCTAATAAAAACCCTAAAATATCTAAACCCCAATAATCCATACATTAATTTTCCTCTATTGTTTAAACTATAACAGGGATTAATTTTTCATTTTCTAAGAGATCTAGAGGGAATTTCTTCCCGAAATTTCGATAGCATAACCCTAAAATGCTAAGAACACATAGAATGAAAGAAATTCAGATCTAGGGTTTCTATAAACACCCAAAAATATAAAAACAACCGTAAACCATTTAAAAGCCAAAGTAATGAACATGCATTAAACACAACACCAAAAACCTCAGATCTACAAAATTGAAACCACACATGGCAAATGAATCCTACCTTGATTCCAATGCAAGAAATGAAAGAATGTAGCTTGGAGGATGAAAGTAGATTTGAAAACCCTCAAGCCCAATTCAACCACAGATCTGAGCACACACACACAAACAATCAAAAATCTTGAAAACTTCAAAGCAACAAGGATCCACAACAATCCACAATTCTTCCAAAAATCTCCAATCACCAAGAGCTCTCCAATTCTCAAAAACCTGTTATGAGAGAATGAATGACCAATTCCCCCTAAACAGATTCAAATTCCCCTAAACATGCAAAGGTTCATGACAACTCCCAAGTCAATTCCTAATTTAACTCAACTTGAAAATTGAAAGTAAATCCAAATTAATTAAATAAAATATGCTTTATTGCCACAACTCAACTTTGACTCCTAATTACATGTTGAGATATTTCAATTTGAAAATACATTTTCAACACATTCATGCACATGTAATTAATAAAATATTTAATTAAATGGATTAAATATTTATGTCACAATAATGCATGCAACCAAATATTTAATTATTTAATTAATCATATAAGCACGTTTACTATAGTTTTCAATTAAATATTTAATTAAATTAAAATATTCAAATATTTCAATTTAATTAATTATTCAAAATAAACTTAGGATATAATTAAATAATTAATTCAAATATAATCCATTAAATCACAGAATATGGAAAGTCACTCAATAATCCAAAAATACCTGAAAGCATAATCAAGCAAAAACACACACAAACTCAAGAGAGAGGGTATTCAAATTCTGTCAACCTAGACAAATTTGGATAGGGTAGTCATACTGAAACTCATCCAACATTAGGATGATTAGGCTTAGGTTAGGGTTTTGGATCTGTATGTTACCTCCCCTCTTTACCATTGAGATGAATATTTATGGGCACGGTCACTCCTGCTAATTCAGGGAAGACGATGCCCTATACCTGCAATCCTGTCATCAAAGATCACACATGTACATACATAATATAATACTGCAACCAATGATAGGGATCGGTCGAACGTGTGGATCTCGCCAAAGCAAGTAACTATGTCTACGTCCTCTACCACAACAACATGCAAATAAATATATAAACATGATAACCATACACATGCAAGTATAGGGTAAGTACAATATAATCAAAACATAAATCATCGCATCATGATAATATCCATAACATCATAATCAATAATCACCATCAACCGAAAGAATAGTAGCTCTCATGAAAGTAGCCTAAAAGAATTCAACCAATGAATTGAAACCAATGCCTAAAAGAGTATGGCATCACAAACTAAAAAGAAAAACATGGGTGGGTATTACATAGAACAAGGAGGTAAAGAACAATACCATTTCAAAGTATTATCACAAAAATTCCTAGCAAATTTAGCTAAAATCCTATGGTGATGAGAATAATCACTACAAAGGATTTGAAATGTTTTAACATGAGTAACAAGATCACCTTTACCATTGTAATTCTCAAGATGAGGCATATCGGATTGCTAAGGAACAGTAGAACGAATAATGTCTAAGGATAAAGGACTACCCATGTCACGTGTAGGAATGCTAAACTTGGATTGGGTTAAGGATGCAAGTTTTTGTTGTAAAGATTATATAGTTTGAGCCAAACTAATAATTATGGAATCATTAGAAGACATAGGTGGCATAGAAATATTAGGAACACTAGGAAAAGTGTAGGAAGTAGTAGGAATGGAAGACACAACTGGTGGAACACTTAGATTCACAGTTGGAAGAGGATTGGAATAAGTAAAAGGCACAGTATGATATGAATGTTGTGAGGTAGGTAGAGATACCGGTGGAACACTCACATGAATATATGAAATTGGAAGAGATTCAATCATCAAAGGAGGAGTGTAAGTAAAAATTCTAGGTAAAGGAACAGAAGAAGGTCCCTCACTAGTGATAGGAGAAGTAAATCCTAGATCTTGAGCCTCTTGTGCTAAAGGTTTAACATTCAAATGCACAATATGAGTGATACCACGCAAGAGATTAATAACTTGACCAATATCAAGAAGGAGTTTATTAAGAGCCTCTATATCTTGGATGGAATCTTGATTATGGTTTTCTTGAATAATCCAATTTCCCATTTTATCAAGTTTGGTTGAAAGTTTTTGCACTTGTTCAGGAGGAAATCTTAAAGCATCATCCTCATCATGAGATGAGTGAGAAGAGTTATGATCCATAGAAGGATTGGAATCATGAGTGATGAAGTTATCATTTGGGATCCTAAGGAAAGGAGAGGAAGTCTCAGGATCAAAGGAACTCATAAGTCTGCAACTTCTTCTAACTGGGATACTATAAGTAGGACTAGAAGTGGTAAAGCTCATACACCAATACAATGTAAATGAACTAATTTAGTAAAAAAAAGATTTTTATTTTTATTTTTGAAAAGTAAATGAAAGAACATAAAAGTAAGTTAATCTAATATGCAAGCAAGATCTAACATAAAAGATGTAAATCTAACACCAAAAAGAAAGAGTTGTCTATCACGGGTTCACCAAAATGTAAGATAAGAAATATAGTATTTCAATTTGTTATTATTTTATCTTAAATTTAAAGGATGTTTTGAAATGTAGGGGGTAAATAAGATGCTCTCCTTTTATCTTTATATACACAAATGAAGGATCCAAATTGATTAACCCAAAAGGAAGGATCAATGCATAAATGAATCAATCATTTGGAAATAAGAGCAAAGAGGAAGATCTTAAATACCTGTTTATTTATTTGAATGTGTGATAGATTTAGAAAGATTGATAACCTTAATTGAAATGGATAGGAGAAAAGTACTAACCTTGAAATGTTGCAGGTCTGAAGAATGCTATTTTTGGGGTCTGCACTTAGTTTCTGGAAAATCTGAGACCGAATCTAGAATAGAAACGTAGAGACAAACAAAACCCAGAAATGTTTTTCTATTCTGACACAGTTCCAATTTGTACCCTCAAGTCAATGTCACCATTGACCCAGGATTTATGATTCTGATCTAGGGCATAATTGACCTAAAAAGTATCTAATAGAAAATATGTTTTTGAATCCCAAAAGTTTGCCAAAAAGGGTATCTGAATCTTAACTTCGATCTGTTGTTCCGAACCTGTACCTTTAAGAAAAATGGATTGTTTTTTTTGGGGGGAGGGGTTTTCCTTGGTCAAACCCCATTTTTGGAATTAAACTCAAAGTATAATTGAAATTGCATAAGTAGAACAAAGTAAATGAACAAATTCACCTTGCTTGTAGAAGTCCTTGTGGCGGATTCGAATCCGTGAATCCAAAGGTATGTATGCACCAAAAAGGATGTAGAATGTATAATGTAGAATGTAGGATGTCTCCAATAAATTACTTGTATGTCTTCAACACCAATCTTAAATGGGTTTTGGAATAGGAAGAGGCTTGGAGGAATGTGGATGAAGAAATCTTCAACAAGAGGGCTCCATGGAGCTTGAATCCTTCAATGGTCACCAATGGATCTTGTTGATGAGAGAAATGCTTGAATGCTTGAGAATGGATGAATGTTCCAATGGCTACTTGGATTGCTTCAAATATTTCTTCTTCACCTTTGGATTTCACTCTTCAAGTCTTGAAATTTGATGATCATGGTTAAGTCTTAGAGAAAATGAGAGGAAAAAGCTTCCCTTTTTATGAAACTAGGGCACAATCTTCTAGAGAGGCCTACATAGGAGAATTAAATTCCAATTAGACCCATACCCCTAGAAGAGGACCTTTATTAAATATAATTTAAGATTTGTTGTTTAGAAGACCGAAACAGCCCACTCAAAAGCGGGAATTAACTTTTTCCAAAGCCTAACATCTGAAAACCCTAAAATTTAGGAATTTGAATCCTAGGCTTGAAAAAGGCCGATTGTGACCTCGATCAAGGTCAAGGTTGACCTTGACCCAAAAATTTCAACCTTGACCATGAGGTCAAAGTCCCATTTTTTTAGTCTGGGGTGTCAGAAATAGGCTTGAAAAAGTGGAAATGAGGCAAAAAAGTGGGAAAAATCTAGATCCAAGTTAGGGACCCATTCAAGGTGCTTGACATGAATCGAAACCACTTACTCATAAGTCTAAACTAGTCTACAATGGAAGTGCTTCCTTTTTCTGACTATACATTTAGCCCCCACTTTAGCAAGAGTATGGAATCGATGCAAACTCTTGGTAAAGGAGATCATGAAGAACATATAATCTTATTTAAATCAAAAGGGACAAAGGAATCCTCAAGCCCCTAAGGGACTTAAGTCTTTATCAACCCTAAGATCATGATAAGAGAGACATCACCAATTAAGGAGAAAGACAGAGAGGGTGTGGTTACCTCGCCCAATGAGAACTTATGTCCCATTGTGAACCACAAAAGAAAACAATGCAACTGGAAAGTGTTGACGGGGTTTTACTGACCAGGTCCGCCAACAGTCATAAGTTGTCACCGGGTTCCAAAGAAACCGGCCAACTCCGCCTGTAAAGGTTGTCCAGGGGAAATAAATCCTCCGGGCCTTCAAGCACCTGGGTGTCGGGTCACGACGGTGCGGGGCTCGGTTGGGAGAGGTGACTGTTTTCGAGGGGGATAGCTGGTTACTTCAACTCGTTTCTCCCGGAGATTCCATTTAGTGAGGGTTTTCCCAGAGTATTCCACACTTTGCAAATAAAATGAAAAAGATCTTGCAGGGTTAGAAGCATTTATCTAACTATAGTCATGATGAAAAGTCTAGAACATCAACAATACTCTGAAAGACTATACTAAATACCGAAGAAATACATAACCATCAGTTAGCATTTTATCAGTAGCGGGCATAAAGAGGTCGTTAATCTACTTTAACACATTCAGAGCAAAGGACATGCAGAACGTTAAAACATGAAATACCATTAACTCAGAAGCGGAGACGATAACAACAGCATTGCCATGAATCCTTCCTTCTTCATTAACGTTCAATCCAGCAAGCACTGGTGCGTGATACAATAGTGGCTCCAAGGGAGCATCTAACTACTAAGAACAGAACAAAAGAGCATTGAGCTCTGCAACTGAAACCAGAAAATCGCTTTGCTATTTCTTATGG
>MU223354.1:517611-531416 GCA_018584345.1 Thuja plicata | reverse complement strand
CTCACAATAGGAGTTAGGAGCTGCCTGATGAAGTCAGTTAGCTGGGCTACTTCCGCCTTAAGCTAAATTTTGGAAGTCTTGAGATCTTCTAGATCTTCCTCTATTACAACATTAGTGGACTTCCACCAGTCCACCTTGGTATCGTGTCAAGCCAATCCCATATCAAATGACTACAACTGAAAGTCAGAAGCCGTCTGATCTTCGAGTCTGCCTTCTTTAGTGGGCTTGGCTACTTCCATGGTGAAGTGCCCTTTCTTGGGATCATGACCTAGAGTAGACATTATCTTTACACTCTTCTACTTTCTTGTAGTAGCCTTGGGCTAAAAAGCCTATGATAGAGTGTCTTGGCTGGGAATTTCTTCTCCCACTATCTTCCTTTTGCGCTCTAGAGTGTTTGTTATCCATGACTCTGCACTGGTGACCTTGTTGGCAGAGACCAAATCTTTGATGAATATCTTCCTTATGAGTGGGGGAGTAGTTTTAGGGTGGGAAGTGAATGGATTCACTGAAGTAGGTGAGGAGGAGATTAATTTTACACTTTGAGCAACCTCCTGTTGCTCTCCACCTCTCTTATCTAATTCTATAGATGTACTAGGGCTATCCTCTCCAACATCAACTATAACAGGGGATACCCTCTTTGGAGTTTCTTGGGTCAAATTCTTGACTGACGTATCTCTAGCAATAACATTAATCGGCTGTTCAGACTCTATAGCTTTAGAAAGCTCAGATTTTGACTTAATTTGGTCCATCGGGACTGCTTCTTCTATAACTCTGATATCTGGAAGAGGACCCTATCCACAGGTCTTCTCTAAGAGAGAAGCTTTCTCAGGAGGCTCATCACCTCCTCCTGATGGTTGAATTGATCCCTTTGCAATGGTAGAGATTGTTGCTGAGGAAGTGGTTGTGACACTAGTAGTTGCTTTCACTGGAGTTTGCTGAGCGGGAGGCTTCCTTTCTGACCTCTTCCTTTGGCCTGCTGTCCACTCAACCCATTGAACTATTCTTTTGTAAATGCCCCCCATCAGAGCTTGCAAGTCACTTACTGCCTAGTCTAGCATAGGCTTTGAGCTGATAGGGGTGGACTTTATCTTTTCCAAGTATGTGTCATCATATATATGATTTCCATCATCTTCTAGCCCTTCTACCGCAATGTTAACATTGAACTTTTTGATCTGTTCAATGGTTAATCGGGCATAGAATTTTTCCCTACTCTCCAAGTAATCTTTGCAATCAGCCCAATTGTCCTCAATATCAGGTACATGATGAATTTCCCTACTCATTTGTAAGACATCTCTAGCATAATTAATCATATCATACTGCGGCCTCAGAACATCATATGTTTGTAGAGAGAACTTCTTCGAGAATGTTTTAAGAACATTCTTCGCCTCTGACAGGGATGCACAACTGTAAGCTCCGATGAACAGATCAGGTTCACCTGGAGTGCTTGCCTCATTACTTCGATCAACACGATCATGTCAGTAGGGTATCTCGGCAGCTTCAAAGGAAAATCATTGAAACCTGCAAGACAAAGATATGAGAAATCTCCAAACTGAATGAAATAACATCTGAATTGGCTTATAAGAGCCATGGCTTCAGGAGAAAATCTCCTTTCTGGACAACCTTGTAGCTCCCTGCATAGTCTCATTGTAAAGGCATCATTAACTATGAGATAATCAACATAACTATTTTGTAGTTGTAAAGAAGGGAAAAACTCATAGCTTTTTACATCATCTAGGAATTCCTCTAACCTAGGAAGCCCAGGCCAGATTTGAATCATGGCTAAAATATACAAGAGGATAGAAGACATGTAGAATTCATTCTAAAACTTGGCCCTATTGAGGGCGTCTAAGAGATTCTCACTCACCATCAGGGCCTAGTCAATGACATGGTGCTGAGAATAGATTATCTGAACCAGGAAGAAATGTTGTTCAACAAAATTAAGAGCTTCACTCTCACCTCTAATCCTATGAAGCAATACCATTATGTCCACAATCTCTAGCTTCATATTTGCACTGAATGATGTTTTGGACAACTTGCCCTTGGCGCTCTTGGGTTCTTTAAACCATGACTTCATAATCTCTCTTTTCCACACCGGTCTCTTCGCTGAATATTCAAAAACTGCCTAGCTATAAGTCATCTTAGAGTATTCCGCCTGCTCTGCAATGTAGAGGGAATTCTATACAGATTCTCTATCAATGGAGAGGAGCACCATGTTGTCTGGTAGGAGAATTTTCTTGGTGTCTAGTTTGTATCGGGCTATACATTCATAGACAAACTCAGGAGCTTGAATGGCTAAAGGAAAACTGACAGCTTTGACTAACCCACTCTCCTTAAGCTTCTCTATGATAGGGTGTATCTACTCAGCTCTCAATCTATTCTGAAAGTTCTGCATGTCGAAAAACTTCAGCGAGGTGTCTGAGATTTTGTGCCACTCAGGGATAATGCCATTCATTCTGTCGAATCCCATAAATCTAGAAGCCATGTGAGTATGATTTAACCTACATATTCAAATTTATCTTCAGAAAATAGAGGCAATGAGCAACTAGTCTTAGCTACTTCAAATTCAAACAATTTGGTGAACAATGGTGGTTCCAGTTCAAAATCTTCAACTGGTTTTATACTTTTTGAATTTTTATCGTCTAACGGCCGACTTCCCACACCACATGAATGAAAAGACCTTTACATTAATGAATAAGTCCGTTACAAAGTAAAATGACCTTATTTGAATTAATTAATTTGCTTTACATGCCGTTAGAGAACATTTTTTTACTTTAGTAACCATAACGGTAACTTTCTTGAAGTGGCAGAAAATTAATTCTCCGCTTCTCCTTTGGGCGAAAAAATCCTTTTGGAGTGCTCTCTATCTGAAAATCTGCCAAAGGAGAATTCTGGCCTATAGGGGTGCCAAAATGATATATATTGATTCCATAGGCTTTCTTATATGTCAGATCTCTTATGGGATGGATTATATTTTAAAACTCCTTCACCTTGATAGTTTGGTGGAAAATGCATCTGGTGAGTCAGAACCCGCCGGTAGGAGCAAAGGAGAAGCCACTTTCCGCTTTTCTGCCTATGGTGAATTCCATGAAATCTTCTTTGTTTAATCATTTCTTTTGTTTCCCATAGGTTCGATACGACTTCTTGAAGCTTTCTTGTTCCTGGTTTCCTCATTTTCCATCTTTATTTACCTTTGATGTTCTTAAGTTTGTCAATTGCAGAAAGCGCACTTCATATGTGATTTTCTGCCATGGAGAAGCCAAAAATTGATTTCCTACCAATGCTGCAACTTGAAGATATGAGGCAAAGTATTTCATCTATATATGATTTTGAAGTTAGAATCTTTTAAACCATGGCCTTTACCAGATTGGGGACTTAACCTACCCGATAAAACATGGTTTACAGACCCAGAATCCCCCTGGCTTAGGAAGGAGAAGTCAAGTTAGGGAAATCTGATAAAGGCCTTCTATCCTAAGGGGATTTCTAGACTTAGACTCTGCATTAAACATCCATGACTACTACTACACATAAAACATCCATTTTTGTCTTGAGGTATAAAGACCAAAAGTGGGGAAATAGCTGGCACTGTCTGGGACTTGGACATTCACATGTCTAAGCAAGAAACTCAAATCTCTGGTTTCACAAAGCTCAAAAAAAAGGCAGCTCACAACAAAACTAAAGCAAGACGCAGAAAGGAAAGCAGAAAGGAAACCTAACTAGGAAAACAAAAACTAGAACTAAATGTAACTATTGTACAACACAGGGGTTACCTGGTTTCAATTTAGATCTAATAAAGCTTCAGATCCTAACCATTATACATCAGGGGTAGTGCCTCTCCATCTAGGTAAGTCAATTTGAAAGAATTTTTATTGAATGCCTGATGGATTTTGAAAGGTCCTTTCCACAGTGTTTTGAATTTCCCATGCATGCCTTTGGGTGCCCTGCGCTTGTCCCATAATAACACCATGTCTCCCTCCATAAATTTTTGGGGCCTACTCTTTTTATCAAACAAGTTCTTCATACGCATCTAATGATGTGTGATATGATCAAGAATTTTCTCCCTTTCTTCTTCCAATTTGCTCAGGTACAGGATCCTCTTCTCCAAACCATCTTCATATATGCCATCTTCTACTACTATCTTCAGTTTGCAAGTTGCTAATTCCAATGGCAATGGGAGACTAGCTTCTACCCCGTAGATGAGTTCAAAAGGAGATATGCCAATGGATCTTTTGGGGGTCACTCTATCCACCCAGAGGGCTTCATAGACCTTTTTATGCCAATTTCTCTGGTTTTCTACCATGATCTTTTTCATGATGTTCACCAAATTTTTGTTGCTACACTCCGCTTGACCATTCCCTTGAGGGAAATAATCAAAAGAATGGCTGATCATGATGCCGTACTCAAAACAAAATTTAGTAATTTCTTAAGAAGAAAATTATGTGGCATTATCCATAACCAACTTAATAGGTATGCCAAATCGTACCAGAATGTTTTCTTTGATGAACTCACATACTACCTCTGAAGTAGTTCTTTTGGTTGCCTTGGCTTCCACCCATTTCATGAAGTATTCAGTTGTAGTAATTATGTAAGTATGACCTACACTGGAAGTAGGGCTTATAGGACTGATAAAATCAAGTCCCCACTATTGGAATGTCCCTTCAATTATCACTGGTCTAAGGGGCAACGCTGCTAATTGTGGCTTTCTAGTGAACATCTTGCATTTTTTGCATCTTTCCACCCACTGGTATGCATCTTTAAACATTCCTGGTTAGTAATAACACTATCTCAAAATCTTGAACGTAGTGACTGATGAGGAGAAGTGTCCTCCATAGGCTTCATCATGAAAAACCTTTAATATCTTCTCTTGCTGCTGTTTATCAACACATCAGAAGAATGTTCCATCTATAGATCTTTTATATAGTCTATCCTCCCAGATTACATATTTAGAAGCCTTCAATTTTAGGTCTTGCCTTTGATTTGAAGTTAATCCTTTAGGACATTCACCATAGGTCAATAAATACACAATGTTTTCAAACCATGGGTCTTGCATACTTACCGCCAAAACCAACTGTGTAGCTCTTGGGCCTTTGTCTGCTTGATTTTCTGCCATTGCTTTGCACAAGGTGTTCCCTCTTACCAACTTGGTAGGCTTGATCTCTATGTTGTATTCTTGGGTTTTGGATACCCATGCTCCTCGGTTGTTACATCCCACATCTTGTTGAGTCAAAATACTCTTCACTGCAACATCAGGAACATACACCAGGGAGTGGGAATGTAGGATATAAAACCTAAATTTTTTTAGAGCTTTTACCACTGCAAAAGCGTTCTTTTCATTCTGAGAATATCTTAGCTCATGGTTCTTTAGAGGTGTACTCATAAAAGTGATGGGGGCTTGAATTCTCTCTTCATTCTCTTGCATCAGGATGGCTAACAGGGTATGTTAAGAAGAATAACAATAGATTACAAAATCTTTCTTATAGTCTGGGTGGCATAATACTGGGGAATTAGCTATGGCATCCTTGATGCTTTTGAAAGCTTGTTTACCAGGATCATTCCATTTGAAATTCACATTCCCCTTCATCATATCCATAATGTGTTTAGTAATTTGAGAGAAATCAGGGACAAACCTTCTGAGGAAGTTGACTTGACCAAAAAAGGACTTCACTCCAGTTTTATTCACCGGTAAACTTAGTTGCTGAATAGCTCTCACTCTTTCGGGATTGATCCTTATACCTTCTTGGGAGACTATGTGACCCATTAGCTTCCCTTCAATTACACAAAACACTAATTTCTTGGGATTCAATGAAATCCTGTCCTGTCGGCACCTTTGCAATACTCTTCTTAGATCATTTATGTGATCTACTCTATTTTTAGAGAACACAGTAAGATCATCCAGATACATACCAATGATTTTGTCCTTCATATCACTAAAATAAAGATCCATACCTCTCTGAAAAGTAGCTCCAACATTGATCAATCCGAATGGCATCCTGTGATATGCAAAGGTTCCCCACGGAGTAGTGAAAGCCATTTTATGCTGATGTGCCTTCTCAACTTCTATATGATTATACCCTGAGAAGCCATATAACATAGACATCATTTTGGCTCCAGCAACGATCTGCAAGAGATGATCCATGTTTGGGAGGGCATAGTTGTCTTTCAAAGAAGATTGATTTAGATTTCTGAAGTCAACACAGATCCTTATTTCTCCATTCTTCTTCCTCACAAGTACTATATTCACAACCCAAGTAGAGTGATGGATGGGATATATGATCTTTTCTTTGAGCATTTTATCAACTTCTCTAAATATGGCATCAACAACTTTGGGGTTGTAGTTTCTTTGCTTCTGCCTGAATGGAGTAGCTTTAGGTTTTAAGGGAATCTGGTGTTTGAATTTCCTGTTCATAAAAATTTTCAAATCTTCGTAGCTCCATGAAAAAACATTTGAGTACTCTAGAAAAGGCTTCTTGGCCTCATTCCTTTCTTCTTCTACACAACACTTCCCAATATTGATCATTTTGGGGTCTTTCTCAGTTCCAATATTCATTCCTTCATGTTCACCAGTGGTAGGCTGTCTTTCAATTCTTTTCTTCTTCACAAACATGTCATGTCTATTGAAGAGATTCTCGAGAGTGACCAGATGGGGCAAAATGATATTACCTCACAATTGAATAACATTTGACTTATCTTCCTTTGGCTCGTCTTGGATGCTCCCTTTACGGTTGCCACGAACCTCTTTGTGGAAGTCACCACCGCTCTCTAGAAAGAGAAGGAGATTTTTGTCATCTTCAAAAACTTTCCAATCTTCCATGTTATCGGGCACAGATGGTCGATATATAACTTCCACTTGGTATTTTTTATCTTTGAATTCTGGGTGAGGAAGTAGTAATGAAGCTGAGACAGCTAAAGAATCAGCTTTGGAATTCAACTCTCTTGGCACCGATTTGATAAAGAAAGCATCCAATGCTTCTATTTCATCCCATACTCTGTTTCTGTAGTTCTTCAACCTGTGGTTTTTTACAGAGTACTGATTCTTGACTTGTCATACAATTAGCTTAGCATCACCACGAGCTCTCAAAATTTTTAGACCTCTTTATTTTGCGGCAATAATCCCTAACAGAAGGGCTTCATATTCGACGGTGTTGTTAGTGTTTCCAAACTCTAATTTGTAAGCCAACGGCTCACATACTCCGTTTGGTGATATCAAAACCACACCTAAACCAGATCCTGACGACGCACAACTACTATCAAATTCAAGAGTCCATATTTGTGGTGGTATTTCTTCAGTGGAAAATTGCTTTTCCTCTTTGGTGGTTTTCGTTTCTTTCATAGGTTCATCGGTGAACAACATATAATTACCAAAATCCAATTCTTGATACAAGATTTGAGCTTTAGGGTCAACAAATTTCAACACTGTAAACTTAGCCTTTTCCTTGGGAACCAGTTTAATCTTTTTATTACCTATTGTGATTAAGGCTCGGGACCAATCCAGCTTTATCTCCCCTCCAAGGTCTCTACAAAAACTCCTTCTTAACAACAAACCGTAGCTAGCAGGTATATCAGCAATGAGGATGGTTAACAACATCTTCTTCTTAGGATGTGCTGCTAAGGCCACTTGAGCATCCTTAATCTGGCTGACTAGGGGTACTTGCTTGGAATCCATGGAGTAACACCTACCATGGGCTTTAGTGAGAGTAATTCCTAAGGCTTTGGCCACAGTAGATGGCATTACATTGTCCGATGCCCCGGAGTCTATTATGCAATTTCTCAACCTGTAGCCGTTAATATATAAAGACACATAGAACGGGTCAGGCTTTTGGCCTGGGAAGGTGGCTAAAATGGATGATTCCCTCTGTTCAACTAGATCCGCAAATAAGGACTCATTCTCTATAGTAGTCATGACATTTTGATTTAACTCTTGGTTCCCTCCTTTACAATAATCTACCAGCTTTTGCAACTCAATAGGATTAGACTTAAGATAGTCTATGGGGGAAATCTAAATTTTGGAATCTCTACAGAATTGAATAATGTCAAAAGAGTTTTGTTCTTTACATAGTTGAGGAATCCTCATACCTTGATTAGGCTCCTTTGAATTGGAAGTAGATGCCTCATTGTTTTTAGGTAGTGACAAACCATGGCCTTTATCTTTCTGACTCTGAGTTAGGACCATATAAGAGGTCCCATCTATGGTGGCATAACATGTTGCTTTTTGCTCTGAATTTGATTCATACTCTAAATATAAGTTTTTAGAGTCTCCATGTGAGTATGAATTTGGTTCAGCTCTAGATGCTCCAGCATTCCACTTATTGGTCTGATGCATTTTCCAAGCATGGGCTACATCGGGAAAAATTTCCCCATCATGATCCGGGGTTAAGTGGAAGGCACACATATTCCCTCTTTTAGGAGGGGCCTCTATAGATAGCCTCTATGGTGGAGTAGTTAACTATAAAAATTTTCCTTCTGCATTCCTCCCATCGTTATATCTTCCAGGCTACTCCTGAAAGTTTCACTGGTAGGGATTATTGAATTTGGGAAGTTGTCTCTTGAAGGCAGTGAATTCATTAGACAATTTTTGGAGCATCTCATCAGATGACATAGTATTGCTATTGCTGGCTCTAGACTGTATCTCCCTTTTCCATTTCCCAGATGAAATCATGTGGTCCTTGCGTTCTACAGTAGTTCTCTGTGTGGCATCCAAATTTTCAAGGTTCATTCTTCTTAGATCATAATTGATGTCCGGTGGCATAGCACTTATGAAGAAAGTTTTCAAATTTCCCGCCGTAGGCCTATCAGCCGCTGGGATACGGTTTACTAGCTTATTAAATTTAGCTATAAAATCTCTCATGCTGATTGACGGCTCTTTCTTGATAGAAGTCAATTGAGTCAACAGAGCATGTTCTTCTTTAGCAGTCTTAAACCTTCTTTTGAAGGTGGCTCTCATAGTAGCCCAATTGGTAATAGAAGAATCAGGTAAATGATGAAACCAATCAGTGGCACCTTCGACGAGAGTCTCAACAAATAGTCTGACGGCCACATCTTCTTCTCAGACCGCTAGAATGTTAACTGAAGCAAAGAATGCGGCAATATACTCATCTGTAGATACCTTCCCATCTCCAGAAAATTAGGGAAAGTTCTTTCTAGTGCCTGTAGGGAGAGGGTTATATGCTACTAGTTGTAGAGGTCCAATTGTAGTGGCCCAAGGGAGTGCCATAGCTACTTGGGGTAAGTAGGGTGTTAGATTGACAACAGGAGGGGAAACTACTCCATGTAATGTCAACACTTGGAAAGTGGTGGATAATTGGGTGGTTTGTTTAGGAGGTGAAGAAGGTTTTCTCTGGCTCCTTATGTTTCTGTTTCCCCAACGAGGTACTTCTAGGAGAGCAAAGTTAATATCCGCAAGTCTCTCAAAGACTGGGTCTGCGCTACCTTCTTTCCTGGTACTTCTGAGAAATATTCTAGGCTCCAGATTTTTGCTTAATGCTGTGGCCTAACTTTGCACTCTGCCCTTCTCAGATTTCTTCTCTGTATGGCTCCCTCAAGTTCTTCTACTCTAGCTTCTTCCAGTTCAAGCACTTGACTAACATTTCTATAGTGTTCAGTGCTTCTCCTGTATCTCCAGATGAAAGTGTTTAATGAAGAAATGAGATCCTCTTGATCATCTTGGAACCCAAGATTAGGTTGGAGCACAGGGATTATATTTTCATGGGGAAGCACCATCTTTCCTCATTGTATGCTTTCTGGTAAAATGACTGTTTGTTCCCCAGTAGAGTCACCAAAAATCTGTCGGTAAACAGATTGTTCTTTCGAATGTAACTCTAAAATACCCAAAAATGTTTAAGAACAATTGAATACAATAGTTGGGAAATAGTTACTTGAAAACCTATTTTCTCTCTGAATTGGAAGGTACAACTCCCTTATATGAATAATGTTCAGTGAATTTTAATCTTTCCTAATCCAACAGGGGTATGCTCTTAACCTGAGAGTAGGAGAGGTAAATCAAGCTAAATCTAAATAGAAAATAGCTCAGGTGAAGTAAAAACAACTCTAAATCTAGCCAATTCTGAGACTTTATCAATCAGATTTACTCCCAAAACTAGTGATGCATGGACAATTACTAAAAATGCAGATGCAAGACTGAAAGTTAACAATGCAATGATATTGAGTTGATCTATATCATAAGAACATTCCCAAAACTTAGAGTAGTAACTGATTTCCCCTTTAATTAGCCGTATCAAATTGTAATACAAAATTTTGGTTCAAATACAGATTACGAATCTAACTCAAAAGAGAAGTTTGAATTCAACAAAAAGATAAATGAAATGCAATGGAACAGTTAAAGAAATGACATTCAGACATACACAATTGACTCAACAACAGTGATATTCTTCACACCAAAATTTAGCCGACCTTTGTATTGATTTTGGGAAAATACATATAGAGTTCCAGATTGGATCGTTACAAAAAGGGGTAATCGAACGGTTCAACTTCCCGAACCGGAAATGATAACCAAAGGTTTATCCGTTACAAAACTTTAACAAAAATAGCATAAGGGGAGAATATATTTATGATTCAATCTCCTTCCCCTTATCTAATTTGGCCCTATAGGCGATCACAGTAGTGATGACTTGGATGAGCTCTTCATGTCTTTTGATGTGGACATTGGTGTAATGGACGAGTCATCTGGAATGTTCTTTGGCTAGAGTCTTGATTGCTTTAGTTCAGTCTTTCAGTTCCTCCATAGCCCTAAAGATGCATCCACTCAATTGCTGAAGTTTTGGCACCTTGTCTAAATGAGTCGAAGACTGCTCTGCTAACTTGTGTAGATAATCTGTGAATGAATTCTGCATGTTGGCCACTCCAACTATCACTTTGCCTTCACCACTGGTTTGCGATTCCACATGAAGTCTTAGGAGGAGTTTATAGTCTTTACTTTGCTCCTCTTTCACTTTAACATCTGTTTGTTGTAGTCTAGTCTCAGCCTGAATGATCATCTTGATTTTGAACTCCTGACTTTGGAGCCATTTGATCAAGGGCTCATCACCCTTCTATAGGATCTTAGCTTTCAGGGCCTCCTTAGTCTTCATCTTCACTGCCACATGCAACATGACTATGCATTCTTGGCATATTACTCTTTCTGTAGTGAGAGTCTGTAAAGTCTTCTCAATGTTGCTCTTCTGTGTTTCTAGCCTTAGAACAACATTACCTAACTTCTCAATGATCGCTAGACCTTCTGACTCAAGCCTCTCGATCCACCTCTTACCAATTTTCCCATAATTTTGATCCTCTTTCAACTTAGCTAGAATGGCTTGGTTCTCGGTGGCGTTGGGGTCGAAAGAAGTTTGGGTACTAGGAGCGCTCACAATAGGAGTTAGGAGCTACCTGATGAAGTTAGTTAGCTGGGCTACTTCTACCTTAAGCTAAATTTTGGAAGTCTTGAGATCTTCCAGCTCTTCCTCTATTACTACATTAGTGGACTTCCGCCAGTCCACCTTGGTATCATGTCGAGCCAATCCCATATCAAATGACTGCAATTGAAAGTCAGAAGCCGTCAGATCTTTGAGTCTGCCTTCTTTAGTGGGCTTGGCTACTTGCATGGTGAAGTGCCCTGTCTTGGGATCATGACCCAGAGTAGACATTGTCTTTACACTCTTTTTCTTGTTTGTAGTAGCCTTGGGCTAAAAAGCCTGTGACAGAGTGTCTTGGCTGGGAATTGGTTCTCCCACTCTCTTCCTTTTGCGCTCTAGAGTGTTTGTTATCCATGACTCTGCACTGGTGACCTTGTTGGCAGAGACCAACTCTTCGATGAAGAACTTCCTTATGAGTGGGGGAGTATTTTTAGGGTGGGAAGCGAATAGATTCACTGAACTAGGTGAGGAGGAGATTAATTTTACACTTTGAGAAACCTCTTGTTTCTCTCCACCTCTCTTATCTGATTTTGTAGAGGTACTAGGGCTATCCTCTCCAACTTCAACTATAATAGGGGATACCCTCTGTTGGTGCTATTTCTTGTCCAAAGTGTGCCTTGTAATTTTTATAAGCTCTCCTGTCATTTGTAGTGTCAAGGGTTTTGAAATTGGTATTAAATTTGATTTTATGCCTGTGCAAAATGTGCCTAAACCCTCAACCTATTTGAAAGTGGTCAAAAGTGACTAAAAAAACCCTAAGTGCCTTGGCCGATTCTATTCTTGCGTTACTTTTTTGGTCACTTAAGTCATACTAAGTTATGTGTCTATGCTGAATAGGTTGCTTTTCACCTAAAGTTTGTAATATCCTAACCACTTTATTAACTCCTAAGTCTCGCCATATAGGTCCCTTTACGTCATCACCTTATGTGTCGTGTAATTCAGAAAAAATATAACGGTGCGCGTATCCGCTTATGTTCAAAGTGCGTGACATCTAATGAATAAGTAGATAAGTGGTGGTGACACGTGTCTTTGGTGGGGCCGGGCATGTTAAGAAAGACGCTCTGTTAAAAGGTAGGCAACTATTAAAAGATCTGACGGTCAGCGTATCCGCTTATGTCCAAGATGCTCAACATCTAAAAAGTAAGCGGATAAGCGGTGGTGATGCGTGTCTTTGGTGGGGCCAAGTTGTTGTAAAGATGGTCTGTTAAATGGTGCACAGGTTTCAAAAGATTGAACAGACCGCTTATTAGCTTAAAGGGAAAGTGCACGAAATCTAACAAGTAAGTAGATAAGAGGTGATGACATCTGGCAGTTGGTGGGCCCAGGTATGTACAACTTGCGGGATGTTAAGCTTCAGTTAAGTTGGTTAGCATCTGACGGCTCACTTATTTGCTTATGTCTAAGAGGCACAACATCTAACAAATAAGTGAATAAGTGGTGGTGACATGTGTCCTCAGTTGGCAGTTGTTTTCAGGAAATTAAGATAGCCGTCCGGTGCAAAGAATAGTGCCCAGAATCAACGGTTCAAATTCAAAGTTAATAAAACAAGTTGCAGATAGTCGTTAAGCTACGAAACTGAAGCTGGTGAATTAATTATAGAACGTGTGGAAAATCTATTTGAATTCAATTTCAGAGACTGATTTGATTGAGGCCATAAATTGATTAATCTAACTACTTTCTAAATCATTCACCAAAACCATTTACACAAAGACAGAATTACAAAAGAAAACCAGCTTCAAGAAACTTCTTTGCAGAACGGATAAGTTCATCGATTCACTAGCATTCCAATTGAGATAGAATTGCAATTCAAAGAAGGTTTTAGAACTCCTATTTTAGAATCTGGTTCTAGTATTGATAGAAAACCATTAGAATGGCCCCTAGAGCTAAAATCACCGGACAGGTCGACTACCAGAAATAGAATGTTAGGGAAGATTTATTACAATAGTTACCGTTGTCTTCGGGGGATGCCACCCAAGCTAAGAAGGTAGTACCACAACATCCCCGCTTCAGAATTGGGGAAGGGCTATATGATTCAGGAAGGTGGGCAAGAGATGCTACCACGAGTTTTGATGCCCTGGCTCTGTTTAGAGCAGCTTACAGTTAGAGAAAGGCCCCCACCCCAGATTGTAATATTTGGGAACTAGATGTTGGGAAGCTAATAGCACCAAGTGTCTTCATGGACACTGATTTTATCATTATAATAGAAAACACTTATGATAAGGTGTCTAGGGTTGTTAGAGACACCTGGGGAAATGTAATACTGACTGTAACAACACATGAAATCAGAAGAATTTTCAAGTTGACTGACACTTCCCAGAGTATGGATGATATTGACCTTGAATATTTCAAAGAAATATACAATAACCAAAGGGATTATTACAGAGGTGAAGTAGTGAAGGGATA
>MU223354.1:482018-504012 GCA_018584345.1 Thuja plicata | reverse complement strand
ATAGATTAGAATCATGTTTATTTCCATAGATTAATCTTGCATTTGCATTTCCTTTCATAGATTTAGCCATGCATTGTTATCATTTAGATTAATTTCATTTTATGCATTGCAATCATATAGATTAGATTTCATTTTTATGCATTTGAATCTCTCATTTCATGGTGTATTTGCAATAGATACAACTAGGTCAATCTGAGGGCCTTCATTTTACATTTTTACACATCCATGACTAGAGAGCTATGGATCGATATTTGAGGCCTCATTCTTGAGCAACCTTGAATGGAATGATTCATAGAAGTGTGACACAATTATAGCACACACCTCTGACCGAGATGCACAATTGTAAGCTCCAATGGTCATTGGGAACTTGTATCCTTTCTTCTTTGCCTCTGAATAGATCAGGTTCACCTAGAGCTCTTGCCTCATTACTTCGATCAGCACGATCATGTTAGTAGGGTATCTGGGCAGCTTCAAAGGAAAATCATCGAAACCTGCAAGACAAAGATATGATAAATCTCCAAACTGAATGAAATAACATCTAAATTGGCTTATAAAAGCCATGTCTTTAGGAGAAAATATCCTTTTTGAACAACCTTGTAGCTCCCTACACAGTGTCATTGTAAAGGCATCATTAACTATGAGATAATCAGCATAACTATTTTGTAGTTGTAAAGAAGGGAAAAACTCATAGCTTTTTACATCATTTGGGAATTCCTCTAACCTAGGAAGCCCAGGATAGATTTGAATCATGGTTAAAATATACAAGAGGATAGAAGACATGTAGAATTCATTCTAAAACTTGGCCCTATTGAGGGCGTCTGAGAGATTCTCACTCACCATCAGGGCCCAGTCAATGAAATGGTGCTAAGAATAGATTATCTGAACCATGAAGAAATGCTATTCAACAAAATTAAGAGCTTCATTCTCACCTCTAATCCTGTGAAGCAATACCAGTATGTCCACAATCTCTGGCTTCAGATTTACATTGAATAATGTTTTGGGCAACTTGCCCTTGGCGCTCTTGGGTTCTTTAAACCATGACTTCATAATCTCTCTTTTCCACACCAGTCTCTTCGTTGAATATTTGGAAACTGCCCAACTATAAGTCATCTTAGAGTATTTTTCCTACTTTGGAATATGGAGGGAATTCTGGACAGATTCTCTATCAATGGAGAGGAGCACCGTGTTGTCTGGTAGGAGAATTTGCTTGGTGTCTGGGTTGTATTGGGCTATACATTCCCAGACCAACTCAGGAGCTTGATTGGCTACAGGAAAATCAGTGGCTTTGACTAACCCACTCTCCTTAAGCTTCTCTGTGATAGGGTGTATCTGCTAAGCTCTCAATCTATTCTAAAAGTTTTTCATGTCGAAGAACTTCAATGAGGTGTCTGAGATTTTGTGCCACTCAGAGATAATGCCATTCATTCCATTGAATCCCACAAATCTAGAAGCCATGTGAGTATGATTTAACCCAGAGATTCAAATTTCTCTTCAGAAAATAGAGGCAATGAGAAACTAGTCTTAGCTACTTTGAATTCAAACAATTTGGTGAACAATGGTGGTTCTAGTTCAAAATCTTCAACTAATTTTATACTTTTTTAATTCTTACCATTTAATGGCTGACTTCCCGTGCCACACGAATGAAAAGACCTTTACATTAATGAACAAGTCCGTTACAAAGTAAAATGACCTTATTTGAATTGATCACTTTGCTTTACATGCCATTAGAAAACATTTTTTTACTTTAGTAACCGTAACGGTAACTTTCTTGAAGTGGTGGAAAATTAATTTTTTGCTTCTCCTTTGGGCGGAAAAATCCTTTTGTAGTGCTCTCTATTTGAAAATCCACCAAAGGAGAATTCTGGCCTATAGGGGTGCCAAAATGATATACATTGATTCCATAGGCTTTCTTATATGTTAGATATCTTATGGGATGGATTATATTTCAAAACTCCTTCACCTTGATAGTTTGGCAGAAAACATATCTTGTGAGTCAGAACCCGCAGGTAGGAGTAGAGGAGAAGCCACTTTCTACTTTTTTGCCTATGGCAAATTCCATGAAATCTTCTTCGTTTGATAATTTCTTTTGTTTCCCATAAGTTTGATATGACTGCTCGAAGCTTTCTTCTTCCCGGCTTCCTCATTTTCCATCTTTATTTACCTCTGATGTTCTTAAGTCTGTCAATTGTGGAAAGCACACTTCATATGTGATTTTCTGCCATGGAGAAGCCAAAACTTGATTTCCTGCCAATGCTGCAACTTGAAGATATGAGGCAAAGTATTTCATCTGTATATGATTTTGAAGTTAGAATATTTTAAAACACGGCCTTTATCAGATTGGGGACTTAACCTACCCGATGAAACATGGTTTACAGACCCAAAATCCCCCTGGCTTAGGAAGGAGAAGTCAAGTTAGGGAAATTTGATAAAGGCCTTCTATCCTAAGGGGATTTCCAGACTTAGACTCTGGACTTGCATGAAACATCCATGACTACTACTACACATAAAACATCCATTTTTGTCTTGAGGTATAAAGACCAAAAGTGGGGCAACAGATTGACCCCATAAACTATCTCAAAGGGGATCTTCCTTGTACTCCTATTAATGGAGTCATTATATGCAAATTCTTCCTGCCCTATGATGTGATCCCATGACTGTCCATGTTGTTTAGTCAAACACCTCAGCAAATTTCCAAGTGACCTATTCACTACCTCTATTTTCCCATCTGATTTTGGATGATGGGCTGAAGAGAAAGACAAGTTTGTTCCAAGCATCTTCCATAGGGTCCTCCAAAAGTGACCCACAAACTTACTATCTCTGTCACTTACAATATTCAGTGGCAATCCATGGATCCTCACAATGTCCCTAAAGAATAAACCTGCAATTTGAGAAGCATCATTTCTTTTCTTGCATGGAATGAAGTGGGCCATTTTTCTAAAATGGTCCACCACCACAAATACACTATCACGACCCCTAGGTGTCTTTGGTAACCCCAAAAAAAAGTCCATACTAAGGCACTCCCAAGGCCTTTGGGGTATGGATAGGGGTTGGTATAACTCACTGTTGCTACTCTGTCCTTTTTCCCTCTGACAAATCTGACATTGTTCTACAAATCTCCTCACATCTGTATATAACTTAGGCCAATAGTAGTGCTTATTCACTTGTTCCAAAGTCTTATCCACTCCAAAGTGACCCCCAAGCTACCTTGGTGTTTCTCCTTCACAATGTTCTCCCTCATTGAACATTGAGGAATACACATGAGGTGACCTTTAAACAAAAGGCCTTTCTGAAACACAAACTCATTGAAATCCACTTTGAAACCCTACTGAAACTTCACACATGCTTCATAGGCTTCTCTAAAATCCTTTTCCTCCTTGTAGAGGTCCTTCAAACCATCCATCCCTAAACTTTGCAATTGTATCTCTTGTATTGTGAGTACTCTTCTACTAAGAGCATCTACAACCTTTTTGCTAACTCCCTTCTTGTGCTTTATGACAAATGTATCAGCCTGCAATGATTCTATCCACTTCAAGTGCCTTTGATTCAGTTTTTCTTGTCCATTTAAGAAACTTAGAGCATGGTTATCAGTGTAGACCACAAAATCCCTAGGTAATAGGTAGTATCTCCACTTCTTAAGGACTTGAACCATAGCATATAACTCCAAATCATAGGTGGAGTACTTTTTTTTAGCCTCATTCAAATTTTTAGAGAAGAAAGCCACAGGGTGTCCTTCTTGGCTTAACACTGCTGCAATAGCCAACTTACTAGCATCACACTCTACCACAAAGAGTTGATTGAAGTTAGGAAAGCTAAGAGTAGGTAGCTCTGCAATCATTTTCTTTGACATTTCAAACCCTTGGTTTGCTACCACAGTTCATTCAAACTTACATTTGATTCCACCTTTAACAGTGTTAAGTATAGGGGCATGCACATGACTAAAATTTCTCACAAACTTCCTATAGTAGGAAACCAATCCATGGAAACTCCTAACATACCCTATGGACCTAGGTATAGGCCATTCCAAAATGGGCTTAAATTTATCAAGGTCCATCTTTATACACCCATTAGCAACCACAAAACAAAGGTAAACTAGTTCAGTTTTGAGAAACTCACACTTTTCTTGATTGATCATTAACTTCTCTTGATGTAGCTTCCTTAAGACCATCTCCAAATGTTTCATGTGCTCCTCCTTGGACCTGCTAAAGATCAAAATATCATCAAGGTAAACTATTAAAAACTTGCTAATGAACTCTGCAAGCACTTCATTCATAAGCCTCATGAATGTGCTGGGTGCATTACTTAGGCCAAAGGGAATTACTAGGCACTCATACAACCCTTTATTGGTCTTGAAGGATATCTTCCACTCATCACCAGGCCTTAGTCTTATCTGATGATATCCCGATTTCAAATCTACCTTTGAGAAGTAGCAAGATCCTCCTTAATTGTCCATCAAATCTTCTATCTAGGGAATTGTGAACCTATATCTAATTGTGATCTTGTTTATAGCCTTGGAGTCCATACACATCCTCCATTTTCCATCCTTCTTAGGTGCAAGTACTTTTGGCACAACACATGGGCTTAAACTCTTCCTTATCAACCCCTTATCCAATAAATCTTGAATCTGTTTGGCTATCTCTGCATCTTGACTTGGTGTCATCTTATAAGCTACTTTATTTGGAAAATTTTCTCTAGGAATGAGTTCAATCTAATGACTCACATACCTCATAGGTGGTAATGCAATTGGAAACCCATTGTCTACTATATCATGATACTTCTCCAACAATGCTTGTATCTCTGGTAGAAAACTAACTTTCTCCTTAGTCTCCTCCTTTGGTTTTATCACTACTGCACAATAGACTCCTTTCTCCTTCTTCATGGCCTTTAGAAACTCTTTCCCACTCAATAAAATCACACTTTTCCCCACATTCTTCTCTTCATTGGATTCTTGCAATGGATCCATTTGGAACTTCCTTCCTAGCTTGGTGATGACATAATTATTTTTCTCTCCATCATGTATTGCTTTGACATCATACTACCATGGAAATCCTAGGAGAAGATGGCATGCATCCATAGGTGTATTTCACATAGGACCTTGTCCTTGTACTCCCCAATCTCAAATTCTACAAAGGTTTGTTCATCTACCACTATTTGTTGACACTTTTTCAACCATGAAACCTTATAGGGTGTAGTATGAGGTATGCTTCTCAACTTCAATTTCTCCACCATCTCTATGGATACTATATTCTTAGTGGATCTAGAGTCCACTATCACTTTGAAAATCTTCCCATGAGACCTACAAGTTGTTTTAAACAAGTTCTTTCTCTGTGGTGGCTCTATAGTGCTAGACACTTTCAACAAGGTTCTCCTTAACATCAAGTTCTCTCCATCCAATACTAGCCCTACCTTAGAAATGGGATAAGTAACACTTTGAGTGTCATCCTCCTACACCAACTGATTCCTCCTATCCCCCATTGAAGATGAGGAACTCTTTTCAGGACACCTGCCCATTGTGTGACCCACTTGGTTGCAGTTATAGCATCTGCCAGTGAAGACTGAATTGGACCTTCCTTGGGATTGAAATCTTCCCCTAGGAGGCCCTCTTCCTCTGTATCCTCCTCTTTGAAAGGATACCATAAACTAATTTCCCCCATTTTTATCCATAGACTGATTATCTTCTTGTCTATTAGGGCTCTATCCTCTACCAAAGTTACTTCTTCCTCTTTGGAACCCTCTATTATTGCTGCCACCTCTTCCCCTTTGATGGAAATCATTCCTCCTTCTATCCTTATCCTCTGGTCTTAAGGCCAATTGGAAACATTTGTGCATACTATTAGGAGCCATCATGCTGATCTCATCTTGTATCCCTTGCCTTAGCCCATTGAGACACCTGACCACTTTCTCCATTTCTTCTTCTTGTCTTCTAGCCCTTAGGCTCAACTTGTGGAACTCCTCGGTATAAGCACTCACTATGATCTCCTTCTTTCTTAAGTTCTGCAACTTTAAGTACATTTGGATTTCATAATCAGTAGGCAATAATTGTGCCCTAAATCTGATTTTCATCCTCTCCCAAGAGACAATATTTTTCTTTCCACTACTTACCCTATCATCCTACATCATATTCCATCATACCAATGCAGATCCCTTAAGTCTAGCCTTAGCATAGCTGACTCTCTTCTCCTCTGAGACTTGTTTGTAATCAAATTGGTTGTCAATGGCTTCAAGCCAATCCAACAACTCTTCTCCATTTAGGCTGCCATAGTAATATGGTATGTGTTCCATGCTATCCTTGTTTAAATACTTGAAGGAATCTAATAATACCTTTTTTTCTTTGTCCATCTCAGGTTCTCTCCCTTTTTTTGATGATTCTTCTATCTAACTTTCATAATCTCCATCACTCTCATCTCCCCATTCTGTGATCTTCTTTTTTCCCTTTGTCTCGAACACACTAGCCTTCTCCAAGAGGCCCTAAACCAATTCCACTATGGAATCCCTACTCATTTCCTTAGGAGGCATACTGTCTACCTCTTGACTCTCTTCCAATTTAGACATACATGACCTTTTAAGTTAATGTGGCTCTGATACCACTATGATGCAGAGGGTTTGACAATCTAGAGATTTTCTCACTCCAATGTGCTTATTTGACTAACCTAACCATTGAATGGTTTTTCTATGTTGGATCTTCCTTCAATTAGGATCTCCAAGACCCTCTCTACCAACTTCTCCTCCAAGTTATAGTTTGTTTTTAGAAGACTCCAAGGTTTCTAAGCTTAACTAGTCCAACTAGTTAACCAAAAGCCTAGCTTCCTCCACTAGAACTCCACCTAGAATGCCAATCCTCTGCCTAGGATATTCCCACAAATTCACCAAGACTCCTAACACACTTCTTGACCCATTCTTGGTCATTCTACACTCATCCAAATACTCCAAGACCCTTTACCAATCCAATTGGTCATTATTTTACTAGGAGGCCTAATTGCTCAATTCCTAGTAGGTCTATTTTCACTGATTTTGGTCAAATGCTCCAAAAACCTCCAAATGACTCCAAAAAAAATTTTGAAAACATTCAAGACAACACCTAACACTGTCAGAATCCAAAACCCTAACCTCTGAAAGCACTCATAACACTAGTTTCTTGCAGGCCATATATTTTAGCCTATTAATTAGGCCTCTGGACTAGTCAACAATAATAATTCATAAAATGATCCCCAATATTTTATTCCCCTCCTTCCACCTTCAAATCCTCTTAGGAGACCAACTAGGGCATCTGAAAATGCCACTAAGTCTTTCCCAAAAGGTTATGAGTGCTTACTCAAATTATTTCTGCTCCCTGTCTTGGCTCACCTGGTTTCACCAGTCAGCCATATGGCTTCACTTTTGGCCTAGGAAACCAATTGAAACAACAAGAAAGAAAATCAAAATCTTATCTACAAATTATATCCCTACTTCCCCCATGGTTTCAGTCAATTCCACCAGAGGGTTCTTAGGTTAGAGCCATTTCTAGCTAGGTAGCACTGTATTGTCTCTGTCAGACCAATGACCTACAAAATAGTCTAACTTTACGCTAAAAAAACTTGAAATAAAACTATCTACTAAACATGAAAGCTGAAAGGAAATACTACACTTCCACGGAGGCCGATCACCTATGCCAATCTGTACACAACTGTACAGTAGCAAAGATACAGTGCAAAATACTGAAATGCATATACAGTCATCCATACAGTGGTGTCAGAAGTAAATGTCTCAATCCAAAATCTCATTAACCTTCTCCAAATATTTAATCCATGCTCATATACCAAGCATTGGGTAGTTACAATAGTTCTAACCATATTTTTCAATTTCTTGAAAAAGTTGCATGAGCAGTTTTCAAAGTTGCTAGCAACTTTTTGCTTGTTTGAGCATTTTGACTATATTTGTCAACTTGATGATTAATGTTGACTTCTAAGACCATAAATAAGATATGTAGGGTCCTAAAACACACTTCTAACCCACATTGCACTCAAATGGCAAATTTTCACTATTTGAAGCCAAAATGACCCAAAACACCTAATGAGCACTAAAGCTCTTACAAACATGAAGTTAAACTATCATTGCATCTAACCCATTGGAACTTACTCCCAAACACACAAAACAACCTAATCCAAACTAAAAACATGCAAAAAAATGAAATAGGGAGGTTTCCTGCACCAACATCATTCCCCAAAGAAAGTAGAACTACAATCACAATGGAGGAAAGAAAACTCAAGAGTTACGAAGAAGAGTCTTTTCGGACCACAACATGGAGACACAAAAGAATCAGTGCTACCATGTCATAGATCCAAGCGAGCTACACAAGGAAAATTTTTATGAATAATAACACAAGTACAACATTACATGAAAATTACATATAGAAGAGTAAAGATACATATTGAGGAATTATACAATAGGTTTGATTCGTTTATCACCTTGCACCAATAAAGTAACAAGGGTCGTATAAAAGAGTCTAACAAACATTTAGCAAACACATTATGGGAGAAGCACAATACAAAATGCAAACACATTAAGGGATACCATAAAGGATAAGCTAATCAGGCACATCGCCTACTCTCCCCATCTTGGTTCATATCATTTAGGGAAGGTAGGAAACTCACAAGAGGGACTATATCCAATACAATAGGAATAATAGCCAGTTCCAAAAAAGGATCCTCTTGAGAATCGCGTTGCTCATTACCAGGTGTAATTTTCAATTGAGTTGAAAGCTTATGAGGTAAATCAGTATCAAGATCAATGGTCTTATATTCATCAGTAAGATCAATAGGATCATCAAGAGTATCCTCCTCATGAAGATTAATTAAAATAGGATCTAAGATGTGAATAGGATCATTATACTCATTCATGTTAACATCATTATGAATATTAACTTCTTCCAACACATCAGGCATAGGTTGGTCCAAAGAAGATAAAGAATTTTGAAGAGTAGAAGCATGGGCCCTAGCATTAGATCTATGCTTCTTACGATGTTCATCAGTAGATTTGTTACATTTTTCTTTGTTTGACACATGTGGAGAAATAGGAGGAATAACAACTAGTTCCTTCACAGGTTCTGTAGGAGGATTGGTAGGATTCACAGTAGGGTGAAAATAGATACTGGGAGGTTGAGTAATAGAGCTAGTAGTAATGGATAAAGGAGGTATAGAAGGAGTGGGAAAAAGACCATGGTTAAGATCTATCTGAGGCATGCTTAACTTGACAATCTTGTGATGTTTATAGGCTTGATATGAATGAAAAAGGTTGTTAAGGCAAGGAGGACAAGAATTAGGTAATTAAGGCCAAAATAAATCAAGAGTAGCACAATATCTAGGCCTAGAAGGTTGATACAAACTATGATTAATCATTTTCTCTTCTCCATTATGAATGAACTTAAGACATTTATGAATAGGAGAAGCAATAGCATGCATAGTGGTTATCCAAGGCAAACCAAATTTGACTTGAAATTGATCAGAATAGGAATGACAATGAAGCTAGTATCTACAACTTTGCAACAAATTTCAACATGCAAGTTAATAGAAGCAAGTGCAAGATAGAGAAAACCATTACAAGTTTGGATCCATGCATCCGAGGGATCATAATAATCATGTTGTAGGTTTTTCATAAAAAGGTTTTCCTTAGTAATGACATTTATTAAAGATGTGGGATCAAAAAGACAACCATGCATAGGTATCTTAGCAATCCTAGCATAAAAATAAAGGGGACCATCGGGAGCCTTAATAGTCTGAGAATCATCAAAGGTAATTGAAAGTTCTTGAGGTTGCTTATCCTTAGTTTGTTTCTGAGGTTTAGGTGGAACTTGAAGTTGAGGTGGAGACAATGGATCTTGAATAGTAGGTTGAGATGAAACAATGCACTCCACATGATTAACAATGTGTTTAAGATCATCCATCTTTGAATCATAAACAATATCCATAGAAGATGGTTGAGTGATGGTATTAGTATCATGTGTAGGTAGAGGATTTGTATAGAATTGAAGGTTTTTATTAGCAGGAGAGATAGATTTGTTCCCATTACCATCAAAATTATTAACAGATAAAGCATTAAAATCAATTAAGTCTTGAACTTTATGCTTTAGAGAATAATATTTTTCAGTATCATGGCCATTTTGGCAATGGTATTGACAAAAAGCTTTAGAATCAAAGGATTTTGAAGATATTGTAGTAGAAAGGAGAGGTCGAATAGGAGGCAAGGTAATCAGATTAGCACTTAACAACCTACTCATAATATAATGTAAAGATTTAGAGAGAGGAGTAAACATATGATTCATACGGAAAGCAGTGGATGTAGAACTAGCATTGTAGGATACAACAACAACTTGATCAGCAACCACATTCATCTATTTTTTAATCTTGATATAGTTGTTAGGTTTCTAAAACTTATTAGGATTAGGAGCAGTGTCATTCTTATCAACTGGAACAGGAGCCATTGGAGTGTTTCTCTCAAATTGACTCACTTGTAATTGATAATGATGAAGTGCTGCACAAAGTTGTTGAAAAGAGGTAAATCCAGTAAGAAAAATATTATCTCTAATATCCTTTTGTAAATTTGAAATAAACATATGTTGAATATCAATATCAGGAACATGATAAGAAATCTGAGCATACAAATGCTTAAATCTACCATTAAAATCAGTCAATGTTTCCTTAATGTGTTGTTTACAATGTATTACATCAGTTAAGGAAACTTGCGGACCAATGTTATTTTGAAATTGTTGAATGAAGGTATTAGAAAGTTTAGGAAAAGAATTAATAGAATAAGGAGGTAAAGAACAATACCATTGCAAAGCCTTATCATGAAAATTCCTAGCAAACAATTTAGCTAAAATCCTATGGTCATGACCATAATTACTACAAAGGATTTGAAATGTTTTAACATGAGTAACACGATCACCTTTACCATTATAATTCTCAAGACAAGGCATATCGGCTTGTTGAGGGACAACAACACAAAAAATGTCTAAGGATAAAGGACTACCCATGTCACATGTAGGAGTGCTAAACTTGGATTGGGTTAAGGATGCAAGTTTTTGTTGTAAAGATGATATAGTTTGATCCAAACTAATAATTGTGGAATCATTAGAAGACATAGGTGGCATAGAAATATTAGGAAAAATAGGAAAAGTGTAGGAAGTGGTAGGAATGGAACATGCAACTGGTGGAACACTTGGAACCATAGTTGGAAGGGCATTGGAATAAGTAAAAGGCACAATATGATATGAAGGTTGTGAGGTAGGTAGAGATACCGGTGGAAAACTCAAAGGAATAGATGAAATTGGAAGAGATTTAGTCATCAAAGGAGGAGTGTAAGTAGGAATGCTAGGTAAAGGAACAAAAGAAGGTCCCACACTAGTGATAGAAGGAGTAAATCATAGATCTTGAGCCTCTTGTGCTAAAGGTTTAACATTCAAATGCACACATGAGTGATACCACGCAAGAGATTAATACCTTGATCACTATCATGAAGGAATTTATTAAGAGCCTCTATATCTTGGATGGAATCTTGATTATGGTTTTCTTGAATAAGCCAATTTTCCATTTTATCAAGCTCGGTTGAAAGTTTTTAAACTTGTTTAGGAGGAACTCTTAAAGAATCATCCTCATCATGAGATGAGTGAGAAGAGTTATGCTCCATATAAGGATTGGAATCACGAGTGATCAAGGTGTCATTTGGGATCCTAAGGAAAGGAGAAGAAGACTCAGGATCAAAGGAACCCATAAGTCTACAGCTTCTTCTAACCAAGATACTATAAGTAGGACTAGAAGTGGTAAATCTCATACACCAATGCAATGAAAATGAACTAATTTAGGAAACACAAGATTTTGATTTTAATTTTTGAAAAGTAAATGCAAGAACATGAAAGTAAGATAATCTAATATGCATGCAAGATTTGACATAAAAGATGTAAATCTAACACCAAAAAGAAATAGTTGTCTATCACAGGTTCACCAAAATGTAAGATAAGAAATATAGTATTTAATTTGTTATTATTTTATCTTATATTTAAAGGATGTTTTGAAATGTAGGGGGTAAATAAGATTCTCTCCTTTTATCCTTAGATACACAAATGAAGGATCCAAATTCATTAACCCAAAAGGAAGGATCAATGCATAAATGAATCAATAATTTGGAAATAAGAGCAAAGAGGAAGATCTTAAATACCCATTATTTATTTGAATGCATGATAGAGTTAGAAAGATTGATAACCTTAATTGAAATGGATAGGAGAAAAGTACTAACCTTGAAATGTTGTAGATCTGAAGAATGCTATATTCAGGGGTCTGCACTCATTTTGTAGAAAATCTAAGACCAGATCTAGAATAGAAACACAAAGATGAACAAAACCCCAAAATATTTTTCTGTTCTAACATACTTTCGATTTGTACCCTTAAGTCAATGTCACCATTGACCCAGAATTTCTAATTTTGACCTAGGGCAGAATCGACCTAAAAAGTCTTCGACAGGAAATTTGTTTTTGGATCCTGAAAGTTTGCCGAAAAGGGTATCTGAATTTGCACTCCAATCTGATGTTTCGAACCTATACCTGCAAGAAAAATGGATTGTTTGTTGGGAAGGGGAGGGGTTTGCCTTGGTCAAACCCTGGTTTTGGAATTAACCTCAAAGTGTAATTAAAATTGCATAAGTAGAACAAAATAAATGAACAAATTCACCTTGATTGTATAAGTCCTTGTGTCGGATTCAAATCCGTGAATCCACAATTATGTATGCACCAAAAAGGATGTAGAATGTAGAATGTAGGATGTCTCAAATAAATTACTTGTAGATCTTCAAAACCAATCTTGAATGGGTTTTGGAATAGGAAGAGGCTTGGAGGAATGTGGATGAAGAAATCTTCAACAAGAGGGCTCCATGGAGCTTGAATCCTTCAATGGCCACCAATGGATCTCCTTGATGAGAGAAGTGCTTGAATGCTTGAGAATGGATGAATGCTCCAATGGCTACTTTTCTTGCTTCAAATCTTGCTTCTTCACCTTTGGATTTCACTCTTCAAGTCTTGAAAGTTGATGATCATGGTTAAGTCTTAGAGAATATCAGAGGAGAAAGCTTCCTTTTATATGAAACTAGGGCATAATCTTCTAGAGAGGCCTACATAGGAGAATAAAATTCTAATTAGAACCATACCCATAGAAGAGAACCTATCTTAAATATAATTTAATATTTGTTGTTTCGAAGACCGAAACAGCCGACCCAGAAGCGGGAATTAACTTTTTCCAAAGCCTGACATTTGAAAACCCTAAAATTTAGGAATTTAAACCCTAGGCCTGAAAAAGGTCAATTGTAACCTAGGTCAAGGTCAAGGTTGACTTTGGCCCAAAAAGGTCAACTTTGACCCTGAGGTCAAAGTCCCAATTTTCCAGTCTGGGGTGTCAAAAATAGGTTGGAAAAAGTGGAAATGGGGCAAAACAGGGGGAAAAAGTTAGATCCAAGTCAGGGACCCATTCAAGTTGCTTGACATGACCCCAAACCACTTACTCAAAAGGTTAAACTAGTATACAATGGAATTGCTTCCATTTTATGACTATACAATCTCCATAAAGAGGAATATGATGGAGAGAAAGATTAAAGTCATCTTCTTTCTCTATTATATCCTTACAAGGTAATACAAGAGAGGACAAAGAAACATCACACACACTAAATAAAGTCTTTCTTGGTGTAACATAATTCAATGGTAAGGTAAGAGGAGGATGTTGTTTAATCCCAAAATTTATAGAAGGATGTTTGGAAAACACTTGAAACAACTTGTGCAACATGATAACAAATAAATATATGCATAGAAAATAGGTCCAAATGCATTCAAATAAAATCTATGAGCATGAAAAATGTAAATGTTTTTGTATTTTTAAAGAAATGTTGTGATTTTTTGTATTTTTATATATAAGTGCAAGAACATAAAAGAAATCTACTTTTAATTGTATGTAAGATCCAACACAAGATGCAAATCTAACACCAAAAAGAAAGAGTTGTCTATCGCAGGTTCACCAAAATGTAAGGTAGAAAATATGGATAGGGTTTATAACAATGGATATTTTCTCATAGAAGTGTCCCTATGCACATATTATCCACTTACATTTAATTGTAATTGATAAGGGGTGTAAATCTGGAAATATTTGCAAAGAATAAAGGAATGAAGAAATAAAAAGTACTTACCTCTGAAAAAGAACCTGCCAAAAACCTTGTCATACAGTCTCAAAAAATATTGATTTCCATGCTCCTAAACCAAAATTGCAAGATCTACAAAACCCAGAAATATTTTTCTTTTTTGAGAAAGGCCAATTCTGACCCTCAAGTCCATGTCGACCTTGACGCAAAATTTCCAAATCTGACCGAGGTCAGGGTTGAGGTCATCCCTGACCTAGGTTAGGGTTGAATTTGACCCAAAAATTTCACTCTTGACCCCAAAATGTCAAGCTTGACTTGCACAGCTCCAACAGAAAATCTATTCGCGGATCCTGAAAGTTTTCCGAAAAGAGTATCCAAATCTGCACTTTAATTCATTGTTCTAAACCTGTACCTATAAGAAAAATGGTTTGTTTGTTGGGGGGAGGGGTTTTCCTTGGTCAAACCCTAGTTTTGGAATTAACCTTATAATCAAATTGAAATTGCATAAGCAAACAAAGTAAATAAACAAATTCACCTTGCTTGTATAGAAGCCCTTGTGGTGGATTCGAATCCATGGATCCACAAGTATGTATGCACCAAATGGATGTAGAATGTAGAATGTAGGATGTCTCAAATCAATATCTTTTGGATCTTCAACACCAATCTTGAATGTATCTTGGAATAGGAAGAGGCTTGCATGGATGTGGATGGAGAAATATTCAATAAGAGGGCTCCATAGAGCTTGAATCCTTCAATGGCTACCAACGGACCTCCTTGATAAATTGGTTGCTTGAATTCTTGAATTCTTGAATTCTTGAGATTAGATGCTTGATTCAATAGATCATGCATAGAGTTTGGATAGAATTTCTTCTTGCATCTTAGAGAAAATGAGAGGAGAAAGCTTCCTTATATACAAATCTAGGGAACAATTTTCTAGAGAGGCCTACATAGGAGAATTAAATTCCCATTAGACCTATGCCCTTAAAATTGGAGCTATATTAAATATAATTTAAGAATCGTTGCTTCAAAGACCAAAACAGCTGACCCAGAAGTGGGAATTAAACTTTTTTGAAGCTCGAGATCTGAAAATCACAGAATTATGAAATCTAGACCCTAGGTGAGAAAAAGGTCAATTTTGATCTAGGTCAGGGTTGAGGTTGACCTTGACCTAGCTCAGGGTCAAGGTCAACCTTGACCTAGTTCAAGGTTGAGGTTGACCTTTGATGCAGAAGGCTTAGGGTTATAGTGATTTATCTCCCAAAGTGTTCCTAATCTTTTCTAACCATCTAATGGTTACCTCTCCTTGAGTTATTCTCCAATGTGGATCTCCAAGACCCTCTCTATCAACTTCTCCTCCAAAGGTATAGTTGATTTTTTGAAAACTCCAATGCTCCTAGGTTCAACTAGTCCAACTAGTTCTTCAATTTCCTAGGCTTCTTCACTAGATTTTCCCCTAGAATCCCAAACACTTGCTTAGGAACTTCCCATACATCCCCTTAGAGTCTTGTCTATGTTCTTGTCCCATAATTTTTTTTTAGAACCCTTTCCCACACTTCTAGATACTTTCCCAATCCATTTGTTGTCAAATTCACTAGGAGGCCTAATTGGCTTGTTTCCTAGTAGGTCAAATTTCATTATTTTTGGGCTTAAGCTCTCAAATCTTCCAAACAACTCCACAAAAGACATATAAAATCTTCAAGGTATCCATAAACCCTATTAGAATCCAAAATCATAGCTTCTAGATGCACCCACAACCCTAGTTACAACTAGGCCCTAATTTTTAGCCTATTAATTAGGCCTCTGGACCAGTCTGGACAATTTGCCACCAAATTGGTGTTCAAACTTTGTTTCACCATCTCCACCTTTTGATCCTTCAAGGAGACTCTTTAGGGCTTCTGTACATGCCTCTAAGTCTTTTCCCCAAGACCATGGGTGCTCGAACCAAATCCAACTTCACCCTGTCCAGGATCACTTGTTCCTAACTGTCAACAATATGGCTTCACTCTTGGTCTAGAAACTTCATTGAAACAAAAAAAAAAAAACCTTATATACAAACTCTAACCCTTCATCCCCTATGGTTTCATCCATTTCCATGTGTGGATTCTTAGGTTAGAGCCATTTTTGGCATTATGACTCTGTAAATGGGACTTACAGACCAGTGACTTCAAATCTACTGTAAATCTCTATTCCTATAACTTCAAATCAAACTAAAATATGAAAAAGAAAGCTATCTTGAAACTCTACACCCCATGGGGTCTGATCTCCTTGCCCAATCTATACACATCCATACAAAATGCAGAAAGCACTATGAATTACAAGAATACAATCAAAGGCATCTGTACAGAGGTTCACAAAATAAGTTCTAAAATCCAAAACTTCATTGACCTTCTTAGAATTATCAATCCATGCTCATATACCGAGCATGAGTGTTTACAACCATTCTAACTTCATTTTGCAACTTCTTGGCAAGAAGTTTCAAAATTTGCTCGAGAAACTTTTTACATTTTGTGCTATTTGACTCTTTTTTTCAACTAAATGGATGTGATTGACTTCTATGTTCCTAGTTAGGAAATTTAGGGTCCTAAGACACACACTAAACCAAACCTACACAAAAATAACACCTTTTGTCTTTCTAGGTCAAAATTACCACAATATCATTCATGAGATCATTTGGCTCTTACAAACATGGAGATGAACCAAATTGGATCCAACCTAGTGGAACTTATTGTAACTCACACAAAACACCTAACATAACCCTAAATCACACTAAACACATCAAAATGGGAGGTCCTCTGCACCATACTCCTCTGAGACAAAGAACTCAAGTCCCTTGAGTTAGGAGGTCTGCAATGGTGACCCCATGCTTCAGAACGTGTGCCTTTGTCATCCAAGTGACCTCAGATTTAGGTAGTCCCTGCCACTTGATGATGTACTCCTTGTAGGTACCCTTCCTTGTCTTCTTCATCACCTTAGAATCCAATATACTATCCAATTGTAGTGGGATTGGGGTAGGCAAGTATTTTACCCAATCATCATCTCCAAAATCTGTAAGAGTGGTTTGACCTATGTCTAGAGATGGTCCCTTATAGGGATACATGTCACATACTTTAAAGATTGGTGAAATGCCAAAATCAGGAGGCAATTCCACTTCATATGCATTCTTTCCATACTTGTGCAATACCTTCAAGGGTCCTATCTTCTTCATGAGTAACTTGGTAGGCTATCCCTTGGGTAGTAATTCCTTTTTGAGGTAAGAAAGTACTAAATCCCCCACCTTAAACTACAAATCCCTTCTTATCTGATCTGTCTTGGACTTATACTTCTCCACTTGCTTTTGTAGAGTCTTGTTGACTTGATCATGAAGCTCCTTCATCTATTCTGCAAATGACTCCCCTTGGGCACTCCTTTTTTCCTTCAAACTGAGATCCCTCAACTCTAAGATCCCTCTAGGATTGACCCCATATACTATTTCAAAGGGGCTTTGACCAGTACTCCTATTATTGGAGTCATTATAGGTAAATTATGCCTACCCTATGATGTGATCCCATGACTGTTCATGTTGCTTAGTAAAGAAATTTAACAAGTTCCCAAGTGACCTATTTACTACCTCTATTTTCCCATTTGACTGTGGATGGTAGGCTGAAGAGAAAGAAAATTTTGTACCTAGCATATTCCAAAGGGTCCTCCAAAATTGACCCACAAACTTACTATCTCTGTCACTTACTATATTCAATGGCAATCCATGGATCCTTACAATATCTCTGAAGAACAAACCTGCAATTTGGGAAGCATCATTGGTTTTCTTACATGGAATTAAGTGAGCCATTTTTCTAAAATGGTCCACCACAATAAACACACTGTCATGAGCCCTTGTTGTCTTTGGTAACCCCAGAAAAAATTCCATACTTAGGCACTCCCAAGGCCTTTGGGGTATGGATAGGGGTTGATACAATCCACTATTACTACTTTGTCCTTTATCCCTCTGACAAATCTGACATTTCTCTACAAATTTCCTAACATCTAACTATAACTTAGGCCAATAGTAATGCCTATTCACTTTCTCCAGTGTCTTATCCACTCCAAAGTGGCCTCCCTAGCTTCCTTGGTGTTTCTCCTTCACAATGTTCTCCCTCATTGAACACTGAGGTATACACATGAGACATCCTTTAAACAATAGTCCCTCCTACAACATAAATTCAATGAATTCCACCTTGAACCCCTGTTGGAACTTTACACATGCCTCATAGGCATCTTTGAAGTCATTAACCTCTTTGTAGAGGTCTTTCAAATCATTCATCCCCACACTATGCAATTGTATCTCCTGTATAGTTAATACTCTTTAGCTAAGAGCATCTGCAACCTTGTTGCTAACACCTTGTGTTTGATGAAAAATGTGTATGCTTGCAAAGATTCTACCCACTTTAGGTGCCTTTGATTCAATTTTTCTTGCCCATTCAAGAAACTTAGCGCATGGTTATCAGTGTAGACCAAAAATTCCCTTGGTAGGAGATAGTGTCTCTATTTTTTAACGGGCTTGTACCATAGCATACAACTCCAAATCATAGGTGGAGTACTTTTGTTTGGCCTCATTTAACTTCTGTAAGAATATTGCCACAAGGTGTCCCTCTTGGCTTAACACTGCTCCAATGGCTAGCTTTCTAGCATCACACTCCACCACAAATAGCTAGTTGAAATTGGGGAACCTAAGTGTAGGTAATTCTGCTATCCTCTTTTTCAACATTTCAAATATTTGGTCTACTTCTATAGTCCACTTAAACTGACATTTGATTCCTCCTTTGATAGTGTTGAGGATAGGGGCACATACATGACTGAAATTTATTACAAATTTCCTATAGTAGGAGGCCAATCCATAAAAAATCCTAACATCCCCTATGGACCTAGGTGTAGGCCATTCCAAAATTGACTTAACCTTATCAGGGTCCATCTTCATACATCCATTAGCAACCACAAAATCAAGATAAACTAATTCAATTTTTAGGAACTCACACTTTCCTTGATTGATCATAAAATTATCTTGATGTATCCTTCTCAAGACCATCTCCAAATTATTCATGTGCTCCTCCTTGGACCTGCTAAATATCAAAATGTCATCAAGATATACTATTACAAACTTACCAATAAAATCTGCTAGCAGTTCATTCATGAGCCTCATAAATGTGCTATGTGCATTAGTTAGGAAAAAGGACATTACTAGCCACTCATACAACCCTTCATTGGTTTTGAAGGCTATATTCCATTCATCACCAAACCTAACTCTGATTTGGTGATACGCTGACTTCAAATCCACCTTGGAAAAATAGCATGAACCACCCAAATTATCCATCAAACCCTCAATCCGGGGCATTGGGAATCTATATCTGATTGTGATCTTTTTTATAGTCCTGGAGTCCATACACATCCTCCATTTTCCATCCTTCTTAGGTGCAAGGACAGTGGGCATAGCACAAGGACTCAAACTCTTCCTTATCAGTCCTTTCTCCAACAAATCTTGAATCTATTTTGCTATCTCTGCATTTTGACTTGGTTTCATCTTATATGCTGCCTTGTTTGGAAAATTCACTCTAGGTATGAGGTCTATCTGATGGCTCACATCCCTCATGGGTGGTAATGCACTTGGTAAACCATTATCTACTATGTCATGATATCTTTCCAACAATGCTTGTACCTCTAGTGGCATGTTGGATTTCTCCTTGGTCTCTTCCTTTGGCTTTAATATCACTACACAACAGAATCCTCTCTCCTTCTTCATAGATTTTAGAAACTCCTTTCCACTCAAGAGAATCACACTGGTTCCCACATGCTTCTCTTCAATAGGTTCTTGCAATGGATCCATTTGAAACTTCTTCCCTAGCTTGGTGATTACATAGTTGTTCTTTTATCCATCATGAATAGCCTTCACATCATATTTCCATGGACGTCCTAAAAGAAGATGACATGCATCCATGGGAAATATGTCACATAGGACCTTGTCCTTATACTCACCTATTTCAAACTCCGCCATGGTTTATTCATCTACCACTATTTATTGTCCCTTTTTTAACCATGAAACTTTATAGGGAGTGGTATGAGGTATCCTTCTAAGTTTCAGTTTGTCCACCATCTCTGTTGATACTATATTGTCAGTGGATCCAAAGTCCACTATCACTTTGCAAATCTTTCCATGATACCTACAAGTAGTCTTAAACAAATTATTTCTTTGAGGTGGCTCTATGGTATTAGGTACTTTCAACAAAATCCTTCTCAACATTAGATTCTCTCCATCCATTATTAGCCCTACCTTGAAAATGGGAGAAGTGACACTTTGTGTATCATCCTCTTGTACCAACTGATTTCTTATATCTCCCATAGAAGATGAGGTTTCATTTTCAGGACATCTGCCCATTGTATGACCCACTTGATTGTAGTTATAGCATCTGCCAGTGAAGACTGAATTATATCTTCCTTGGGACTGAAATCTACCTCTTGGTGGTCCTTTTCCTCTGTATACCCCTCTTTGAAATGACTCTCTAAACTGATTTCCCCCACTGTTATCCATAGACTAATTCTCCTCTGGTCTATTTGGGCTCTGACCTCTACCAAAGTTACTCCTTCCTCTGAATCCTTTTTTATCGTTACCACCCCTTCCTCTTTGATGGAATTTATTCCTCCTTCTAGCCTAATCCTCTGCTCTCAAGGCTAACTAAAAACATGTGTGCATACTGTTAGGAGCCATCATACTAATTTCATCTTGTATCCCTTGTCTCAACCCATTGAGATACCTTGCTACCTTCTCCATTTCTTCTTCTTGTCTTCTAGCCCTTAGGATCAATTTGTGGAACTCCTCAGTGTAGGCACTTACTGTCATCTCCTTTTGTCTCAAGTTCAGCAACTTTTGATACATCTGAATCTCATAGTCAGTAGGAAAGAATTGTGCCCTCAATCTGATCTTCATCCTCTCCCAAGAAACTATCTTCTTCTTTCCATTTTTTACCCTATCATCCTAAATCATGTTCCACCACACCAATGCAGATCCTTTGAGTCTAGCCTTGGCATAACTGACCCTCTTCTCCTCTGCCACTTGTTTATAGTCAAACTAATTGTCTATGGCCTCTAGCCAATGCAAAAACTCTTCACCATTCAAGCTACCACAATAGTAGGGTATGTGTTCCATGCTATATTTTTTTATGGACTTAAAGGCATCTAAGAATAACTTTTGGTCTTTATCCATCTCCACTTCTTTTCCTTTAGATTCTACGAACTGATTCTCAATATCTTTATCATCACTCTCATCTCCCCATTCAGTTACTTTCTTCTTAGTCCTTGTTTCTGACACACTATCCTTCTCTAAGAGGCCTGTTATATGCTGAATGTAGACCTCTGAATTCGGCACAAACACAACATAGTATTTACACAATCATTCAATTCACAAAGAAAAACATGAATTGTTTGTTCTACAAATTCAATTGAGGTGACTTGTTTCCTCCTAATTAGTTGTGGATGTTGAGTTTACCCTCACAACGAGAGCCAACAACCTGACCATTGCTAACATGGAGGATTTCTAGAATGCAAGAGAAAGAAGAATTGCCATTACATCTACGAAATTGCAACTAGTCTATGAGAAAAATAAACTCTTAATCTATGAATTGAGAAGCAATTTAAGTTATGAAAGAGAATTACACTAATCTAAGAATGAATTGCAACTACTCTATGGAAGTAAAATGCAATTAATCTAAGAATGAAAGTGCTTGTAATCTAGAAAAGAATTTCTTTGATCTATGAAAGGAATTGCCTTTAAGCTAGAATTGAACTTGCAATTAATCTAGGAAGCTTGAAAGCACCAAATTGAGAT
>MU223354.1:443933-454943 GCA_018584345.1 Thuja plicata | reverse complement strand
TTGATTGTATGTTTGTCATTGATGACAACATATAATACATAGTAGTAATTCTGTATGTACTTATCAGAATGATGATATGAAGACTTGCATGGATAGATACATGTTGTTGACATGTTTATTATGTTATATTCATACATGCAGACCTAGATATGATGTTTCAGTACAGTTATGTAATTCTGTTATTGGCAGTTACAGTTGTGGAAGTGTAATGGTTTAGGGCCAATGTATATCACGTGTTTCTTGAGTTGCACCTATCTTTTGTATATGCATGTGTATATTCATGATTAGTTATGAGTTTATGATATTAATCCAAAGGCACCAAACATGTTTCAAGAAGATTGCAAAGTTAGAGTTAAATTGGTGAGGCTGACTTAGTGAAGCATCGCATCTATTTGGCTTATACTTGTGCGGTTGTAATAATGCTTGCATGCTTAGTAGAGCCAACAAGGATGTTATGAATATTTGTCTTATAGGTCCCATGATCTCATACTATGAGGAAGATACTTATAGCAAGTCAAAGGTGACACGCTAAGTGTGAGTGATACGAAAAGATAAGAAAGATGTATAGAGTAGATTATCAGAGTTGGTTCATTCATTGAGAGTCTATGTGAAGAAGAAGTGAAAGATTTCAAAACATTGTAACTGATCAAGATAGGAGGTCTTCTCTATAGTTCATCATCAGATATAGTGCATATCTATTATACAGAAGGTTGTAGCCTTCACCATCAAGCAGTGAGCTTTTGGACAGTGAGTCCACCACCCCTAATAGGGTTATTTGTAAAAGACTCCTAACAGGGTCCAACCCTTAACCAAGTCACTATAATTATTGCATGTTAATGTACAACTCCTAACAGGGTTGAAATATCTTCTAACAGGGATTACTACAAACATGTATAGTTTATTGTGGGTGCTAATTCCCACCAGGGTTTTTACCATTTGGTTTCCCCGTAATCAAATTGTGTGTTGAGTATTGTGTTATTTGATTAAGCATTTACTTTGTTGTATTCTAAAGTTAAAGAAGTAAAAAGAACTGAAGTTATTGATAAATAATTCACCCCCCTTCTCAGTTATCCTTTGGGACTATTCTAACATATAGTTGCAACCAATGGGATATGAGATAGACATTGAAATTGTTTCACAACAAATCAAAACCTTGTTAGCTAAACCTGTTGACAAAAGAGCTAAGCATTATGGAACTTATGAGGAAGTAAAGGAAAAGACCAGACAAGGTATTTTGATACCTAAAGCTCAAAGAAAATCATATAAGATGATTACTGATATGTCTAAGAATCTTGGAGTAGAAGATGATGGATAACTATTGGATGAAAAGGACAAGAAACCACAAGTGATGAAGGCATCACTGAGCATCAGAGGTACAAGATGATCTACAAGATCTTCTGTTACATTAAAAGAAAAGAAGAAACCTGAAGCATAGCTACCAAGATCCAAAACCTATGTAAGGGGAAGGAAAACATCTAACCAACCAAGAAGGAAGTTGAAACTGCAAGCATAAAGTGAGACTAAATCCAAAACCTATGTAAGGGGAAGGAAAACATCTAACCAACCAAGAAGGAAGTTGAAACTGCAAGCATAAAGTGAGACTAAATCTGAGGATCTCAATCAAATAAAATTTTTACACAACTAACCTTGAGCACCAAGAAGTCTAGATCAATTTCTTGATATACTGAAGAAGCATGGAGGATTTGTTGGGATGAAGTATGCTAAGTAAAATACATAGAGTGATGAAAACAAAGTAAAAATTGAAGATGCAGTTATTTTTACCTTCACAAGTTTAGATACACACCTATAGAAATTGTCAATAAGTTACTTATTGAGCTATATAACAAGATTTATGAGAGATGGAAATAAGGAATGACTTCTGAAAAGAAGATGAGATAAATATCTCTAGTACTTACTATACTAGAATTATCTTTACCTGAAATTGATGAAGCATTGAAGAAGTACTCTAAAAGATTCCTTGTAAAAGAAAGATCTTAAGGATTCTGATCACAAAATAGGAGATAGTACAAAAGGAGACTGATGACAAATGGAGAGAAATCTTTGCAAAGAAGATAACCAAGTCAAAATAAGAGAAAATAAATTATGATAAACTTGATGAAATTATTAAAGAAAATTAAAGAAGGATTGATCCTATTGATCTGACACTTGATAATGATGAGATTATTATTAAAAACATCACTGATAAAGATCCAATAGAAGATATATCACAAGATGAAGATGTCATGGCCACCAAAGAAAAGGAAAAAAAGTCTATGGACATAAATGACAATGTTATAGCAATCGTGATGGAACAAGTTTTAGAATAAGTAAAAGATTATTCAGACACTTAGGAAGGTATGTCTGAAGTTGCTATGGATATAGAGGAGAAGGCCACTGAACAAAAAGAGGAGATAGAACAAGTCACAACCAAGGAGACAAAGGAAACCTATACCACCACAATACATAATACTGAGCCAGTCCCTCTACCGAGATTGCAGGACAACAATAAGAACAAGAAAAGGAGAAGCCCCAAGAGCTAGAAAAAGAGAAAGTAGAAGAGAAAAAAGAAGAGAAAGAAAAAGAGAAACAAGAAGAGAAATAAGAAGAGAAAAAAAATGAAGAAGCAAGAAGAGAAGATGGAGGAGAAGAAAGAAAAGATGCAAGAAGGCAAGGAAGAAACAAATAAAGAAGAAGGTACTTCAAAAGAAGCTACATCTAATGCATTTAAGGCATCACGTTCCCCAAACTTTTCTTGTAGTGAGAGTATTTTGGTTAAGAAGAAGAAATCAAAGAAGAGAAAGAAAGTTGATCTGAGTCAATTGATTATAGTGCATAAGTTAGACGTCACTATACTTAAACCAAAAGAATTATATGAATATTCATATTTACTGATGAAGAAAGCAACACAAGAAAAATTATTAAAGAAACAAAAGACCATTGTACTAGAAAGTGTTAAGGATGTATTACAAGTGACTATCCCTAAATATGATATAAATAAAGAGGGAAGTTTACTTAGTTAAGTGGAAGAGTTAGTGCAACAAATAAAAGACCCAAGAAAGGACAGCATCGAGTATATGATGAAAATTCATGAGAATAAAATGGAACATCAAATTATTGAACATATTCTGAAGAATGTTGCATTAGATAAGGTGTCACTTTCTGAACTATGCATAGAACTGGAGAAAAGATTAAATGATGCTCTTTCATTATTTCAAAGATTTTCTACAGTTTTAAAATTTACCGAGGAAGTCAACAAGAAAGATGAAACTATAGAGAAAGAGCTGACCGAGCAACTAAAGAATGTAACAATCCATCCTGGATCATTACAAACATATTACCTGAGGCTAAAACATTTGATGGGAATGCAACATGAAATTAGAAGAGAAGAGAACAAGATAAGGATGGAACTACTTGAGCTACAAGCTATTTTGATTCCCCACATTGAACCAATGTAAAATCATTTACAAAAGGCCAAAGATTTTTTCAATACTCTAGATGTTAGTTCCCTGGACAACATGATTGGATTGGCAGCTGATATTGGTGCACAAATTATTATGTTACAAGATTTAAAGGAAACATGAGAGACATCCATAGTAGATGTCCAGTAGAGGTATAAACACATTTTTGATCAGATATATCTAGCAGATAAAAGTAAGTAATTTTGTTTTTGGCATTTTGTCAAAAAAAGGGGGATACATATGTAAAAAGGGAGATATGTATGTATATGTATAGAGGAGATATATTATATATGAAGTATTATCAAAGGGGTATTTATACAACATTTTGATGACTTTGAGTTTTTGTCAAAGATTCCAAATTGATGCCAAAGGGGGAGATTGATACTCCTAAGAGTTATTTTGTTGTCATTATTTTTTCTCAAAGTCATATTGCTCATAAGAGTCAATCGGTGAAAGAAAAAGGAGTTTATAAAGATAGTTGGTAAAGAGAAAAGAGACATTCGGTGAAGAAAATCAAGTTAAGCACCAAGCAGAGTAAAGCACCAATCAATGACATTTACTAAGCAAGTTGGTTACCGAGCAGTGTTAGTCACTGAGAAGAGATTGTTATTGAGCCGAGAGAACTATGTCACCAAGAAAGAACAAATCATGTTACCGAGTATCAAAGGGCCGACACAACTATTCAATGTAGATACATTGAATTTGGAAACTGAGCACAAAATGTTTTACATAATCCAAGGTGAGTGTTAGTTAGAACATTGAGATTGCAAACACCTAATTACACATGATCATGAGGCAGATTCACCAATAAAAAATAAGATGAATAATGCATTGGGAATGAAACCAATCTTGCACCGCTTAACCTACACCATTGAAGGAGAAAGACCTAGAATTTTCCACCACCTAAAAATCATATGAAAGTTCAAAGTGTGAAGAACAAAACTAGTGTGTCTATGAGAGTGTATGAGTGAGAGAGAGAGTAAGATAGAGAGTATGAGACAATGACAGAGAAAGAGCAGAACTAAGTACAGAGAAGTTATAGCAGAACAATGAAAATGAATAAGTTTGATATTATCGAACATAGTATGAGGTAATGAAATCATTGAGAATAGAGAGTTTGAATAGAATTTCATTGATGCATTTTAACAAACATTTTGTATTGAGTTTTGTTGTATTGAGAGGAGTGTAAATCTCATTATTTGGTAGGCCCTAATAGGTCTCATTATGTAAATCCTTAAATAGGGTACATCTCTTAGATTAGAGATTGAAAATCCTTTAGCAAGGTAGACTGAATAAGTTTTTTTGTACTCCTAACAGGGTAAGCTATCCGAAGTAGCTAAATATTTTAGCTCTAACCGAACAACCTTTTTACTGCAGTATTGAAGGATTGTGGGTGCCATCCCCACCACATTTTTTTCCTCTAACCAAGGATTTCCACATGACCAAAAATCATGGTGTCATGAAATATGTTTTTATGTTTTGAGTTATATGCTTTATAATGTGCAATGTATTCAGTTTAGTAAATGTTCAGAGTAGATGTTAAAAGTTTTTACAATATTTATTCACTCCTCTCCTCTTAGTACTTATATTTCCATAGTTAATCCAACACTTTGTACATATCTTGGTGTCTTAGTTGTAGATTTTGATATTTGTCTTGTCTCTTCCTCATTTGTCTTGTCCTCCTTTCCTATTTATTTAGTTTTAGACTCATATTCAATGTGCTTCTCATGAGTCTTTTGAAAATATTCATCAACCTTCATAGTCGTGCTTTCAACAATTTTATTGTCTCTTGTTGTAATACCAGTATGATTTTATCTTTGTAGAATATCCTATAAATATACCTTCATCTCCTCTACTGTTGAATTTTCCAAGGTTATCCTCATCCTTTTGAATGTAGCACCTGCTTCCAAAAATATTGAAAAATACTTTATTTTAGGTGCTCTTCCATGCCATCGCTCATATGATGTTTTTCCATAATTATTTAGGTAAAGTACTCTGTTAAGGGTGTACACAACTATATGGACCGCTTCTCTCCAGTAAAACTCTAGTGAAATGACTTCCTTTATTATCATCATTGTTTCTTCTTGCATTATCAGATTCATTCTTTCGACTACACCATTGTGATGCGGTGTTCTAGCTACTGAAAATTGTGTCTTGATTCCATGTTTCTCACAATAATTCTCAAACTCATTAGATGGAAATTATCCCCCTTTATCAGATCTTAAACATTGGATTTTCCTACCACATTCATTCTCAACTCTAGCTTTAAAAATATTGAGCTTTTCAAACTCTTTTGAATTTTCTCTTAGAAACACAACCCAAGTCAATCTTGAATGATCATAAATAAAGAGTATAAAGTAACTCTCACCTTGTAAGCTCTTTTTCCTAGTAGGACCACATAGGTCAGTGTGCAATAGATATAGTAAAATAGTAGATGAGTAGTCTTTATCTTTGAATGATTCTCTTCTCCACTTTCCTTCCTGACATCCTTATAGATAACATTGTCTAGTTTGCACATTCTAGGTAAATCTCTCATTGCACAAGATGAACCGATTCTCACCAAATTATCAAAATTTATGTGGAACATCCTCTGGTGCCAAATCCAACTATCAGTAGTTCGAGATAGTAAGCATCCTTCTGTATCTCCTTCAATTTGGTACATATTCCTTCCCATCCTTATGCTAACTGAAATTATTACTCCTAATCTTTTCTGACTCTTGCATCCTTCATTCTTGAACACAACATCATAGCCATTCTCACACATCTATCAAACACTCAAAATATTGTGACACAAACCATTCACATAATAAACATTATTAGTGTTATAATTTCCATCAAAAGTTATTGAACCTCTACCAACAATATATGCTATCTGATTACCACCATATCTAATAGGACCACCATCATATTTTTCAAGTGCTATAAATTTAATTTTATCACAAGTCATATGGTTATAACAACATCTATCATTAAACCATTCATTTTTGTTCCTTCTAACATACAAATCAATCTCAATATTATCATCAATTTTAGGACATATGTTAGAAATTGTAATATATGAAAATATATATGTTTTAATTTTAGGGTTTGATATTATCCTATATTACATTTAAAAGAATGATTTGATTTTTTATTGAAATTTAGTGGGGTAAATAAAATTCTCTCCTTATATCCTTAGATATACAAATGAAAGATCCAAATTGATTAATCCAAAATGGAAGGATAAATGCATAAATGAATCAACCATTTGGAAATAAGGACAAAAAGGAAGATCTTAAGTACCCATTAATTTATTTAAATGTGAAATAGATTTAGATAGATTAATAACCTTAATTGAAATATATAGGAGATATGTACTAACCTTGAAATGTTGCAGATCTGAAGAATGCTATTTTCTGAAGTCTGTGTTGAGTTTCTAGAAAATCTGAGACCAGATCTGGAATAGAAATGCAGAGACAAACAAAACCCAAAAATATTTTTCTGTTTTAACATAGTTTTGATTTGTACACTCAATTAAATGTCACCATTGACCTAGAATTTATGATTCCAACCTAGGGAAGAATCAAACTAAAAAGTCTCAGACTAAAATTTTGTTTTCAGATCCCGAAAGTTTGTCGAAAAGGGTATTTGAATCTGCACCCTGATATGCTATTCCAAATCTGTACCTACAAGAAAAATGGTTTTTTTATTGGGGGGGAGGGGTTTGCCTTGGTTAAACCTATTTTTGGAATTAACCTTAAATTATAATTGAATTTGCATAAATAAAAACAAAGTAAATGTACAAATTCACCTTGCTTGTAGAAGTCCTTGTGGCGGATTCAAATCCGTGAATCCACAAGTATGTATGCACCAAAAGGGATGTAGAATGTAGAATGTAGAATGTAGGATGTCTTCAATCAATTTCTTGTATATCTTCAACACCAATCTTGCATGGGTTTTTGAATTGGAAGAGGCTTGGAAGAATGTGGATGGATAAATCTTCAACAAGAGGGATCCATGGAGCTTGAATCCTTCAATAGCCACCAATGGATCTCCTTGATGAAAATGAGTTCTTGAGAATGGATGAATGCTTCAATGGCTAATTGTCTTGCTTCAAATATTTCTTCTTCACCTTTGGATCTCACTCTTCAAGTGTTGAAAGTTTTATGATTCTTGATTGTGCTTAGTTAGAGAAAATGAGAGGAGAAAGCTTCCTTTTATATGAAACTAGGGCACAATATTATAGAGAGGATCACATAGGAGAATTAAATTTCAATTGGACCCATGCCCCTATAAGAGGACATATATTAAATATAATTTAAGATTTGTTGTTCCGAAGATTGAAACCGAAGACCGAAACAGCTGACCCAGAAGTGGGAATTAACTTTTTCCAAAGACCGACATCTAGAAACCCTAAAATTTTGAAATTTGAATCCCAGGCCTAGAAAAGGTCAATTGTGATGTAGGTCAAGGTCAAGGTCAAGGTTGAACTTGAACCAAAAAGGTCAACCTTGAACCTGAGGTCAAAGTCCCATTTTTTCAGTCTGGGGTGCCAGAAATAGGTTGCAAAAAGTGGAAATAGGGCAGAACAGGAGGATAAAGTTAGATCAAAGTCAAGAACCCCTTCAAGGTGCTTGACATGACCCCAAACCACTTACTTTAAAGTATAAACCAGTCTACCATGGAAGTGATTCTATTTTCTGACTATACATTTAGCCCCCACTTTAGCAAGAGTATGGACTCAATACAAACTCTTGGTAAAGGAGATCATAAAGAATAGATAATCTTATTGGAATCAAAAGGGAAAAAGAAATCCTTAAGCCCCCAAGGGAATTAAGTGTTTATCAACCCTAAGATAATGATAAGAGAGACATCACTAGTTAAGGAGAAAGAGAGAGAGGGTATGGTTACCTCGCCCAATGAGAACTTATGTCCCATTGTGAACCACACAAGGAAAAAGTGTAACTGGAAAGATGGAGTTGAACTGTCTAGTGAATGTGGCTACTCACTAGTCAAACCATCAGGGAGATACATTCTTAAGGACACCTTCTAACCTTAAAGGATCAAAACATTGTAATTTGAAACTGGAGGGATCAATAGATCCATGTAAATTTAAACTGGAGGGATCAAGAGATCCTAAAAATTAAAATATCCATGCTTTAAGGATTAGTCTTTAATCCATAAAGGGAAAAAAGTTTTAAGTTTCAAAAATATTTTGAATGTTCATGTGTGCAAAAAGTGAGTAGAGCGTATGCCCCCATGTTAAAGTCATTGCTAACACTTTAACAGGAGCATTGGCTTTGACGGAAACATAAACAACTCTACTGATTATGTTTCAACTACGAGATGCCCCCAAATGAAGACAAATCAAAGAACATAGAAGGGATCTACCTACTGTGTGGTAAGTATGATAATAAGATAAAATGTACATATAGATATGATATTATTACAAATGAATTGACATCATTCCCGAAAGAAAGTAGAACTACAATCACAATGGAGGGGAAAAAACTCAAGATTTATGAAGAAGAGTCTTTTCAAACCACAACATGGAGACCAAAAAGAATTAGTGCTACCATGTCATAGATCCAAGAAGACTACACAAGGTGAACATTTACGAATAATAGCACAAGTGCAACATAACATGAAAAAAATATATAGAAGAATAGAGATACATATAGAGGAATTATACAATAGGTTTGATTCCTTTATCACCTTTCACCAACAAAGTAACAAGGGTTGTATAAAAGAGTCTAACAAACATTTAGCAAACACATTACAGGAGAAGAAAAATACAACATGCAAACACAAAAAGGGCTACCATGAAGGATAAGCCAATCAGGTGCATCACCTACTCTCCCCATCTTGGTTTATATCATTTAGGGAAGGTGGGAAAATCGCAAGAGGGACTATATCCAATATAGTAGGAATAATAGCCAGTTCCAAACAAGGATCCTTTTGAGAATCGTGTTGTTTGATACTAGGTGTAGTTGTCAACTGAGTTGAAAGTATATGAGGTAAGTTAGTATCAAGATTAATGGTCTCATATTCATCACTAAGATCAATAGGATCATCAAGGATATCCTCCTCATCAAGATTAATTAAAATGGGATCTAAGATGTGAATAGGATCATCGTACTCATTCATCTTAACACCATTGTGAATATTAAATTCTTCCAACACATCAGGCATAGGTTGCTCGAAAGAACATAAAGAATTTTGAAGAATAGAAGTATAGGCCCTAGCATTAGCTCTATGCTTCTTACGATGTTCGTTAGCAGATTTATCACGTTTTTCTTTGTTTGACACATGTGGAGAACTAGGAGGAATAACAACTGGTTCCTTCACAGGTTCTGTAGGAGGATTGGTATGATTCACAGTAGGATGAGAAGTGACACTGGGAAGTTGAGTAATAGATTTAGTCGTAATGGATAAAGGAGGTATAGAAGAAGTGAGAAAAAGACCAGGGTTAAGATCTATCTGAGGCATGCTTAACTCGACTATCTTGCGATGTTTATCAGTTTGATATGAATGAAAAAGGTTGTCAGGGTGAGGAGGAAATGAATTAGGTAATGAAGGTCAAAATAAATCATGAGTAGCATAATATCTAGGCCTAGAAGGTTGATATAAACTATGATTAACCATTTTTACTTCTCCATTATGAATGAGCTTAAGACATTTATGAATAGGAGAAGTAATAGCATGCATATCCGTTATCCAAGGAAAACCAAATTTGACTTGAAATTGATCAGAAGTAGGAACGACAATGAAATTAGTATCTACAACCTTGCCACAAAGTTCAATAGGCAAGTTAATAGAAGCAAGTGCAGGATAGAGAAAACCATTACAAGTTTTGATCCATGCATCCGATGGATCATAACAATCACATTGTAGGTTTTTCATAAAAAGGTTTTCCTTGGTAATAACATTTATTAAAGATGTAGGATCAAAAAGACAACCACGCGTAGGTATCTTAGAAATCCTAGAATAAATATAAAGGGGACCATTAGGAGCCTTAATAGTCTTAGAGTAATCAAAGGTAATTGAAAGTTCCCAAGGTTGCTTATCCTTAGTTTGTTTCTGAGGTTTAGGTGGAACTTGAAGTTGAGGTGGAGGCTGTATGCACCCTAAAATGGTCGTCCAGACTATGGGCCCCCATTTATCAATTTATCAAATTCCTGAATCAATGCTTTGCAACATTTTTAATTCAAATCAATTTTCTTGATCAAATCGTAATTAATTCAATTATTTCAATATTTCCTAAGGTTTGATCATTTCAACAGTTATCTTATTTAATTAAAAGAAAAAAATTCCTTTTTATTAAATAAAATAATCTTATTTAATTAAAATTCCTTTTTAATTAAATAATTTTATCTTATTTAATTAAAATCTCTCTTAATTAAATAACATTATCTCATTTAATTAAAATATGTGTAGAAAAATGAACTTTATTTATTTTTATTTAATTTATTTCCTTTTTCAACAAAGAGGGATTTAAGTGGGGGTTTTATTTAATTAAAAGAGGGATTTCCTTTTAATTAAATTAAATAATCTTATTTAATTAAAAGAAAAT
>MU223354.1:397637-434209 GCA_018584345.1 Thuja plicata | reverse complement strand
ATTGAGGGGGGGGGGGGTGAATCAGTTATCAGCTATTTTAATTCATTTATTTTATTAACTCTAGAATACAATAAAGTAAATGCACATTCAGATAACACAATAGACAACACCACAATTTGGTTACGGGGAAACCAAATGGTAAAAACCCCAGTGGGAATTAACACCCACGATGAACTATACTTGTTTATAATAATCCCTGTTAGAAGATCTTGCAACCCTATTAGGAGTTGTTCTTTACAATGCAATAAGTATAGTGACCTGGTGTCTGACCCTGTTAGGAGTCTTTTACAAATAACCCTGTTAAGGGTGAGGACTCACTGTCCAAAAGCTCACTGCTTCAATGGTGAAGGCTACAACCTTCTGTAGAACAGATATGCACTATATCTGATGATGAACTATAGAGTAGACCTATTGTCTTTATTAGTTCCAATGTATTGTAATATTTCACTTCTTCTTCACATAGATCCTTAAAGAATGAAACACAACTGATATTCTGATCTATACTTTTTCTGTCTCTTATCTTCTCACTCACACTTAGTGTTCCACAAATGAACTACTATAGGTATCTTCCTCAAAGTATGAGATCATGAGACCTGTTAGGAAACTCTTCATAACATCCTTGTCAGCTTAACTAACCATGCAAGCATAATTACAACTACGCAATATAAACTGAATAGACACGACACTTCACAAAGTCGGCCTCACCAAATTAACTCTAACATTGCAATCTTGTTGAAACATGTTTGGTGACTTTAGATAAATATCTTAAATTAATAACTAATCTTGAATATACACACGCATATCTTGAAGATAAGTACAACTTAAGAACCAATGCAATACATCGACTCTGTACAGACAAAGTCTAGAAACTATAACTGCGACTAACAAAATTACACAACACAACTAAAACTTCATATCTGAGTCTGCGTGTATGAAAAAAACATAAACAACATGTCTAAAACATGAATATAAGCACACAAGGCTTGATAAAATCATTCTGATAAGTACATATAGAATACTACTGTATATTATATGTTGGCATCAATGACAAACATACAAACAACTAGCTGCCAGAAGTAAATCTCGAACAATCTCCCCCTTTGACATTGATGGCAACATATGATATTAAAAACATCTTCAGCACATGGTGTCTTCTTCCTTTTTACAATCTTCTCAATATCCTCATCAAAGATTCCTCTACATTGCTGCAGCTCCTCTGTCTATGTTTTTAAGTTACATGGTTATATAGTCCCCCAGAGTATATGCTCCCCCTTACTACATACTCCCCCTTTGACATCAATGGCAAAGGGCACTGTAAAAAATTAGGCACATGTAATACTCCAGAAGTAGAGTAGTCAACCATTCATCAGTCACTATGGACTGATGTTCTTGCTGCTTTATCTTAATCAGACTCAGGAGAGGGAATTACTCCCAACTTCTCTCTAAGATAGTCAAAAGTATCTTTTGATAAAGGTTTTGTGAAAATATCTGCCAACTGTTCTTTGGTGCTCACATAGTCCAATTTTACTTCATTGTCTGCAACTTTTTCTCTAAGAAAATGGTATTTGATCTCAATGTGTTTTTTCTTTGCATGCATCACAAGATTTTTGGACATGTTGATAGTACTGGTGTTATCACAGTGAATGAAAATAGGATAATCAACTTGTATACCAAAATCTTTAACCATCTGGTTGATCCAGACCATTGTTGAACAATTCAATGCTGTTGCAACATATTCAGCTTTTGTTGTCGACTGAGAGATACAATTCTGCTTCTTGCTTACCCAAGAAACCAACCTATCTCTAAGAAATACTACTCCTCTAGAAGTAATCTTCCTATCATCAATACAACCTGCCCAATCTGCATCTATATACACATGAAGTTGTACATTCTATGATTTAGGATACCATTAACCATAGTCTATAGTTCCCTTTAGATATCTGAATATTCTCTTTATTTCCATTAGGTGATTCTATTTTGGTTCAGATACAAATCTTCCAACAATTTCAACTGCATTAGATATGTCTGGTCTAGACTGAGCGAGATATATAATTTTTCCAATCATAGATTTGTACAATGTCTTAACAACTACTATGGAATCATCCTCTTTAGAAAGCTTTCTTCCTGTTATCATAGGAGTGCATACTGGCTTATAGTCTTCCATCTTGAAAGTCTTCAATATTTCCTTCACATATTTGGACTGATTTATGAATATTCCTTTATCTATCTACTTTACATTTAATCCCAAAAAATATTTTATAGGACTAGTCATGCACATTTCAAATTCATTCTGCATTTCTTTTGCAAATTTTGCACTAAGCTTGTCATTACCTCCAAAGATAATGTCATCAACAAATATGGCAAAAATTAGTAATCCATTAAGTGTTTCTCTTATGAATAGGTTACAATCTGCTACTCCTTTCTTGAATCCAATCTTGGTAAGATAACCATCTAGTCTCTCATACCACGCTCTTGGGGCTTGTTTAAGTCCATAGATTGCTTTCTTCAATCTGCATACCATGTCTGGTTTATCTGATAGATTAAATCCTTTAGGCTGTTCTATGTAGACTTCTTCCTTCAAGTCACAATTCAGAAAGGTTGATTTGACATCCATTTGATATACTTTGAAGTCTTTTAATGTTGCATAGGCCAAGAATAACTTAATGGCTTCTAATCTGCTCACAGGGGCAAATGTGTTAGTGTAATCTATCCCTTCCCTCTGCGCATATCCTTTACACACTAGTCATTCTTTGTTTCTGACTACTATACCATCTTCATTCATCTTGTTCCTGAATACCCACTTTGTTCCAATCACATTTTTGTCATTAGGTCTAGGAACCAATTCCCATGTATCATTTTTTATTAATTGATCTAATTCTTCTTCCATTTATTTTTGCCAATCAAAATCCTTGCAATCATCTTCAACATTTAAAGGTTCAATCTGTGAAAGTAAACATACCTCTTCATCCACTGTTAAATTTTTTGCTTTAGATCTAGTCAAAACACTACTGCTCTGATCTCAAATGATATCATCTTTTGAATGATACCTAGATGTGAACTTTGAAACTTTTGGTGTGACATCCTCATCTATAATTTGTGATACTTCTTTTCTTGATTCAGGTTCATTACATGATACAACAATGCAATCAAATATTTCTTCAATAATAGTGTCTTTACTGCTAGGCCTGGGTTCATCCTCAATCATAGGTGCATATTCATAGTACCTCTCTTGAATCATGAATTTTTCATTAATCTTTACACGAGTACTTTCAATTATCTTCTTTAATCTCAAATCAAAATATCTATATGCTTTGCTTTTAGTAGAGTAACCAAGGAAAATACCTTCATCACTTCTAGCATCAAACTTACCAACACCATCATCTCTCTTGATGTAGTACTTTCTACCAAATATTCTAAAGTATTTTACTGTAGGTACATTAAAAAACCAAAGTTCATAAGGTGTCTTATCCATGCCTAGCCTTAGTTGTGTTTTGTTGATAGTATAGACTGCTGTATTGACTGCATCTCTCCAATAGGTGTGCGCAACTTTTCCTTTAATCATCATAGTGTGTGCTGTATCAAGTATGATCCTGTTCCTTCTTTCTGCTTTCCCATTCTTTTATGGGGTTCTGGGTGCACTCAACTATCTTTTAATTCCATGTTCTTCATAGTAGTCATAAAACTGGTCAGAGGTGAATTCTCCTCCTCTATATGATCTTAGACATTTTATTTTTAATCTAGATTCATTCTCAACTTTGGATTTGAATATTTTGAACTTCTCAAAGGCTTCAGACTTCTCCTTTAAGAATGCAACCCACATCATCCTTGAAAAATCATCAAAAAAAAAATGAAATACCTTTCTCCATAGTATGATCTAATTTGAGTAGGACCACATAAATCTGTATGCACTAGGTATAACTTGTTTTCAGTGATTTCTGCTTGCTTCTGAAAGAGCTCCTTACATGCTTTCCCATAACACATTCCTTGTACATTATGTCAATTGGTTTTGCAATACTTGGAAGGTCTCTAACTACCTTGACATTGCTTATCTTTACTATATTGTCAAAATTGATATGACAGAGTCTCTTGTGCCATAACCAACTATCATCCACTTTTGCAATAAAACAAATTACATTTGAATTGAGCTGAAAAAAATTACCTTTTGTTTTTGAGCCTGATGCAATCATGTCTCCTTTGTTGCTAATGATGCATTTATTGTCTTTGAATTCCAAATGGTAACCTTTTTCAAGTAGCTGTCCAACACTAAGTAAGTTGTGATGTAATCCATCAACATACAGAACATCATCTGTCTTGTTCTTTCCATCCAGGGTGATAGATCCTCTGCCTATGATAGGTTTGGGAGTGTTATCACCAAATATAACCATACCACCTTTGTACTTGTCTAGATGAACAAATCTGTCTTTATCACCTATCATGTGGTGAGAGCATCCGCTGTCAATGATCCAATCAGTTTTGATGTCTGCTTTGGAAATTAGGGCTAACTCCTGTGCTTCTTTTTCATCTTCAATGTTCATTTCTTCAAGAAATTTTTCCATGTCTTTAAGGGCAACGAATATAATTTCATCTTCTCCTAAATCTTTATTAGCTACACCTTCTTCAACATAATAGCATTCCTTTCTATATTTAGGTTTATAATCAGATCTGAATTTCTTTACTCTTGTAGGACACTTGGATGAAAAGTGGCCATTCTTGTTGCATGAAAAACATTTGAATGGAAACTATCCTTTGTACTTGCCTTTTCCTTTCTTTTCTCTTTTAAAAATCATGGTAATGACTTATTCTAGTTCATCATCAACTTCTTCTTTCTCAGTATTGCTAGAGATGTGTAAAAGTTTCTTACCATGAACTGAGGCTTTGAAGGTTGTTTCACTTTTAGGTTCAGTCTTCAATCTTGATATCTCAAATGTAGAGATTTTATTGATGAAAGTCTCTCTCTTGAAGTCTTGTGAAAATTGAATGGTTTCATATAGAATATTGATCTTTCTCTCATAGTCTGCTGTTAATGTAGTCATTAGTTTGTCCATTATGTCTTCTTCTAAAATTTCTCCACCATTTTTTCTAATTCCAGAAACTGCTTCATTTATCCTATGATTGTAGGCTATGATGTTCTCTTCAGGTAACATCCCAAGGTTGTTGTATTTCTTTTTCCATGTTTTCCTGCATGCATTATTTGCTTGGATATCTCCTTCAAACATGTCTTCTAAATACTTCCATATTGTGTATGCCTTGTCTAATTTCTTGATCTCGGAGAATTCACTGTCAGATAGTGCACTTATAAGGGTTTCTTTGGCAACTGCATTAGCTGTGAATGTATCCTTTTTTTTACTAGTAGCATCATCTCTTGAGAGGTCTTTTAGAGAGGGAATAACAACTTCTTGTGTGGTTATCTCAAAAATGTCAAAACCAACACACTGTAAATGTGTTATCATTTTCTTCTTCCAATGTAGATAATTTTCTCCATCGAACTTAGGACTCTTTTTTTTCAAGTATGCCATTTGATCTACCTTAAGCTATTAGGATTCTTCTTCAAGGCACTTGGCTCTGATACTATTTGTTAGAATAGTCCCAAAGGATAACTAAGAGGGGGGGGGGGGGGGAATCAGNAGAGGGGGGGGGGGGGTGAATCAGTTATCAACTATTTTAATTCTTTTCTTTTATTAACTCCAAAATACAATAAAGTAAATGCACATTCAGATAAAACAATAGACAACACCACAATTTGGTTATGGGGAAACCAAATGGTAAAAATCCTAGTGGGAATTAACACCCACAATGAACTATACTTGTTTATAATAATACCTGTTAGAAGATCTTGCAACCCTGTTAGGATTTGTTCTTTACAATACAATAAGTATAGTGACCTGGTTAAGGGTCTGACCCTGTTAGGAGTCTTTTACAAATAACCCTATTAAGGGTGAGGACTCATTGTCCAAAATCTCACTGCTTCAATGGTGAAGGCTACAACCTTCTGTAGAATAGATATGCACTATATCTAATGATGAATTGTAGAGTAGACCTGCTATTTTGATCAGTTCCAATGTACTGTAATCTTTCACTTCTTCTTCACATAGATCCTTGATGAATGAAACACAACTGATATTCTACTCTGTACTTTTTTTGTCTCTTATCTTCTCACTCACACTTAGCGTTCCACAAATGAACTACTATAAGTATCTTCCTCAAAGTATGAGATCATGGGACCTGTTAGGAAAATCTTCATAACATCTTTGTCAGCTTAACTAATGACACAAGCATAATTACAACCATGCAATATAAACTGAATAGACACGACGCTTCACAAAGTTGGCCTCACCAAATTAACTCTAACATTGCAATCTTATTGAAACATGTTTGGCGCCTTTAGATAACTATCTTCAATTCATAAATAATCTTGAATATACACGCATATCCCAAAGATAAGCGTAACTCAAGAACCAATGCAATACATTGGCTCTATACAGAAAAACTCTAGAAACTGTAACTGCCACTAACAGAATTACACAACACAACTGAAACTTCATATCTAAGTATGTGTGTATGAACAAAAAATAAACATGTATAAAAAATGAATATAACCATGCAAGGCTTGATAAGATCATTCTGATTAGTACATACAAAATATTACTGTATATTATATGTTGTCATTAATGACAAAAATACAAACAACTAGTTGCCAGAAGTAAATCTCTAACAATTAGCACTTAACAACCACTCATAATAGAATGTAAATATTCAGAGAGAGGAGTAAATGTATGATTCATATAGAAAGTAGTGGATGCAAAAGTGACAATGTGGGATGCAACAACAACTTGATCAGCAACCATATTCGTCTGTTTATTAAACTTGACATAGTTGTTAGGTTTCTAAAAATTATTAGGATTAGGAGCAGTGTCACTCTTATCAGCTAGAACAAGAGCCATTGGAGTGTTGCTCTCAAATTGACTCACTTGTAATTGATAATGATTAAGTGCTACACAAAGTTGTTGAAAAGAGGTAAATTCAGTAAGCAAAATCTTATCTCTAATATCCTTTTGTAAATTTGAAATAAATATATGTTGAATATCAATATCAAGAACAAGATAAAAAATTTGAGCATACAAATGCTTAAATCTACCAATGAAATTAGTCAATTTTTCCTTAATGTTTTGTTTACAATGCATTAAATCAATTAAGGAAACTTGCGGACCAATGCTATTTTGAAATTGTTGGATGAAGGTATTAGAAAGTTTAGGAAAAGAATCAATACAATAAGGAGGTAAAGAAAAATACCATTGCAAAGCCTTGTCATGAAAAGTTCTATAAAATAGTTTATCTAAAATCCTATGGTCATGAGCATAATCACTACAAAGGATTTTAAATGTTTTAACATGAGTAACATGATCGCCTTTACCATTGTAATTCTAAAGATGAGGCATATCAGCTTGTTGAGGAATAGTAGCACGAATAATCTCTAAGGATAAAGGACTACCCATGTCACATATAGGAATGCTAAACTTGGATTGGGTTAAGGATACAAGTTGTTGTAAAGATGACACAGTTTGAGCCAAACTAATAATTATGGATCATTAGAAGACATAGGTGGCATAGAAACATTAGGAACACTAGGAAAAGTGTAGGAAGCAGCAGGAATGGAAGACACAATCGGTGGAACATTTGGAACCACAATTGGAAGGGGATTAGTATAAGTAAAAGGTACACTGTGATATGAAGGTTGTGAGGTAGGTAGAGATATCGGTGGAACACTCACATGAATAGATGAAATTTGGAGAGATGTAATCATCAAAGGAGGAGTGTAAGTAGGAATGTTTGGTAAAGGAACAGAAGAAGGTCCCTCACTAGTGATAGGAGGAGTAAATCCTAGATCTTGAGCCTCTTGTGCTAAAGGTTTAACATTAAAATGCACAATATGAGTGATACCACGCAAGAGATTAATACCTTGATCACTATCACAAAGGAATTTCTTAAGAGCCTCTATAGCTTGGATAGAATCTTGATTATGGTTTTCTTGAATAAGCCAATTTCCCATTTTATCAAGTTTGGTTGAAAGTTTTTGCACTTGTTCAGGAGGAACTCTTAAAGCATCATCCTCATCATGAGATGAGTGAGAAGAGTTATGCTCCAGAGAAGGACTGGAATCATGAGTGATCAAATTGTCATCCTAGATCCTATGGAAAGGAGAGGAAGACTCAGGATCAAAGGAACCCATAAGTCTACAACTTCTTCTAACCGGGATACTATAAGTAGGACTAGAAGTGGTAAAGCTCATACACCAATGCAATGCAAATGAACTAATTTAGAAAACACAAGATTTTGACTTTTAATTTTTGAAATGTAAATGCAAGAACATAAAAGAAAGCTAATATAATATGCATGCAAGATCTAACATAAAATATGTAAATCTAACACAAAAAAGAAAGAGTTGTCTATCGCGGGTTCACCAAAATGTAATATAAGAAAATAGATATGTTTTGATTTTAGGGTTTTCTATTATCCTATATTACATTTAAAAGAATGATTTGATTGTTTATTGAAATGTAGGGGGTAAATAAAATTCTCTCCTTCTATCCTTAGATATACAAATGAAAGATCCAAATTGATTAATCCAAAATGGAAGGATCAATGCATAAATGAATCAACGATTTGGAAATAAGGACAAAAAGGAAGATCTTAAGTACCCGTTAATTTATTTGAATGTGAAATATATTTAGATAGATTAATAACTTTAATTGAAATAGATAGGACAAATGTACTAACATTGAAATGTTGCAGATCTAAAGAATTCTATTTTCTAAAGCCTGTGTTGAGTTTCTTGAAAATTTGAGACCGGATCGGGAATAGAAATGCAGAGACGAACAAAACCCATAAAATTTTTTCCATTCTGATACACTTTCAATTTGTACCCTCAAGTCAATGTCACCATTGACCCAAAATTTCTGATCCTGACCTAGGGCATAATCAACCTAAAAAGTCTCAGACTGAAATTTTGTTTTTGGATCCTGAAAGTTTGCCAAAAAGGGTATCCAAATCTGCACCCCGATCTGCTGTTCTGAACTTGTACCTACAAGAAAAATGGTTTGTTTTTTTGGGGGGAGGGATTTTCCTTGGTCAAACTCCAGTTTTGGAATTAACCTTAAAGTATAATTGAAATTGCATAAATAAAAAACAAAGTAAATGTAAAAATTCACCTTGCTTGTAGAAGTCCTTGTGGTGGATTCAAATCCATGAATCCACAAGTATGTATACACCAAAAGGTATGTAGAATTTAGAATGTAGAATTTAGGATGTCTTAAATCAATTGCTTGTAGATATTCAACACCAATCTTGAATGTTTTTTTGAATTGGAAGAGGCTTGGAAGAATGTGTATGGAGAAATCTTCAACAAGAGGGCTCCATGGAGCTTGAATCCTTCAATGGCCACCAATGGATCTCCTTGATGGAAATGAGTGCTTGAGAAGTGTTTGAGAATGGATGAATGCTTCAATGGCTACTTGGCTTGCTTCAAATCTTGCTTCTTCACCTTTATTGTAGAAGTCCTTATGGCAGATTCGAATATGTGAATCCACAAGTATGTATGCACAAAAAGGGATGTAGAATGTATAATGTAGAATTTAGGATGTCTTCAATAAATTTCTTGTATATCTTCAACACCAATCTTGAATGGTTTTTTGAATTGGAAGAGGCTTGGAACAATGTGGATGGAGAAATCTTCAACAAGAGGGATCTATAGAGCTTGAATCCTTCAATGGCCACCAATGGATCTCCTTGATGAAAATGAGTTCTTGAGAATGGATGAATGCTTCAATGGCTACTTGGCTTGCTTCAAATATTTCTTCTTCACCTTTGCATCTCACTCTTCAAGTCTTGAAATTTTTATGATTCTTGATTGTGCTTAGTTAGAGAAAATGAGAGGAGAAAGCTTCCTTTTATATGAAACTAGGGCACAATCTTCTAGAGAGGCTGACATAGGATAATTAAATTCCAATTGGACCCATGCCCCTATAAGATGACCTATATTAAATATAATTTAAGATTTGCTGTTCCAAAGACCAAAATAGTCGACCCAGAAGTGGGAATTAACTTTTTCCAAAGACCGAAATACGGAAACCCTCAAATTTTGAAATTTGAATCCAAGGCCTAGTAAAATTTGATTTTGACCTAGGTCAAGGTCGAGGTCGACCTTGACCCAAAAAGGTAAACCTTGACTATGAGGTTAAAGTCCCATTTTTTCAGTCTAGGGTGCTAGAAATAGGTTGAAAAAAGTGGAAATGGGGCAGAACAGGGGGATAAAGCCAGATCAAAGTCAGGAACCCATTCAAGGTGCTTGACATGACCCCAAACTACTTACTCAAAAGGCTAAACCAGTATACTATGGAAGTGCTTCCATTTTCTGACTATACAGAAATATCAATCCCTTCTTCAACATAGACTAGGCAATCTTATGTTTTTGACTCATCATCTAAAATAATAGCTTCTTCATTAACATAGTAAGCCTTCTTGTTGAACTTGTTAAATTTATGCCTAGAAAATTTCTTTGGATGCCTAGTAGCCAAATGACCAATCTTTCCATGTCTAAAGAATTTAAGAGGTAACATACCTTTGTATTTTCCAGTACCTTTCTTTATCTTCCTTGAAAAATTTGCTTCCAACTCATCTGAATCTTCATCACCATATGAATTGTCCTCTAATTTTGTTTCTTTAAATGCTATCTTAGATTTTCTCTTCTCTTTGCCAAAAGTTTTTAACTCAAATGCACTCAGGGTACCAAACAATTGTTCTCTGATGGACTTCTTCATATCATACACCTCCTCAATCACAAAAATCTTGTCATTGTAGCTATCTAGTAATGACATCAAGATCTTCTCCATAACATCTTCATCAGTGATATTTCCTCCTTGATTCTTTACTTCATTCACTATATTGTCAACCCTATGAAGGTATCTTATTATGTCTTCACCTTCTTCCATTCTTAGATTCTCATAATGTCTCTTAACTATTAGCTTCTTAGATAAATTAACCCTATCATTTCCCTCATAAATATATTTTAAATTTTCCCAAACTTCATAAGTAGTCTTTAATGAAATAACCTTTTGTAGTTTATTCTTTGATAATGTATTAAAGAATACATACCTTTCTCTTTCATTCTCCTCACAGGATGTGATTTCATCTAGAGTAGTAGGGCCATTCAGGGGCAACACATATTTCTTCTCCACATGCTTCCAGGTCATGTAAACGATCGAGATCATATATCCTCTCATATGCTCCTTCCATAAATTGTAATAAGATATATTAAACATTAGAAAGTTCAATTTGTGCACCACTGGATCCGCCTTAAGCGGTTGAGCTTCTATACTAAGGAACCAAGATTTGATACCAATTGTTGAATAGGCCAAATAACTAAGAGGGGGGGGTGAATTAATTATTTTAAATTTTTTATGAAATGTTTACTATGTCGGTAAACTCAAAAACTATACAAATGATAATCAGATGTGCATCAATAAATTTACTAACTTCCACTTTACCGATAAGAAAATTAAATCAAACTAAAGCTCAAAGAAAATCAACATACATAACACCAGAATTTACGTGGAAACTGAAATAGGGAAAAACCACAAAGAAACTTATTCTCTTGAAATCAAACATTGGTTAAGGTGATTTTTACAAGGGATCACTATTAGTTTTCTCACTATGGGTTGGCTCATTGTCAGTCGGGATAACTACCCTAAAATATGAAAGGCTTTGTAAAAATTACAAATAGGCTCATTGCCAAAATATAAGAAATGAAATAAATAATCCATCACTGAAGTCAATGTCATTAATACTCTAATAAAAAAATGATATAATAATTTACTACTGATTGCATCAACTCGCACATACATCAACACAAAAATCTTTCCTTGTTAGATTGACGCATGGAGGGCAGGGAAAACAGGGGCCCAAGGCACTTCCAACTATCCAAACCTCCCTGCAGAACAAATCAGAAGCAACAACTTAGAAAGTGAGAGAAGGAACAACATAAATTTATATTACTTCATCAAACTTAATACATTTTGGGCTGTCAGGACTTCCTAGTTTTGGCCATATACATTCAATTTTTTACAAAATAATATTAATACATGCAAGGTCATAGACCTACAATCTGAATCTTCTAACATTATCTTCTATCTTCCAAAAATGATCCCCTAATCTAATAATAGAAAACCAAATATATGCAAGGATCCACCAAAGAGGTTGGTACTCAGATCCAAAAGATCCAACATAGAAAATAGAAAAGACCCAGATTTAGGTCCATACACATCCCAATGAGAGATCCCATCATTAATTACAGTACAAAAATTAAATGCAAAAGTCGGCCAAAATATCCAACATCAAAATACACAACTTGGTAAGAAAGCCAACCGAGCACAGAGACCAATCGGTGAAAACCCACTGAGTATCCAAACAACTACTGAGACTTGTTGGTAAAGTAAGATAGGAACAAGTAACCGAGCCCAAGCAAAGAGAAAAATTATTGAACTGAGCAAGCAAAAGGAGTTACCAAGAAGCCTCCAACAAGTTACTAAACCAAAGCAAATATATTTTTGGTTGATCAGGTTTTCCAAAGAACCCAAGATGCTCCTACATCAGACACTTGAGTTAAAAGAAATGATTCTTTGAATAATGTGTTAGGTCCAACCTAAATTGAATCCAACTCACATTGATAAATCCAAGATGAGTCCTCAATTTTTTGTTCTTCCATTTTATCAGACACTGCATGTAATTATTTCATCTTGTACTTTTGTAATTTTGTGTTTCAAAATCTTCTCAACTTCTTCTATCTATTTCTTAGGATAATCACTCGGTACTGTCACTCCTTCATCAGATTCATGATACTCATACAAATCTAAAATATTGAATATAGGTGATATATCCATATCATCAAGTAATTCTACTTCATAATCATTTCCACTATCAAATCTTCTCAATATCTTGCAAGGACCAAATTTCTTCATTTTCAATTTACCATATGTTCCAACATGAAATCTTCATTTATTGAAATGAACCATGACTACATCACCAACTTCAAAAGTCTTATGTCTTCTTGATCTATAAGCACCATCCTTGTATTTCTAATTACTTTTCTCCAACTTATGTTTTACATCTTCATGCAATGTCTTTATAAACTCAACAAATTTCTCTCCTTCATCACTTCTCTTTACTTCTCCAGCAATATCTCTCAAGTTTGATATACCTCTCATTTGTGTTCCTTGAACAATCTCAAAAGGTGTCTTTCTAGTACTTCTATTCACTAAACTGTTATATGGAAACTCTTCTTGTGCTAACATCAAATCCCAGTTACTCTGTGTGTCCCCACCTAAGCATCTCAAAAGGTTATCCAAACTTCGGTTTACAAAATCTGTTTGTCCCTTAGTCTGTTGATGAAATGTAGAACTATATTTCAGCTCAGTGTCCAAATTATTCCAAAGTGTTTTCCAAAAATATCTAACAAAATTACTGTCTCAGTTAGAGATGATACTCCTTGGTAATTCATGCAATCTAACAATCTCCTTAAAGAAAAGATCTTCTATATGTATTCCCTCTGATGTTTTCTTATATGGTATGAAATGTTTCATCTTATAAAATCTATCCACAACAACAAATATGGAATCATCACCTCTTGTTTTCCTCGGTAAGCCAAGAACAAAATCCATGCTGATATCACTCCAAGGTTTCTCAGGAACAGAAATCAGTGTATACAAACCAGTATTCTGAGTTACTCCTTTTGAAACTTGACAAACTCCACAACTTTTCATAAATTTCTGAACATCCTTATACAATTGAGGCCAAAAATACCTTCTTTAAGAAAACTCAATGTCTTATCAATACCAAAATGTCCAGCCAGACCACTACTATGTTTGTCCTTGATCAAATTAGTTCTCATTGATCCTCTCGGTATAAACAACTATATACCTTTGAACAACATATCTTATTGAGTGAAATAGTCTTCATACTTGATTAATTTGGAAAAAGGTGCTCTGCACACTTTCCACTTCTTATAAAAATCAATGTTATTTTCATACAAATTCTTCATGTCATCAAAACCAAGAACCTCAATTATCATTTCAGTCAACAAAGATCTTCTTGTACTCAATACATTAGCAACTCGGTTAGAAACTCCACTCTTATGCTTTATCACAAATGTGAAACTCTACAAATACTCTACCCATTTCATATGTCTCTGATTAAACTTATTCTGACTACCCAACTATTGTAAATCCTTATGATCAGTATATATAACAAAAATTCACTCAACATCAAATAATGTCCCCATTTCTTCAGAGCTTGAACAATAGAATATAATTCTTGATCATAGACAAAATATTTCCTTTTAGAATCATTCAAATTTTTACTAAAGAAAGCAACAGGTTTACCTTCTTGAGACAACACATCTTGTATTTCACTTTCACTTGCATCACATTCAACTTGAAATACCTTATTGAAATCAGGTAAGGCTAACACAGGCAATTCAACAACCTTTTTTTTCAAAGTCTCAAAACTCTTATCATCTCCATGTGTCCATTTGAATTATCTTTTGTATCCTCTCATTGTCTTAGTCATAGCATTGCAAATAGGACTAAATTTTTTGATGAATTTTATCTAAAAACTTGCCAATCCATGTAATTATCTTACCTCACTGACATTCTCAGGTGTAGGACAACTAAGTATACCTTCAACTTGCTCAGGATCCATCTTCAAACCATCAGCTAAAATAAAAAAACCCAAATACACAAGTTCTTATTTCATGAAGGATCACTTTTTCAAATTTATCAACAAATTTTCCTCTTTCAATCTCTGTAACGCTTTTCTTATATGCATCAAATGATCTTCTCTAGTCTTACTGAATATTAGAATATCATCCAAGTATACAATCACACATTTATTCAATAATTTCTTCAAAAATTCATTCATCAATATCTCAAATGTACTCGGTGCATTAGTTAAACCAAAGGGAATAACCAACCACTCATACAAACCTTCTTTTGTCTTGAAAGAAGTCTTTCATTCATCACCCTCTCTAATTCTGATCTGATGATATCCACTCTTCAAATCAATTTTGGTAAAATATTTTTCTCCACTCAAACAATCCATTATATCATCCATCCTTGGTATAGGAAACCTATACTTAACTGTTATCTTGTTAATTTATCTTGAATTAGTACACATTCACCATTATCCTTTCTTCTTAGGTGCTAACACCGCTGGTACTACACATGGACTCAAAATTTCTTTGATCAAACCCTTGTTCAACAAATCATGAATTTATCGGTTGAGTTCCTCATTTTCAGTGGGTTTCAATCAGTGTGGTGCCTTATTTGGAAAACTAGCTCCAGGAATCAAATCCATACAATGACTAATATCTCTCATCAGTCACAAACCATCAGGTACATTATCTAAAATTATATCCTTTTACTTGGTAAGTAATTTATCAACCTCTACATGAACTTCATCTTCTATATTCTCTCTCTGTTTGTTAGGACTCAAAGCATAACAAATATCATTCCTTTTCAAATCCTTCACAAACTGTCTACTTTCAATCAAAAAACTTTCACAGATGTACATATCTCATCAAAAAATTCTTCAACCAAAGGTAACAAGATTTGTTTCTTACCATCAACCCAAATAGTATATCTTGTAGACCTTATGGCAAGACATGTTGTCAATTAGTGCCAAAACACTTAGTCATTTCAGTGTTGACCGAACCAGCAACTTGAAGTGCAACCCGAGTAGTTGTAGTATAGCCTAAGTAGTGGCAGTGTTGACTGAGTAGACAATGACAATCAATATTACCTGAGTACACAGTGTAGCCTGAGTGCCATAGTTTACTATGTTTCCCAAGTGATAACATATTGCCCAAGTGCCAGTATATCACCAGATTGGATTACTAAACCCGAGTAACAGTATTGGGCCGACTTAGTTTATATTGTTTGAAATTATTGTATATTATGGAAGCCTACTTACAGAAGTATTTGATTTGGATAAGATATATATGTAAGGTATTTTGTTTATCCAAATGTGTGTGAAATAAGTGTATATGTGAATATGAAGTGGTAGATTGATTAAGAAGGCTACAACAGTATAAGGAACAATAGAGACTCATCCATCACATTCAGGTGATTAGTATTATATCATTGGATAGCATTCAAAAAATCAGAGTTGCATAGAATATCATCTACTGGTTCATCCTAACAGGTGCATCAGTACAATCCTTTAACAAGGTGGACTTAATAGTCCTTTACAAATATCCTAATAGAGTTGCATAATTAATTGTATTGTACAAAATCCTTTCACAAGGTGGAACTAATATTCCTTATTTCTCCTAATAGGGTAGGCCATCAGAAGTGGTCAATTGTAATCTTTAACAGGCTAAATTTATACTGCAGTAATAAATCTTGTGGGTACCATCCCCAGCCTAGTTTTACTTTCTATTTGGAAGGTTTTTGGGTAACCAAATATTGTGTCAAGTGTTGTGGATGTTTATTAATTTTCTATTCTATGTATGCAATCAGATTAGATAATCTAATAAATAATTAAAGAGATTAAGTTTTATTGGTTCCTGATTCACCCCCCTCTTAGTCACCTAGCCACAATATATTTCAAACAATTGGTATCAGAGCTAAAGGTTCTCTTAACATAAGTTTAAAATCTTGAGCAAAGATTAGAGGCAATGGAAATATACAGACTAGGGAAAGCCATTGAAAATGAAAATATAGATCTACAAGTGGCCATGGATCAGATCATAAAACTCAAGGAGAAGCTCTCTCTTTCCCTTAAAAGAAGAAAAGATTTAGCAGTGCAGATGAATGATAAAAGTTACATAGAAGAAAGAATTGAAGAATTATGCAAATAAAGAAGTTCTAAAGAAGCATATGCTGCCATTAAAGACCTACTTGCAAAGAATCTCAATCTACATGAGGAAGTCAGAAAGTTGAAAAGAGAACAAGAAATTCATTCAGTCCGAATATTTGAAGTCATGGAACAAAAGAATCGAGCAGAAAATGACACAAGAAGATAAAAGATTTCTAAGTACAAGATTAGAGAAAAAATAAAATGAAATCCATCATTAGTCACTTCAGTAAGTAGATATGATTAATCAACTCAACAATGCAAATCAAGAAGTTATCAATCCGAGGACAGAAAATGAAAGACTGCAGAATGATCTCAATACTGAAAAGAAAACCAATGAGAGTATGATAAATTCATAGGTAAGCATGGATCAGTTAATAGAGAAAACTCAACCCATACATCATGGACATACTATATTGGGTTATATTGAACAAGGTGAATCCTCACAACAAGGAACTCAAAAGAACAACAAACCTACTTGTTATCATTGTGGAAAGTTAGGGCACACAACAAATAAGTTTTGGAGAAATGGAAAGTCAAAGTTTAATTTTAAATGATACAAATGCAAAAAACATGGACATAGGGCAAGTGAATGCACTGAGAAACCTAAGTTTGAAGGAAAATGTTTCAATTGTAACAAACAAGGTCACAAATCTTCCAAGTGCAGAACTAAGAAATGGAACCCTGCTGAACAACTACCTAAAGCAATTTTTGGTTGGGATTACAACACATGGAGGAGATGTTGTCATTGTGGTGAATATGGGCATATTGGTGCAAATTGTGCAAAGACTCACCTCAGAAAAAGGAATCCTACTAAGAGATGTTATGTTTGTAAACAACTCGGTCATCTAAGCAAGAATTACATGAACAGAGAAAAAGTGGATACTGGTTTTGAGAAAGGCAAAGAAAAAGTTTCTAAAATTAGAACTCAGATGAGTCAGCAGTGGGTAAGGAAATCTCTTGAAAATTTAGATCAAAACAATGAAGGATCGAATGGCACCCAAAGCAGTGAGTTGGGTGGATCTACCATATCCAAATAAATATGCAAGGAGACAACTGGAACTATTCATACAAGCCATCATACATCAGTTCCAGACATGTTAGCAAGTCCAAATCTGTATATTGATGCACTAGGACACATTATGGTTCTAATCAAGTCAGGATCCTAGTTACACAGGCTTAATCGAGTTAAGTCAGGTTGTATGGTTTTGGAGATGCAAAGGTTAGTTTTTGTGAAAATTCATTACAAGCTATGCAAGATACCATGTACGGAGCATTTAATGAAAAATTAATGGTAAAATATCTTATAAAAGATGAATTGGAAGGGTTATTGTTTACAAAGTTTTTAGTTTGCAGAGCGATTCAGAGTCTTAAGTGATTTAGAGGAAATTCATGTTTGAAAGCTTTAAGTTACAAAGTTTTATCAAACCTCCAAGAATTATGGCATCTACATCCAATAGCAACGTTAAGAAAGGATCTAAGATGTTGGTGAGGAATGTTGTCTATGAACCTCCAAAGTTTAAACTTCATCTAGCGATTGCAGAGGAGATAGATCTGATGGTAGCTCATTCCCTAATTCCTCTGAAGGTACTGTTGATCAATGTGTTGCTACTATTTCTTGTTTGGAATATGCCAAATAAATTTTTTAAGTCTCCTATCATTCATGATATCCAAAGCTTTAAAATTATGGTTAAAATTTTTCTTATGCCTCTGCAAATATTCTTCTAGCCCTCAACCTAGTTGGAAATGCTGGAAAACCCTTGTTTCATATCTCCTAGTGTAATTTTGGTCATAAAAACCCTAAGCATTGAAATGCTTTCTAATTTCATGTTACCTTTTTCATGTAAGTCATGTCTTGAATGGGTTCATTTTTAAGTGGTCATGTTTATTAAAGTTTTTGATCCTAACACTGTGGTCTTACATTATTCCCTTAATTCAAAGTCCGCTGAGATTTTAATAAGATTCATTATATATCGAGCAAGTGTGTTTTAATTGGATGACCCGCTTAATGGATTAATCCAAAACCGCTCGAGATCTATTAAGTAAGCCATTAAGCTATGATGCCACATGTCTTTGGTGGGTCCAATGGTCATAAATGTTCTCAGCTAAACAATGGGCAGATCATGAAAGAATCGACGACAGACTTAATCGCTTAATCCCAAAGTGTGCACCATCTAATGGATAAGAGATTAAGCGGTGTTGATGCATGTCAAGGGAAGTAATGTAGGTCCTATCATAGGAAAAATAAAGGTGATTAAAGTTTAGAAAGATCTAACGGTTGGCATAATCGCTTAAATGAAAGATGCTCGAGATATATTAGTTAAGCGATTAAGAGGTGAAGACATGTGGCAGTTGGTGGACCCAGGTATTCTGAGCTGGCAAGGAGTAAAACATAGACAACTTGTTTCTGATCCAATGGTCAACTTAATGGCTTATCTCAAAAGTAATCAAGATCTAGCATCTAAGCCATTAAGTAGTGCTAACGCGTGTCACATGTGATGATGTGTAATCCAATAAAGGTAAAGCTGACTGTAGGATAAAGGTTGGAGAATTTTGAAAAGATCTAACAGCTCACTTAATGGCTTAAAAGGAAAGTAATTGACATCTATCATCTAAGCCATTAAGCCATGACACCACGTGTCCTAGTGGGTTTGGCTGAGGTCATAAAGATAGAATTAAAGGAACAACACCTATAGAAAAGATCAACGGTCAACTTAATTGCTTAAATGTGAAGTGCTCAAGATATAATGGATAAGTGAACAAGCCGTGATGACACATGGAATAGATGATGATGTTGCAGCCGTAGTCAATAAAATCAAGGTGAGATAACTTCCAAATAGGTTATGATGAATTTGACAGTGGACTTAATTTCTTAAGGAGAAGAAGCCTGACATCTATCATATAAGCGATTAAGTCATGCTGATGCGTGTCCCAAATGAACAATTATTTCTAGGAAAAGAAGGCCATCTGATGAAGGAGATGTTACTTTAAATCTACGGCTCAGATTCAAAGTTTCCAAAATGATTTTTAGTGATCTGTTAAGTCATGAATTTGAAGTAGGTGAATTGATTACAGAATGTGTGGTCATTTCAGTTCAATTCAATGCGAAAGATTGATTTGATTGAAGCAGTATAATTCATTGTCTCAGCTTGAAGTTGCGATAACTCACTAGAATTATCCAAGCAAAGAAATAGAATTGTAGAGATATTCAGCTCCTCATGATAGAATTGTAGAATGGGTAAGTCATCTCTAATACAACACAATTCAGGTTTCTAGTAAGATTTACAATTTAAAAGGCTTTTAGAATTATCATTTCAAAATATGAATTTCATCTCAGCAAAAAAGCCCTAGGTTCAGAATGGCCCCTAGGATTGAACTTTCAGGAGAGGTAGATTATTAGAAAAGAAATGTTAGAGAGGACCTCCTATAACAATTAAAAGGATCCATAGGCGATGCAACCCAAATTAAAAGAATAGTCCCAACACATCCTCATTTTAGAGTAGGAGATGGTTTATATGACTCGGGTAGGTGGGCCAAAGATGTTAAAACTAGTCTGAATGGTCTAACTTTGTTTAGAACTGCATACAACCAAAGGTATGCCCCTACTCCAGATTGTAACATATCAGACTTAGACGTGGGAAAGTTGATAGTACCTGAGGTGTTCATGGATATAGTTTTATTCACCCTGATAGCCAACACTTATGAAAAAGTATCTAGGGTTGTTAGGGATACACAAGGAAACATGCTATTAAATGTCATAGCTGATGAAATTATAAGAATTTTCAACTTGAGTGATACTTCAGTACAAATGGATGATATTGAATTCGATTATTTTAAGGAAGTATACTAGACCCAGGGGGAATACTACAAAAATGAGGGCCTGCAAGGATAATTCAACAATATAGGGGACTTGATTGTAGTAGGGCCTAACACACTAGAGCCATTCAAGTTGGATTATTTCAATGGCAAGGCCAAGAAAATGTATAGTGCCCTGTGCCAGGTTCTAGGAGAAGATGAAGAGACAACAATGCCTGTCCATATAATGCTCATGGTGGTTTAGATTCTACATCCCCACCTATTAGTAGTTTTTGAATATGCCTCTTACATTGGCCAACAAATGCATGAAGGTCTAACAGGTATCCAAGATAGTAACATACTCAAACCAATGGGGTGGTATTCCGTTATGATGCATATGTTTTTGTTCAATAGTGCTGACTTCTTTGAGGAGGAGATGGACCTAACTAAGTTCCAAGGTGATGAGGATTTGCCTGTTCAAATGTGGAGTGCAGATCTATCATGGGATATAAAAGAAGCTAGTTATGTACACTTCGATAGGGGTTTTTCCACTAGGCTTAAGTCATTATTATGCAAACAGAATGCCAGGATCCATACAGATATGATGAGGTTATTAAGACCCATGGAATTTACCCTAGAGTTAAAGATTGCTCACAATTGGGGAGATTTGATTTTATACACTATTTCTGTAGTGATAAGGGTTTATGGATTCAGGGGAACACCCAATGTGCTTCCCCACAGAGTCCCTCTAAAGATTGGAATTGTAGAAATTATAAGAAAATTGGGTGGATTACAGGAAGAAGCCCTAATAGGCAAAATGAAGGGAAGTATTTTCCCTACTCTTACAAGAGCCCACCATTTCATTATCATAAAAGGTGGGTGGGCATAGTTTGATAGGTACTTTGAGCCCTACCATCTTGAAACCTCTGTATCTAGGTGTGCAGACAATGAAGATTTTATAATGGGCATGTTTAGGAAGAGAACCAAATGCTTGGCATTAGAGCACCAATTCAACTTCTCAGAGGATATTGTTAGAAATATTTTTGATCTGAGTGACCAGGAGGTCAGGAAAGAGAAATGGCTGGTATATAAGAAGTCTTTGGAATTTGTACACAATTTTGATAAGTCTTATGATCCTTTGAAGGAATGTTTCCCTTGGGCCAAGAAGATTGAGTCCCTAATGACATTATTCAAGGGTATCATGCAGACCATCAGTGAGAAGAAACAAAGAATAATGGAGGATGAGCCAGAAAAGGCTCATGCCATCTTAAGAAAACTTTCACAAGGAAGGATAATTACACCTAGGAATTATGTGGTATACAAAAGGAGGGGGTACAATACTATCATGCCCAAGATTGATAAATCTTTTGATCATAAAGGAAAGAGGCCAACAAGTACTAGTTCTCAATAGATACCCTCTCCCAAGAAACAAAAGGTGGAGGGAAAGGAGCAAGAGAATGTCTTATACTATCCCTCCTAGTCCCCTTTACATATGGATGACCAAGAAGTTGCTGAGAAATTGGTTCAAATGGGGAACACTGGCCAAGTTTTTGTCACTACACAAGAACTATAAGAAGGAGTGCCAGAGGCACCTAGGCATACAACTACTAATCTCACAGTGGCATAATTTACAGGTAAAGAGCTAGATCCTGTAACCAAATAGACCAGTGAGGAGTTCTTGTCAGATGATAATTTTGTCAAGGCTAGGGCCTTTATTTAATTTTTATGGAGAACTCACATTGATGAGTACAAAGATAAGTGCTAGAGATTGCAGGAAGCTAAACCAAATCATACCAAAGATGATATAGAAAAGGAGGTCAAGCAAGAGATGATGTCTAAATTTGATAGAATCACCCCTGAAGAGGGTACAGAGTTGATAAAAAAGAAGGGAGTCCTCATTTTACCCCAATGGGATTTGGCTGATGCCATAGTTTTTGATGCTATAAGAAAAGAAGAAAAACCATTGAGCACTATTGGAGCATCAATTGGTGCCCAGTTTAGTGAAGATCATGCATCTCTAGCAATATGGTCCTTGAAGAAGAAGGATAAAAGAAGATTGAATGAAAATGACCAATTTGAGGACATAGGTAGCCTCATTATGAAAAGAGTTTCTAATACCTCAGGTATATAGGCAGCTAACCTTGTTCTTCAAAATGCCAATTTGAGTTTGAAGGTAGATAAAAAGGAGAAAGATGCTTATAAAAACTTGAACCAAAAATATGAATTTGTCTTAAAAGCATACAATGATGAAAGGGTTAAATCCTTGTAGATGGATGACAGAATAACATATCTGGAGGGGAGGCAAATAGGAAAAATAATGCCTCAGAAGATGATTGCACAGGAACCTCACTAGCCTTCATCATCTAGCCAATATGTCAGTTACCCTCCTCCTCCCATGCCCTCAAGCCCTGCTACTCTAACATAAGCTGAAATGGAAAGAGACAAATTATTGGTAGAGAGGGAAAGGCTAGAAGAAACTACTAAAAAAGACCTTGAAGAATCTTCAGCCTACAAAGAAGCCGAGGAATGGGTAAATCAGAGGCACACTGAAAAAATATACTCTAGCCTTTTAAGATGTGCCAAGGAGGTAAATCTGGCTGATTTTTATTTGTTAGGAAAAAGGGTTTTTAACATTATCAATGAATATGAAGCAGATAAAGATCAATGGGGTTTGGTCATAGACACCTGGAAAGGAAAAACTGCTGAAGTGAAATATTTTTATTCCATGTCCAAAGAAGAGAATAATATTGATATTGTTTTGACTAGAACTCACAAATGTTTAAAGCTAATGGCAGACTTGGAAATCAAAACAAATACCCTCATCAAAAAAGTGGAAACCTTGAGAAGAGAGTTTTCAAAGGATAGATATGAAATGTACCCTAATATGTTTAAGAAAGATGGTGATCTAAAAAATGAGGTGCTATGGTTGAGACAAATAAAAGAAGCAATAAATTATAGGACACATAGCATCATTACCTTAGAGGGCACAATTTCATTTTTCCAAACTATAAATATCATGAAAAAATCCAGGGAATTTTTTGAGTTCTAGAAAGAGGAAGTTAAGAAGGCAAGTTCCAGCCGGGATGAGGTCATAAGCAAGAAGAATGAAATCCCTAGTTTTAACTGGCCAAGTGATGAGGTGTAATCTTTTTGGGAAGATAGGTACAAAATGGTTAATCCAGGTGAAAGTGTCCAGATGTAGGTGGGTGAGGAGGCCCAATAGAGCAGTTGATGCAGTTAAGAATGGATATCATACATCATCAACATCAGAGGAAATGGTTTCCACATGGCTATCCCTAGAAAGTACAAGGAAAATATAATCACCATGCAGCCACAGGACAAAGGATCTGTTAGAATATGTTGTAATGAAAGTGGTTTTTCTATCCACTTATTATTTTGTCCTGTTATACCCTGAGTTTTGTCTTCTAGCCTAGTCATCCGAACCTTGTTGCATCCTTGATCTTTAAGGATTCTAGGATGACTAGTGCTGGCTATATATAGTAAGTTGTAATATATTATAAAGGATGGTAAAAATAAGACTGCAAAGTAGACTTCTAAATTATGTCTAGGCTTTGGTTTTGAATCAATTTGAATGTATTGATATCAGGCTTATATTAATAAAATACAATGGAATCTCCATTTTGATACCAATGATGTCTTCTTGAATTTACTATAAGCTCTTGTATGTTTAATTTGTAGGAATTTTAAATGTACTGGTTATAAGGTAGCTATGTCATTATTTGTGAGTTGCTTTCAAGGAGGGTTTAAATCTTGCAGATAATTACAGAGGGTAAGGGTTTATGAAGGAATTTGATACAGGGGTGTGAGGATGAAAAGATAGTTTGTAAGGAATTCCATCTGAGGTTTTATTCATATTTCAATTAATTATCCCTAATGTATGTATGTTTCATTCTGACTCTATGGCCCATGATTAGGCACTGGTCAAATTATGAGAAGTGGTTGTTATCATCAATCAAATATTAATCAATATTTATATTTCTGTTACCTAAAATTCATGTCTAGATAATTGTATTTTTTACAGTTCATCTCAGTGATTCCTTAAAGAGAGAGTCAATAGGTTAGCCTTCCTAAGCCATGTGACTTAAAAAGAAGAAGGATAATGAATACTTAATCCACTGTCAGACTTGCTGAAAGATAATAGTCTATTGAAGGTACACCCGCCTAGGTATGTGGAGCCCAAAGTGTAGAAGGATTTTCATCCTTGTTAATTAGCCTTTTCCCTATGAGAATCTAAACTGGGTACTAAAGAGTCTAGCATTCATTGCTATATACTGATTCTGTAAGAAAAAGATCTAACAAACTAGTGACTCTACTGGGGACATTGTAATGTTCTAAGAGTCATGTTCGTGAAAGAGTCTGTCCTTGTAATATTGAGAATTAGTCTATTTTTCCTCATATTCCTAAAGGAAAGTCTATTCTGTCTATCTATTATTGCACACTGTTTGAAACTTTTGATCCTAAAAATGATACAAATCTTCTCTCAGATAGAGTGACTGGTGATTGCAAAATATTTGGTTTAATATAGTGTATCTTTCTCAAGGAAAGTTGCAGAGTTGATTTGTAGTAATATGAACAATGAAGGAACATTTTCTTAAGATTTCCAAGTGAGGAATTAGTGAGAAATGTTGTTCTCTAAGTTTCATCTTGACTTATTTCTAAAAGGGAAAACTTAAGTTAGGACAATATACTCAATATTTATATATATATTTGTCCTCTGAAAAGAGGTGGTGACTCTAACCTTTGTGTACTCCAATGTTGCACATTAAACATTTTGAAATATTTGTCTATTCTATAAGATGAGTTGACAAAGAAATACTAGATCATACTTCAAAGAAAATCATGAAAAGGATGTTGAAGAGGAGCTCTGTACACCTGAAAGGAAACAATGGTCCAAGAGAGGTACATCCAAACATGATTCCCACCATACCTCTAAAGGGAGGATGGAGACTCCCGTTCCAGAGAGAAAGTCATCTTCATCTGAAGATGCAGGACCCATGGGACCAACTGACACTTATAGAGCTAATGCTAATTTTGATCCCTTTAGGGATGGAGAAAATATTAACATAGGTTTTTTTTTCCTGTAGAAGAAAATCTTGCTCCACCAGAAGAGACCTCTACTGCTAAAACAACTTCATTTGAATCTGATAAGTTGCAAGGTGAGATTATGGTTTTAAAAAGGAGAAAGAAAGAACAAGAAAAGGAAATAGCTAAAGCAGAGAAGAAACATGGACAAAAGATATATGACTTACTATTGGAAAGAGAAGAGCTCTTAGATGAGACCAGAAGGAATGACCTTAAGGCTGAAAGAATGAGTCAAGAAGTTAAAGGTTTGAATCCAAAATTGTTTGGTAACTTTGATGATTTAAGGAACAGAGCCCCAAATAAAACCTTGAATCTTGACAAGGATGAATTTGAAAATGAAGGGCCTGTCATCAGGAAAATGTTCCCATATGAGATTGAGCATGATGCAAAGCTTAAGATAAATACGAAGGAGGTTCCCAACAAAGGTAAACAAAAAGCTGTTGGTGTGACTATAGAGGAGCCTAAGAAAAAATTAACCATCCCTATAGGAGCATCTTAAGTTGATCTTGAGTTGGAACAAGCTAGAAAAGCTAAAGAGGATTTGGCCAAACAACTAGAGAAGTTAGAATTAGAAGCTACAACAACAGATATGAGAATGAAGATAGTCTTTCTACATGCTACTACTAACACTTCTACAAGCAGCTCTATGCCAGTTAATCATGAACCACAACTAAAAAAGAAATCTATTGGCCCAATCCCAAATAATCAAGAGGCTGACCCTAAAGAACAATCTTCTGGTTTAAATTTGAATGTTAAAAATTATGGTCCAAGTGCAAGTGCTCAGCCTGGTGGTCCCGACCCAAGCATAGAAGCCACTAACCCCAAGAAAAGTGATCCCCCACCCATTCAAAACCAAGGAGGAGATACTAGACCAATTTGTAATAATGTACTTGGAAATTTCCAAAGAAGGTCTATCCACGTGAACAGATACAGAGCTCTTTTCTTTGAAGGCATTCCTGGTCACCCTAATGTGATCCCCAATGAGGTAAGAGATAAAATCCCTAATTTTACTGAAAATAATGTTGTTACTTGTGAAGAGAATCTAAAAGCTTTCAGTGACAAGATAACTAACTTTGAGATTGAAAATGAGGATGTTATTATGAAGCTTTTTGTTTAGTCATTAACAAAAGATGTTAGGGATTGGTTTAGAAATTTACCAAATGATAGTATTGCTTCTTGGGAAGAAGTTGTAAAGTCTCTTAGGGAACATTATAGAGAACATGTAAATTCTGGATACATGTTAAATGAATTCAATAACATCAAAAAGTTCCCTAATGAGAATATGGCTAATTTTAATAGTAGATTTCAAAAGGCCATGAACAAACTTTTCCAAGTCCTAAGATTAGATGAGGAAGTATGTCTTACCACTTATATCAATGCTTCTGATAGAAAATCTCTTATCTACGTAGGGATAAAAACCCAACTACTTTAAGAGATGCTTATAAGATAGCTATTGATATTGAAAGTAATAGAAGGGCATCAGGAAAATTGGGGAAGAGGGAAGATAGTAAACTTTGGAAGGAAAAGGGGTCAACCAAAAAAAATGTCAAAGAAGATGATACAGTCGATAAACTAGTGAGTGCAGTAAAAGACCTTGCTTCCAAAATGGATAAAAATGATAGAGGAGGATACCATGATAATGAGAACACTAACCAAAGATTTGACAAACAAACTAACCTGAGAGATTACCCTTATAAGAAACATTGGAATAATGGAAAACCAGTCCTTGATGGAGAGATAACCCTAAGGCCAAGGAAACCCCAGATCCTCTAAAAAGGAACAATGCCAACTATGTTGAGAACACTCCCTGGTGTGATGCTTGCAATACGCCACACTTTTCCTATCAATGTGTAGTATCCCAGGCTCTATTTGATCAAACAGAGAAAGAGAATAAGAGGGCCCTGCTATCAACATGTTCACATTAAAGAAACCATATCCATGGTTTTCTGATATTGCATCATCTTCTGATAATTTGTGTAAAGAAGATAATTCTTGTTTTGAAAATAACTTACAAAATCCACCCTATCAAAGTGATCAGATTGATAGTATTTCACAAGAAACTATAAATACAGTGGGAAGTGACAATTCAAATTCTCATTTCAAAACTCCCACTGATGAGGAAAAAAGGTCTTTGACTATTGCAGAAATTAATCAAGTGTGAAATGCATACAACCTGAGAAATAGAACAATACAACCAACTCAAGGAAAGTCTGCCCCTATTTATGTCAGAAAAGATCCACCCCAAGTTATTGAGGATTTTCATGCTGAGGAAGATAATAATGATAAGTGTGGGAAACAAGAAGGACCTTCTTTTGATCATGCTGGAGGGGAAGTATCAAAAGAGGAACTAGTACCCAATGAGAAATCCAAGAAAGTGAAAAGGATGAATGATATGTCCTCTGAATTTCCCCTATTCAACATGAAACATGCTCTGACCCAAATGAAAGTCTCAGTACCACTCATGGAAATGCTGAAAATAAAAGAGCACAAAGAAGCTGCTCTGACACTTTTAAAAGGGATAGATGATGTATCTATTCCCAACCAAGAGGAAATACCTTTAACACCAAATGATACTAGAAAAGATAGTCGACTAGTGAAAGGAAAATAAAAAAGAAAGGAATTTTCTAATATCTATATTGGAAATATAATCAATCGAGAACCATTATCTATTGACCTGTTCTATGTCACACTAATGGTTAATAGTTTCTTGGTAAAAAACTGCATGATTGATTCTGGAGCTGCAACAAATGTGATGTCTTATCATGTGATGAAGGAATTAGGCCTCCAGATCATTAGATCTACTGGAATTTGTTATGCTATGGAAAAAATGGAAGTTCCTTTGATAGGAACACTGAAAGACATTGAGGTGAAAATTGTTGCTTTCCCTGAAGCAACTTACAGAATGGATATAGTGGTAGTGGACACTAAACCATATTATGGTATGCTTCTGTCAAGGCAATGAGCAGCAGTAGTAGGTCGAAAAATGCAATTAGATTTTTCCTATGCGACTATCCTTGTAAATGGACATGAGGTCAAGTTTTAAAGAGAACCTCGGTCATCTATCATGGTGGAGGTGCTTCTACTTGACCAATTGAATTTCTATGTGAATGTTGATATGGAGAATTTTATTGTTGAGGAAGTCAAGCCACAGTTAAAGAACACTGAACCAATTATGGATGAATTGTTGTTGCAACAAAATGGACTATGGAAAATGTACTTTGATGGAGGATGCTCAAAGGAAGGATCTGGAGCAGGATTTTTATTTATTTCCCCATCAGATATCACTTTCAAGTACTCTTTCCTGTTGACTTTTCAATGCATAAACAATACTGCTGAGTATGAAGCCTTAATCTTGGGAATGGATATTTCTATCAAGCATGGTATTAAGTTTTTAAAAGTTCATGGAGATTCCCATTTAATTATATATCAGATTATGGAGCATTATGCTACTAAAGATGATAGATTAAAATTGTACAAGTATGTTGTCTGGGATAGGATAGATTTCTTTGATGCTTCCAATATCCTATGGATAGAGAGATCCAACAACATAATGACATATTTCTTGACAAATATTTCCCTAAAAAATAATGATGCTACTCTTACTGGTATGTCTATGGTTGAAATAAAAAGTAGGCCTGCAGTTCTTGACAATATTCATAATTGGCAAGTATTTGAGGATGATGATATCCTCAGGTTCATCTAGTGTGTAGATCAATATGATGGTCAGAAGATTGATTGTGAATCTCTAGTGTCAATTGTCGAAGAGATAGAAGAAGAACCTCTGAAGAAGAAGAAGAAGAAGGTTTCCCCCATAAAAAAACATAGATCTCTACCCCTATCATCACTACAAGAAGATCTAGAAGGAAACTTATATTTCATAAGGAAGATGAAGAAGAAGATACAATCATATTCAAGAAACCCCCACCTACCTTTGAGCAGAAGTTTGAAGATTCAAAAAGAGGAAGTGGGATGAGTACTCTAAAATCATTGAAATATTCTTCCAGAACTAAGGATGAACAGAAGCAGATTGAGGAAGCAGTTGTAGAGAAAATGGCAAGATGGAAGTATGATCCATCTAAATTGAAAATTCATATGACTAAAGATCTAATCAAAGTTGTATCTATTCCCCGGAGCAATGCAGTTCAAACAGAAAAGGATATTAGGGAACAAACCTTGAATCAAGTCATGCCTATTATGAATAATAAAGAAGTTAAAGAGGCCATGTCCAAATATGAGAACAATCACACTACAAGGTTCAAGACCTTTCAAATATTAAACAAGAGAATAAAGGATGTTGTGCAGACTTCTAGAATGGTATGGAAGTCTATTTTTGAAATCAAGGAAGATGATAAAGCAGAGGTACTAAGTATAGACCATAAGGTAAAGAATAATGATGAATAATTACCTGAGGTGGAAACTACTGAAGAATCCAATGCAAAATAGATAGTAGTAGAAGTGATGGAATCTCTATCCCAATCACCTATAAAGAACATCCTATCTCTGAGCAAGGATAAGACTACAAAATCTACATCTGGAATAGTAGGAACTGACCATCAAGCTCCACCTACTACTGGGCTAAGACTAACCAAGTCATAGAAGGTTACTATGAATGCTTCTATAGTGAGCATAGATGCTACAGTTGGTGTAGAAAAATTTAATGATCCACTAGATACTGAAGTCAAGGATGATAGTGGAAAAGGTAACGAAATTATTCCTTCACCCAATCCCAAGGTCAAAGGAAAAGGGAAGGAAACCAATACTGATGATATTGATCCTGAGAAAGATATTTTGATTCCAAATTGGGATCAATCCAACTTGACAGTAGAGTAGATGGATATACTAGGGGACCTATGGAAGAAAAGAGCTACAAAAAAAAATCTTCGAGCAGAAAAGAAGAGAAAAATAGTGATAGAGGACATAAAAGGTATATTCCTAGATTCACTATAAATAGAAGTAAATGAGAATGATTCTATTATGGACCAACTTGTTGATATAGTTCACAAGTTTAATAAAGATTTAAGTGGTCAAGAGAAACTAATGCAGAAGGCAGCAATGAAGTTTGAGAATAAAGTTCTAGAGAGTGTTGCAGGTAAAATTGCAATAGATTAAGTAAAGCTAAACACTATCATTATCTCTCTAGAAACAACTTTAACTAATGTAGTGGAGTTATTTGTAAATTTGAGTGATACTTCCAACTTTACCATGGAAATAAAGACCAAGCTAAAAAAGATAGATACAGATTTGAAGGAAAGTGCAAACCATTTGGCACTTAATCATAGCTCGAGTTCAACACACTTTGTGAAGATCAAGTATCTAACTGATATGCAGGCATAAATACTAAGGGAAGAAACAAGAATAAGGTAATCCCTTATAGTTATGCAGAGCCAACTCCTTCCACACATGGATGTAATGCACAAACATATTGCTCATGCCAAGACACTCATACATGACAACAAATTTTCAGTTACAGAGCTTATGATGGAGTTTTCAGTAGAGATACAGATTGAGTTGCACATCCTAAAGGAGTTGCAAGACAATTTGGACAATACTTTGTCTCAAATTTTGAAGGTACATAGTGATTTCCTATCCTACTTTGGTATTACCTTGTAGATATATTTTTAGCATTTGTGTCAAAAACAAGGGGGAAATTTATTGTATATACATATAAGGAAATACATGTATAGAAGAGAGGAGAAGAAGAGATATATAGAGTAGTGTTAGAAAACAAAATTTGAAAAATAAAAAAACAGAGTCAGTTGTAACCGAGCAGCTGTCAAAACCCGAGCAAGTACCCAAGCACATGGTAAGGGGGAGTTTTGACTGAGCAGTTTGATCATTTTTTGGATTTGATAAGTGTTTTTGGTCACTAATGCCAAAAGGGGATATTGTAGAGCTTATGGAAAGACATGTTGTCAATTTATGCTAAAACACTTAGTCATTTTAGTGTTGACCAATCTAGCAGCTTGAAGTGCAACCTAAGTAGTTGTAGTATAGCCCGAGCAGTGGCAGTGTCGACTGAGTAGACAGTGGCAACCAGTATTACCCAAGTGATCAATATTACTTGAGTACATAGTGTAGCATGAGTTCCAAAGTTTAATATGTTGCCCGAGTGACAACATATTTCCCAAGTGCTAGTATATCACCCGAGTGGATTACTGGACCTAAGTAACTGTATTGGGCTGACTTAGTTTTTATTGTTTGATATTATTTTATATCATGGAAGCCAACTTATAGAAGTATTTGATTTGGATAAGATATATATGTAAGGTATTTTGTTTATCCAAATGTGTGTGAAATAAGTGTATATGTGAATATGAAGTAGCGGACTGATTAAGAAGGCTACAACAGTATAAGGAAAAATAGAGACTCATCCATCACATTCAGGTGATTAGTATTATATCATTGGATCTCATTCAGAAAATTAGAGTTGTACAGAAGATCATCTACTAGTTCATCCTAACAGGTGCATTAATAAAATCCTTTAACAAGGTGGACTTAACAGTCCTTTACAAATCTCCTAACATAGTTTCATACTTAATTGTATTGTACAAAATCCTTTTACAAGGTGGACCTAATAGTCCTTATTGCTCTTAACAGGGTAGACCATCAGAAGTGGTCAATTGTAATCTTTAACCAGCTAAATTTATACTAGAATAATAAATCTTGTGGGTACCACCGCCACCCCATTTTTACTTTCTATTTGGAAGGCTTCTAGGTAACCAAATATTGTTTCAAGTATTGTGGATGCTTATTAATTTTCTATTCTATGCATGTAATTAGATTAGATAATCTAATAAAGGATTAAAGAGATTAAGTTTTATTGGTTCCTGATTCACCCCCCCTCTCAATCACCTAGCCTCAATATATTTCTAACATATCTATTCACTCTTCCATCATGTATAACATGTTTATCATATTTCCAAGGTATACCCAATAGAATATGACAACCATCCATTGACATAATATCACACAACACCTTATCATAATACTTTCCAATTTTCAGATTCACAAAACATTGTTCACTCATCATTATTGTATGCTCATCCTTGATCCATGAGATCTGATAGGGATTTAAATGCTTCATTCTTTCCAATTGTAACTTGGTGACCATCTCCTTAGATGCCAGATTCCTAGAGATTCCACTATCAACAATTACTTTCCAAACTTTTTCTGCAACTCTACATCTGGTCTTGAAAAAACTTTTCCTTACAAGATCTTGCTTATCTTTCCGAATCCATAGTATCCTTTTGATTATTATACTTCCTAATTTCTCAAGTTCATTCGGTGACTCTTCTTGCACCAAAGAATTTCTTCTACTACCGAGTTTCTTTCTTGCATGTGTACACTCAAAGGATCTATGCCCTTCTTCAACATAATTGTAACAAGTTCCTTGGAACCCTCTTTTTTTATAACCACCTCGGGAGTAGATTCCTCTTCCTCTATATGAACTTCCACCTTTCCATTTGGTCTTTCCTTTGTCTTGATATGTGTCTGGATTTGTCTTGTTTGGTTCAGATCTACTATTTTCACTATGAGATCTACCCCTTCCTCTAGGGAATCTACCACCTCTTCCTCTTTTCCTTTGTTCATATATTTTGTTCAATTTATCCTCAGCTTTTAGGAAAAACTGGTATGCCTCTTCAATACTCTCCATCTTTAACAAAATGTTCTAATCTTGTATAGAAATTATTAATCCATTCAGATATCTTTCTATTCTTTCCACTTCATCTTCCACATGTCTAGATTTGATGTCCAACTTGTAAAATTCATCGATGTAATCCTTTACCAAACTATCTTTCTGCTTCAAACTTTGCATTCTCCTAACTAGGTTAATCTGGTAATCACAAGGTAGAAAATTTCCTTTCAATTATTTTTATCATCTTATCCCATACCTTGATCTTGTCTTTACCTCTCTTCTTTCGATCCAATTGTAGATGCTCCCACCATAAGGATGCATGACCTCTCAACTTTGTACTTGCAATCTTTACTTTCTTCTCCTCTGATACATTTTCATACTCAACTTATTTCTCCATCTTAGTTATCCAGTCTATTAATTCATCATAATCCACCTTTCCACTATACTCAAGAGGATTAAACTGAGGTGTGGATTTAAAACTTGTTGAAGCTCGTAAGAATATCTCTTCTTCCTGATCCATCACATGTGTAGGTACAAATTCTACTTGCACTTCTTCAACTTCATCATCACTAACATCTTCAAGATGTATTCCTCTACACTGGGCTTTCTAAATAGCTTCAAATCTTCCAGAAATCTATTTACACATATCAGCTAGACTTGGATCTACATTTCCTCTCCCACAAACCATCTTGAAACCCTCTACAATTGTAGGTTAGAACAAAATATACTACACCACAACAATATCAACCAACTCGGGTTAGGGATTACAAGAAGGAAGCTAGATCTCACCTTCACTTTGATACCACCTGACGCAAGGAGGGTAGGGACAATAGGGGCCCAAGGCACTCCCAAATATCCAAACCTCCTTGCAAAACAACTCAGAAGCAAGAACACTAAAAGTGAGAGAAGGAACAACAAAACTTTATATTATTTCATCAAACTTATAACATGTTGAGATGTTGAGCCTTCCCAATTTTGGCCATATACATTTTGATGTTTACAGAATAATCTTCATACATGCAAGGTCACTGACCTCAAATCTGAATCTGCTAACATTATCTTTTATATTCCAAAACTGATCCCCTAATCTAAGAACAAAAAACCAAATATATACAAGCATCCACCAAAGAGGTTGGAACTTAGATCCTAAAGATCCAACATAGGAAACAAAAAATACCCAGATTTAGGTCCACACACATCCCAATAAGAGATCCCATCATTAATTACACTATGGAAATTAAATGCAGAAGTCAGCCAGAAGATCCAACATCAAAATACACAACTTGGTAAGAAAGCCAACCAAGCACAGAGACTAGTCAGTGAAAACCCACCGAGTAGCCAAACAACTACCGAGACCCATTGGTAAAGTAAGATAGGAACAAGTAACCAAGCCCAAGTGAAGAGAAAATAAGTCTTCAACTGAGCAAGAAAATTTAGTTACCGAGCTCTTTACGAAGTAGTCTCCAACAAGCTACTAAACCAAAGAAAACATATTTTTGGTTGATCAGGATTTTCAAAGAACCCAAGATTCTCCTATATCATAGATTCAAATTCATTTTGCATATTACTCGCATACAAGCAACCACACAAACAACTGAGAATATCACCTACTTTATACTTCTTGATGCCTCCAACCAAGTTTCCCTAAAAAAATTTGAAATAGGTCACACTGAAACATTCTCATGGTGGTAAGGAATGAAACATGCCCCACCTTTCACAATACAAAACACTTCAACATGCTATGTTGGAGATTTGATTCTGAGCAGTTGATTGATTGTATGTTTGTCATTGATGACAAAATATGATACATAGTAGTAATTCTATATGTACTTATCAAAATGATGATGTGAAGACTTGTGTGGATAGATACATGTTGTTAACATGTTTATTATGTTATGTTCATACACGCAAACCCAGATATGATGTTTTAGTAAAGTTATGTAATTTTTTTATTGGCAGTTACAGTTTTGGCAGTGTAATAGTTTAGGGTCGATGTATATTACATGTTTCTTGAGTTGCGCCTATCTTATGTATATGCATGTGTATATTCATGATTAGTTATGAGTTGATGATATTAATCCAAAGGTGCCAAACATGTTTCAAGAAGATTGCAAAGTTAGAGTTAAATTGGTGAGGCCAATTTAGTGAAGCATCGCATCTATTTGGTTTATACTTGCACGGTTGTAATAATGTTTGCGTGTTTAGTAGAGCCGACAAGGATGTTATCAAGATTTTTATTATAGGTCCCATGATCTCATACTTTGAGGAAGATACTTATAGCAAGTCAAAGGTGACACGCTAAGTGTGAATGATACAAAAAGAGGAGAAAGATGTACAGAACAGATTATCAGAGTTGGTTCATTCATCAAGAGTCTATGTCAAGAAGAAGTGAAAGATTGTAATACACTGGAACTGATCAATACAATAGGTCTACTCTATAGTTCATCATTAGATATAGTGCATATCTGTTATACAGAAGGTTGTAACCTTCACCAGCAAGCAGTGAGCTTTTGGACAGTGAGTCCACCACCCCTAATAGGGCTATCTGTAAAAGACTCCTAATAGGGTACGACCCTTAACCAGGTCACTATACTTATTGCATTTTAATGTACAACTCCTAATAGGATTGAAATATCTTCTAACAAGGATTACTACAAACAAGTATAGTTTATTGTGGGTGCTAATTCCCACCGGGGTTTTTACCATTTGGTTTCCCCGTAATCAAATTGTGTGTTGAGTACTGTGTTATCTGATTAAGCATTTACTTTGTTGTTTTCTAAAGTTAAAGAAGTAAAAAGAACTAAAGTTATTGATAACTGATTCACCCCCCCTCTTAGTTATCCTTTGGGACTATTCTAACAATTGGTATCAGAGCCAAGTGCCTTAGAGAAGAAGCCTAACAACTTAAGGTAGATCAGATAGCTTACTTCAAAAAAGAAATCCCTAAGTTCGATGGAGAAAATTATCTGGATTGGAAAAACAAAATGATAACACATCTACAGTGTGTTAGCTTTGAGATCTTTGAAATTTCCACACAAGAAGTTGTAATTCCATCTCTGAAAGACCTTGCAAAGGATGATGCTACTAATAGACAAAAGGAAACATTTACCAATAATGCAATTGCCAAAGAAGCCCT
>MU223354.1:359893-381020 GCA_018584345.1 Thuja plicata | reverse complement strand
GCAGAATGCCTATAAAATTGATTTACCTAACAATTTGGAAATGTCACCTATTTTTAATGTGCAGGATTTGATTCCATATAGAGGACCAGTGATACCTGAGACTACTCAAAAGATGGAAGTAGGAAAATATGTTCAAGACATACAGGTGAAGAATAAGTCCAAGTTGCAAGTAGAGAAAATCCTAGATTCACGAGTCCAGAAGACAACTCAATGAAGGGTATACAGAGAATACCTAGTCAAATGGTTTGGGTTACTAGAAGCAGAAGCTACATGGATGGACGAAGAAGACTGCAGAAGACAAGGAATTAGTTTGACATTGTTGCCGACTAATTCAAACTAATTTCTCCTTCGCAGAGGCGGGGAGTATGGTGCAGAGCACCCTAGGGTTTTAGCTCTGAATCCCTAGCTATTTAGAAATGGTGGTCCGGGAGAAGATCACAGTTAGCAGTCAGTCTTTTAATAAACATTAACAGTTCTTAGCTCTTGTCGCAAAGTCGCAGATGCTCAGCGATCAACATAAAATAGTGTATCGCGTAGTCGGAAGGAAACTGGCGGTTAACAGAAAATGGCTATGACAAGGCGATGACTGGTAATCATGAAGTCGCAAGGTAACCAACAGTTATCTTTTAAGCGTTGTGAGGATGCGACAATGACTTATTGCACAGTCGGCAGTTTATCGGCAGTCAGTTTGAAAGTGGTGCAACAACGCGATGATAATGTATCGCAAGCTCGTGAGTTGATGAGCGGTTAGTGAAAGACGGCTACAACAAGGCGAGGACAGTGTATCACGTAGTTGCGAGGTGACCGGCTGTTAGTGTTTAAGTGTTGCGAGAATGCGACGATAGCTCTTCGTACAGTCGTAGATGAATCAGCAGGTATGGAGAGTAGAGCTCGTGACACTGCGACAAATGGTTTCATCAGTCCATCGCGAGGTCACAGAACAACTGGAAATTAAGTCAAAGAAGTGTGCGAGTGAGCGACAACCAATGCATCGCGTGATCGCAGGGAAAACATCAGCTCGGTTCAAAGCAGTGCGAGCACGCGACTACAACGCATCACAGGGTCGCAGATGATTCGACAGCTCGTCTATAAGAGGTGCGAGAGTCTGACAAACAGTACATCACACAGTCGTAGAGTAATTGACAGCCAATGTTTAAGTGGTGCAGGCGCGCGACAACAATGCAGCGCAAGGTCGTAGAGGAATAGGCAGCTCGGTTGGAAGTGCTGTGAGTGCGCGACAACAAGGTATCGCAAGGTCACAGGGTGAAGCATGCATAGTTAATAAGACTCACGACAGTGTGACTAACATTCAAACATAGATTAACTTACCAACAACACAGAGGGAAGTGGAAAAGTCAGTGACATGGAGGCAAATGAGGCCCACATCGACAACCATGCAGAGGAATATCTTTATGACAGTTATGGGAAGAAGATGAAGAGCCGAGGTAGTTAGAATCTGCAGACGACAGGTAACCTAGAAACGGTTACAGTCAAAAATAGGCCAAGTTATAAAATGGAGGAAAGAACCATTGTAAAGGGGTTGGAGAAGTTAGAGACTGAGTAGACTAGTGAAGAAGATTTTAATTTGCATTGTAATTTTCTGGTTTGCAATAAAGAATAGTACCCTGTGTTTCCTGTGTGTGTTTCTATTGTGTGCAGACTTCTGTAGAGTATGATTTTGAATTCAGTTAAGTATCATGGATTATTTTTGACTCTGATAATCCATCCTATGGAGTGTGACCGTCAAGAAGCATCCCTCATGTATTTTATTTCTATTTCTGTGTTTGGGATTGAGAAGAGACTAGTCAGAATTGTAGACAAGTCCTAGGCGAGATAAATGGTTCGGCTAGGGAACTTGTAGGAGAGAGAGATAGAAGGAGAAGGTGCATGACTGACTGTATTCAGTCATGAAGAGCAAGATAAGGTGAAGAGTGAGACATTTCGGTGGGTAGGAAACCTAAGAGAGAGGGAGTATAGAAATCCTTCTAGTTAGGGTCTGTGAGTAACCCTAAGAGACTCAAGTGTGAGTCTAGAGGATCCTGAAGTGAATAGGATCCAAGGTAAGATTCCTAAAAGAGAGTAGGAGTCTAGGAGAAAAAGGTGACCTCCCCATCAGAGTCCATGTGCAGTACCAACTATATTAACACGTAAGAAGAGTGGAGAATGATGAATGTGCACTGATTCAAGAGCAATCAATAAGTTCATAGTTAAGTATAGGTTTCCTATACCGATGATGGATGATATAATGGATTGTTTGAGTGGAGAAATATATTTTACCAAAGCTTATTTGAAGAGTGGATATCATTAGATCAGAATTAGAGAAGGTGATGAATGGAAGACTACTTTCAAGACAAAGGAAGGTTTGTATGAATGGTTAGTTATGCCTTTTGGTTTAACTAATGCACTGAGTACATTTATGAGGTTAATGAATGAAGTTCTGAATAAATTATTGAATAGATTTGTGATTGTATACTTGGATGATATTATAATATTCAGTAAGACTAGAGAAGAGCATTTGATGCATATAAGACAAGTATTATAGAGATTGAAAGAGGAAAAGTTGCTGATAAATATGAAAAAGTGTTCCTTCATGAAAGAAGAACTTGTGTGTTTAGGTTTTGTAATTTTAGCTAATGGTTTGAAGATGGATCCTGAGAAGGTTAAAGCTATACTTAGTTGGCCTACACCTAAGAATGTCAGTGAGGTAAGATCATTTCATGGATTGGCATTTTTATAGAAATTTTATCATAAATTTCAGTTCTATTTGTAATGCTATGACTGAGACAATGAGAGGAGACAAAAGAGAATTCAAATGGACACATGGAGCTGATAAGAGTTTTGAGACTTTGAAGTAGAAGGTTGTTGAATTACTTCTGTTAGCCTTACCTGATTTCAATAAGGTATTTCAAGTTGAATGTGATGCAAGTAGAAGCGCAATAGGAGCTATGTTGACTCAAGAAGGTTAACCTGTTGCTTTCTTTAGTGAAAAGTTGAATGATGCATAAAGAAAATATTCTATTTATGATCAAGAATTCTATGCTATTGTTCAAGATATGAAGAAATGGAGACATTATTTGATGTGGAGTGAGTTTGTGTTGTATACTAATCATAAGGCTTTACAATATTTGGGTAGTCAAAATAAGTTGAATCAGAGACATGAAATGGGTAGAGTATTTGTAGAGTTTCACATTTGTGATTAAGTGTAAGAGTGGAGTTTCTAACTGAGTTGCTGATGCATTAAGTAGAAGAAGATCTTTGTTGGCTGAAATGAGAGTTGAAGTTCTTGGTTTTGATGATATGAAGCATTTGTATGAAAATGATCTTGATTTGTCTGAGCAGTGGAGATTGTGCAGAGCACCTATTCCAAATCAATCAAGTATGAAGATTATTTCATTCAGGAAGATATGTTGTTGAAAGGTATTCAGTTGTGCATACCAAGAGGATCAATGAGAACTAATTTGATAAAGGAGATACATAGTAGTGGTTTGGCTAGACATTTTGGTATTGATAAAACATTGAGTTTTCTTAAAGAAAGGTATTTTTGGGCTCATTTGTATAAGGATATTTGAAAATTTGTGAAAATCTATTGATTTTGTCAAGTTGCAAAAGGAGTAAGTCAAAATACTTGTTTGGATACACTGATTACTGCTCCCGAGAAACCTTGAAGTGATATTAGCATGGATTTTGTTCCTAGCTTACCGAGGAAAACAAGAGGTAATAATTCTATATTTGTTGTTGTGGATAGATTTTATAAGATGACACATTTCATACCATGTAGAAAAACATCAGATGTAGTACATATAGAAGATATTTTATATAAGGAGATTTTCATATTGCTTGGATTACCGAGGAGTATTATTTTTGACCAAGACAGTAAATTTGTTAGCTACTTTTTGAAAACACTTTGGAAGAAGTTGGACACTGAGTTGAAGTATAGTTCTACATTTCATCCACAGACTAATGGAAAAATAGAGGTTGTAAACCAAAGTTTGGGTAACTTGTTGAGATGTTTAGTTGGAGACACACTGAGTAATTGGGATTTGATGTTGGCACAAGAAGAGTTTGCATAAAATAGTTTAGTAAATAGAAGTACTGGAAAGACACCTTTTGAGATTGTCCATGGCACACAACTGAGAGGTATATAAGACTTGAGAGACATTTTTGGAGAAGAGAAAAGGAGTGCTGAAGTAGAAAAGTTTGCTAAGTTCATCAAGACATTACATGAGGATGTAAAATAGAAGTTGGAGAAAAGTAATCAGAAATACAAGGATAGTGCAGATAGATCAAGGAGACATAAAATTTTTGAAATTGGTGATGTAGTGATGGTTCATTTGAAGAAAGGCAGATTTCCTATTGGAACTTATGGGAAATTGAAGATGAAGAAGTTTGGTCCTTGCAAAATACTGAGAAGATTTGACAGTCAAAATACTTACGAAGTGGAGTTACCTGATGACATGGATATATCACCCATATTAAATATTTTAGACTTGTATGAATATCATGAACCTGATGAAGAAGTGACAGTACCGAGTGATTATCCTAAGAAATATATAGAAGAAGTTGAATAGATTTTGAAACAAAGAATTGGTAGAAGTACAAGAGGAAAGGAATACATGGAGTATCTGATAAAATGAAAGGACAGAACGATGGAGGACTCATCTTGTATTTCTCAATATAAGTTGGATTCATTTTAGGTTGGACCTGACACATGATTTGGGGAATCATTTCTTTTAACCCCAGGTGTCTGATGCAGGAACATCTTCGGTTCTTTGGTAATCCTGATCAACCAAAAATATGTTTTCTTTTGTTCTTTATCTTGTTTGGAGTTTACTAGGTGAAGTGTTTGGTAACTTCCATTGCTCAGTTACTTGTTTTGTCTTGCTTTATCGATGGGTCTCAGTGTATGTTGGCTACTCAGTGGGTTCTTTCCCCAAGTTGTTATGTTGCTTGGTTATCTTCTTACTGAGTTGTTCTTGTTGCTTGGTTGACTTCTTACTATGTTTTTTTTATCCTAATCTGGCTGACTTCTGCATTTAATTTGCATGGCGTAATTAATGTGGGGTCACTCATTGGAATATGTGTGGACCTAAATCTGGGTCTTTCTTGGGGATTTGAGTGCTGACCTGTTTGGTGGACTCTTGTATATATTTGATTTATGTTCTTAGATTAGGAGGGAGATTTTTGGTAGGAGTTCTTGGATAGAAGATTAAGAGTTAAGATATTTGGATGGAAAGTATATGACCTCTCATGTAATAATATCATTCTATAAATACTTGAATGTATATGGCCAAAATTGAGAAGGCCTTATAGCCCATCATGTATTGAGTTTGATGAATTAATGCAAAGTATCTACTGTTTCTTCTCTCTTGTTGTGTTGTTGCTTCCATGTTGTTCTGCAAGGTTAGCTTGTATAGCTAGGAGTGCCTTGGGCCCCTATTCTCCACCACTCTTTGTGTCAGTGTTTAATAAAACTTGACCAGGTTTTGGTTAAAATAAAACTTGTTAAATATATTTTGAATCTTGAAATGCCCTCCTTAGGTCTTTTCCTAAGCTGAAAGTTTGGGAATCAGTTTTTATGGCCCCTAATGCAAGTTTTCTTATGTTCAAACTTGTATTTTATCACATAAAACTCGATAAGCTTATACAAAGTAAAATTTGGATTTGAAATCACAAATACAAGTTGAAGATGACTATAAGGGCTTCCATTTTTACTGGAGAAACCCCAACAGAGAGATTGTAGTTATTTTTGCCATTGTAAATTTGAGTTTTAGCTTGCCATTTGTTGGCCAAAGACCAATATATAGAGTTTGAAGTCATTTTTACAACTTTGGACTATGATTTCACTGCTAAAGATCACTCAATTTTTGTGTTTTAGGGAATGTGTTTAGACATTTTAACATTTGGAGGCATCTAAGAGTGGCGTATCACATTTTTGCTTGATTTTTTTGTGCATTTTTTATAGTATGCGACTTTGATTCCCATTTTACTCTACGTTTATACAATAATCATGGTTATTTTTACCTAGAATTTCTTGAACATTTTTGCAATCTTTTTGTAACGCTCTATTGGGGAACCCAAGAGAAATTAACCTAAACATAAAACTAAGTTGATGGATTTTGTTTTAAAAGTTTAAACATTACAAATGTGGAAGCAAGAACAACATAAGATAAATGTATCACCAAGGTATATAAACATAGTTAACAATCCCAAGGGTTCTATAACTTAGATTTACTTTTAAATTAACTAAAATACTAAGAACTGTTAGAGTAATACGATATTTCATATATTAAATAAATCATTTTGATTTAATTATCAAGTCACTTATCATCTCTAGTTTACTTAAGCTAAACTTTAGGCATATAATAATTAATTCTTTTATTGATTATTATCATGCAACCTATGTATTTCCCTTTTAGGGTATTGATCACCTTTATAAGGTTTGATCTCACTGTATTTTAATTATTCCCTCTCTGAATCAATATTTCATCTTTCAGAACATTCTTTGTTGTGTCTCAATTCTTTGCTTTTGTGAGAGGTTTTTGCTACAGTGGATCTTGGTGTATGAATTATAACATGATATCAAAGCCTTGCTGTTATAGCCCATTCTTGAGTTTTTGAAATTTTTTTGGAGTTATGAGGCTTTCAAGTTTAGAAAGTCTTTTTGTGTGGATTTGTAGGGAGCTAGTTTTTTGGAGCACTTTGGGCACACATCGACCTTATGATTAAGTCCTGAAGGCCCCCAAACCCCTATTTTCATATAAGACATATCCAATTTTGACACAGTGGAAATCTAAGGCATTTTTTTTGGCATGTACGATCATGTTCTGGGTAGGTTTTATGAGGTGGAAAAAAATGCTTAGCGGTCACTGTTGCTATCGGCGGGTGCTGCAACAGTCTGGTGACCACCAATGCCGACCATGGCCAGACACTTTCCAATGCCCACCTCCGCCCAGATTTACTGCCACTAGCACTGCCAGCCCCCTGGTTGCCATATGACCTGGGATCGGGGTCTTTTAAGCCGTTGTGGGCAATAAAAAATTTCTTGGTACCCTTTTGACCTACCTTCAGTTTTTTTGCCATATCTTGGGCATATGATATCATTGTTTGGCAAACAAGATATCATCAAAAAGCTAGTTCTGAGCTCAATCTATTTTTGGAGGTTTGGTTTATTGGTTTATCTATTTTGCAAGGTTTTTTTTCTAGTCAAATTCAGGGTTCCTTTTTGCACTCCAAGAGCTATATATTTATCATCCAGACTTCATTTTCCAACTTCTGCATATCATTGGAAAGATGGTTCTCTTCTCTTTACTATGGTATGGGTCTCATTTCCATAATCTTCTCTAGGTACGTTTTATTCAGGTTTTTTTATTTTTTGCAATCTGGTGATTATCTTGGATGTTTAAGGTCCTAGGACCATTTTACTTGTGTGGGATGACTCCTTTTTAGCTGTTACTCTTGATCTTACATCTTTTTGTAATTCTTGAGTCTTTTAGACATCTATTTTTGTAGCATTTCATTTTTTACAAATGCACTGAGATAAAGTGACATGTGTTGCATACTTGGGATCTTGCAAATTTTCTCCCTATTTGTCCTTGCACTACATTATAAAGTGCCATGGAGGGGTTTGATGTTTTCTTAATTTTTCATCTACCTTTTTCAAGTGAGTGTTCCTTCCACAACATTAGCCTCATCATGTGTGTCAAGAGAGTGATCCTTCCATGACACCATCCTTTACATGTGTTTGTAATTTCTTCTACACTTTCTATGTCCCTGGTTCTTCATCATGTAGTTGTTCTTGGCAGTCTATTTCAGTGTACCTATCATGCCTCTCCCTACTCAGGATTATGGAGGGGGGGGAGGGGGTATTTCATGTTGGTTCTAATGCTTCCTTGGTTTGATGGACTGAGCTATGTATTTAGTATTTGTTCCTATGTACTAGGCAAATACAGTGGTTGGGTACCTATGAATTTTAGTGAGATGAATCATTTTCCACATGGACACTCTTTCTTTCCTATTTTGGAGGCATACTTCCATCTTTCATTGATCAACTCTTCAAAATTTGGTGTTTTTTTCCATTTGTATCTTCGAGTTCCAATGTTTTCCTTTATTTTCCTTCCTGATTCGAGTAGTGTCATTTGTGGGCACTCACATAGATTACAGTCTTCTCTACCTAATCATGTTCTATTACAGTGGAGGTTCCAGGAGTTATTCTTCAACAATGTTTGCAGCTTCATGTTTCAGTGGTGTTCTTCATGTTCATCCTTTGTTCCTATTTTATGGTAAATTCTCTAGTTTCGAGGCTTCTTTAGTTCTTCACTAGGCTTCATCTCTTTTTAGAGAGGGTTTTTCCCACTGGGGTTTCTCCCTTTTCTCCTCTTTACAAAGATTTTTTGTACTTGGGCACCTGATTAGACCATGTTGTTGGGATCCATTTCTTGCTTTCAATAGGTGTTTCTAGGTTTTAGCTACTCCCCAAGTTTATCTTAAGGGGGGGGGGTGTGTTAGAGTAATAAGATATGTCACTCATTAATTAAATCATTTTATTTAATTATTAAGTCACTTATTATATATAGTTTACTTAAGCTAAACTTTAGGCATATAATAATTAATTCTTTTATGAATTATTATCATGCAACCTATATATTTCCCTTTTAGGATTTTTTTCACCTTTATAAGGTTTGATCTCATTGTATTTTAATTATTCCCTCTCTGAATGAATATTTCATCTTTCATAACATTCTTTGTTGTGTCTCCATTCTTTGATTTTGTGACAGTTTTTTTCTACAATGGACCTTGGTGTATGAATTCTGTGAATTCTAACAAGAACAACCACAAGTAAACTAAAATACAAATGTTTTGTAATTGAATCACAAGATAGAATTCCATATTATAAGAGAAAAGATACAACTGATACAACATGGTGTACATAATAAACCATCTTCCACTGCACAAGTCATAGGGTATAAAATAATGAATCAAGTCATAATACAATACATAACATCTCCTGAACAGGTGTCACAATCAATAAACTGATAGGATATACAATATACATCTCATAAGAACAATGAACAAGAAGATAGTAAAAAAAAAGGATCATCCAAGAACATGAACACGAATGTCAAATCTCAATGGTAAATAGAATCACTACCACCTGACCACATGGAACCCTGAGGTCCACCCCACCATGTTGAGGAGATAAATGCTAGGCCCAATAAAACAAGTACACAAAACCAAGAAGGGATAATGCAAAGTTATACATGGTCATCAAAAGGCATAAACATGAAAAACTACTATCACACCACCAGAGGCACTAGACACTTGTAGGAAACCTAAGATGCATATAGGGAAGTGTCATCACATATGTCTAACCCTTGAGTTATCCTGATAGCCTCTCTAGACCCTGACACCCAAGTTACTATATGTGGATCAGTAATCCTCTCATATAGACAATGATACTAACTATGCAAGCATCTTCTTACACTCTATCCTAGCCTGTACTAGCTCTCAAGGTATGGGCGAGGAACATAATTTTTTATATTAATTTATTTTAAAACCCCATTAATGTATTGAGTATAACTTATTAAGATACTTGCAATGAGTTACCTTGATAGCCACTTTAGGTCCTCAATGCTCATTGCAATTCACTCCCACTCTAAAAACGTAGATAACCTATCCTAAGAAAATAACACCGTAATGGTAACATGATACATAAATCGGTTCCAAAATACAATAGAAACAATAATGGTTCAACAACAATACCATCAAATACCTCAAAAGAGCAACACAGATGAGTTTAACATTGACATCAAGGTCAGAAATACATGACCTAGACAAAGAAACTTACATACAATATGCAACCAAAGATAAATGAAATCCAATCAAACCTTGAGCCTCTGGGTAACACTAAAACCTCGACCAACTTAACCAACTCAAATAAACCAAATACATCAATAAACCACATACAATTCTGATCAAATTAAATTCACCATTTATAATAAATGTTTGATTAATTTAAATTAATTTTACTCCACCAATTAATAAATTATTCTACCCTTAATTAAACATTCCTTAATTAAATAAATAATTTGTAATTAAACATAATAAATAAATATATTTAAAAATACAAATTAATACTTATTAATGAACTTATATATAATTTAATAATCAATATTAATCAACATATAATAATTAATAATATTAATTATTATATATTAATATAAATTTTATTTAAATTTAATTAAATAAAAAAATTAAAAAAAATAACAAATTGTGGACAACTAAATCTATATCTAATCCAGGCATGTCCTTGTAAGTCCAGGAAAAGTTGACTTGTTTTTTCTTGAGGAACTCAGTTATAGCTTTTTTTTCTTGATCATTAATAGATGCGACAATATATGTTACTTTTGGACTTTCTTCTGTGCCAAGATTGATTGTTATTGTGTCTTTGTTCAGGATGGAGGATTTTTTTGACTATGAGGATATGAAAGGAAGGTCAACTTCTCCCTCCTCTAGCACCTCAGAAAGGTTTTCATTAAAGGATGCATCCTTTATTTTCTCCTTTTTGTCATCTGAAGGTGCCTACAAGAGGTTTTCACCAGGGGATGTTTTATCTTTTTTTTTATTTTTTATTCTCATTTTCTATTTTGCGACTAAGAGCATTGACCTGGCTACCAAAGTAGGCTTGTTCATTGTAGTGGATCTGATTCTCATACTCTCAAATATTCTGAAGTCCAAAGGGGGCTAATACTACCTCATCTAAATCACATACGTCTAAAGATGGTAGTGATTCTTACTGATCCCAGTTAATTATTTTAGGGTTTATGAGGGAAAGGCTAGGTGCTAAAAGGTTGGCTTCAGTGACGGTAAGGACATAGGAAACATCATTGATTTCATATTTGATATATTGGAAAGTTACTTCAAATGAATCCTCTTTAGTGTTTGAATTCATTACAGCTAAACAATAGTCTTTAGCAAAGTGAGCCTTAGGTTTTAAGGAGCCCAATCGTTTGCCTCGTAGATAACTGCTGGCTATAATGAGTGTTCTTCTTCCTATTTCTCTGGCTCCAATACCAGTACCATGATATCCCATGATTTCAACAATGGGAGTGGCTTTGATTTATTTTTCCTTAGGAAAAGTCACTAGTTTTTCTTCTTCTTCTTCTTCTTCTTCTTCTTCTTTGTACATCCAATCTAGGACATTAGACTCCATGTGTTCATCGGATAAGGATCCCCAATGTTCAAAAGTAGTCTTTTGCATTTCATGATATCTTTGTTTCCTGAAGGAGTCATCTGTGATGGTTTTCCATAGGAATTTGGGGATAGAGAGACTTATCCAATGCACATGACACTTTCAAACTTGTATTCTCCCAGACCTTGATTTGTGAATGTTGTTTTCTTTTTGGGCTCAAGAGTCTTTTCTTCAAGAAATTTCTCTTTTCCTTTGGATTGTTCTGGAGGATTTTTAGATGTTCCTTTAGTACTTTTTGGTGGGATAAGATTCTCCCTTTCAATAGGTCAGGAGAATTAATTTATAGGACAATAGTTGGACTGTTGTCCTTCCAATCTCTTCCAATACTAAAAGGGCTCAGGATCTCTGGGAATAGTGATTTCTCTTCCATGATGTAGGAACTTTAAACATTGATGATATGTGGAAGGTACACCTTTAATATAATGTATCCACGGTCGTCCCAATAAGATATTATATGGTAGATCTAGATCAAGTACATGGCAGAATATTTTAATTAGGGTTGGGCCCACTTTTAAAGGGAGTGTGATCAAACCTTTTCTCTCCCTTTCTCTATCATCATAGGCTTTTATTCTAATTCTTTTATTTACATCAAGAAGGTCTTCAGAAAGACTGACATTTATGATCATTTTCAATGTACACAAATTGAGGCCAGATCCACCATCTATAAGGACCCATTTGATTTTACTGGAGTTGATTTTGGATTCAATATGAAGGGATTTATTATGATGAAGGTCTAGGCCTCACAATTATTTGTCAGTTAATACCAAATTCTCTTGTGCTGCTAGATTTCTAATCATAGCTTGGAATTGGGATGCGTTGATTTTTTCAGGGACAAGGGATTGATTAAGAGCATTTTCAAGGACTTCCTTGTGGATGAGGGATGTTCATAGAAGCTCAAGGATTGATATCTATGCAGGAACATTTTCTAAATGTGCCAAAAAATTATAGCGTGAAGCAAGCCATATAGTTGTTGATGGTGTGTGTGGTGGATTTGTGGAAGTTGATGGATTATTGGCAACCTGGACAATAACTCTTGGTCTTTGGGTAGTAGTGTTGCAACTGGCACCTTTAAGCATGAGCATGTTCACATGATATTCATATTCTTCAATGCATCTACAAAGAATGTCAAAACCAAAGATATCATTTTCCTTTAGACTTCCATGCGTTTGATCATCACATGTGATGGTGTTTGGTGAGTAGTCATAAGAAACAACATTGGATGCATTTTTTTGATTATGTTTAGGAAACAGTTCATTGTAGACTTTCGGTTTCGAATTGGATGATGATGGGTTCTGTCCCTCAACCTTGATTTTTCTGTCATCTATGAGGTATTCAAAAAAATGTCTCTATTTCATGCACTTCTTGGTATCATGTCCCTTGATGTGATGATAATAACAATATTCATTATCTTTGTACCAAGAAGGATTAGGTTGATTTTTTGTCAAACGGTTGAGTGTTGGGATATATCATCATGCCTTGATCCACCACTTGTTGAAAGACCACATCCAATACTTTTGCAAGAGAAATGAATTTTTGGTGTTACCTGGTGTTATTTCTATTGTTATTATTGTTTTTTCCGTTGTTATTGTTGTTATTGTGAGGACATAAGTAGGATTGATTGCAAGCTTGTTGTGAAGAATTGTTCTAATTGTTATTTTTGTTTTTCTGATTGTTATTGTGATTGTTGTTTTGATTGTTTTTATTGTTTTGATTGGATACATGAACATTTTGGACATGTTTAGAATCTGTCACTCCATTGTTGACAACTCCTTTGTTCGTGGTCCAAGACTTTGGTTTGTCATTGTTAGCAGAAGGGGTATAATTTTTAATGGAACCTTTTTTCAATAGTCCATCTTCAATGTTTTTCCCTTGTTAACAAGAGCTTTTAAAGTGTCAAGAGAAGCCATATTTACTTTGAATGAAATTTTAGATACCCTATTTCTAGTTAAGATATCGATTAAATGATTATCAGGTATTTTCCAAGGCATGCGATTCACAATATGCCTCCATCATTGTAAGAAGCTAGCAAAGGTTTCTTTGTTATTTTGTTTGGTATTACATAGGTTGCTTAATGATGCTTGATGTTTAATGTTGTAGGAACATTAACGAACAAATTTTTCTGTGAGATCAGAGAATGTTGATATAGAACCATGAGGGAGTGCCATAAATCACTCCAAAGTGGGGCCGCCAAGACTCCTAGTGAAGAGTCTCTTTATGTAATTTTCATTGTAGGCGACCTCTTGACATAGAATGTAGAATTCTTTAATATGTTGGAGTGGGGATGATTCAACTTTGTATTTCTCAAAGTTTGGGATCTCAAAATTTGGAGGAAATGGTTACATTGTGATTGATTTATCAAACAGGTAGGGACATATGTCTTCAAAAGAGAATTATTTATTCCCTTCATTTTTTAGGATTTGTACAATATTTTTGAGCTCATTGAATTGTTGGGGAGAATTAGGGGCATTGTGAGATGTTAATTGTGGCCCAAGAGATTTTCCACCTCCCAATTGTGAGCCTAAGAATCCTATTAAGGACATGTCAACTATAGGAGGAGGTGTATAGTGATAACCTCAAGATTCTTTTTGGTAGATGTATTCAAAGAAGATGATGGAAATGTGAATGGTGATGATGATACTCTTTGTGTAGACAAGGGGAAGGAAGTGTGCCCAATATTAAAAATAGTAGCACTAGCACCAGTAATAGCATTACCTATGGTATGAGTACTATTGTTTGAAGTGATGTTGGGCAATACACTAAGAATATGTTGAATTTGTTTGCCTGTTAATTGAAATTATGGTTTTGAAGTTGATGTGGGGAGTGATGTAGAGGGTCCAATAGAAGTGGTCTTCCCTTTGTTGTGTGATGATGTTGCATTTTTAGGTTGAGGCCATGTTTGCAGAGGCTGTAGCCTTGATGACATTTCTAACAAGGGGAGATTCATCAAAATCAGTGGGTATTGTGACCCCGTTCTTGATAAGGTTCATGAAAATCTCTCCGCCATTTTGACTAATGGTCTTTTCAACCATCTCTAGGTTATATGGGTTGCTAAGGAAATCATTCACTTGGGTAGCTCTCTCATCTTGATCGACTAATTTATTCTCCTTAGAAGTGTTGGTTATGTCTTCAACATGTACTTCTTCTCCTTGGAAGAAGGAATGAGAAAAAGGATTCTCATTGTCATGATTGGTGTTCAAATGTGTTCACCTCATGATTTTAGCTTACAATCGAGTAACTACCATGGAATGGTAACCTCAAAAGGATGGAGGAAATATGGAAGATGAAGGAAGATAGATGATAGATGAAGGATGAACTTTAGAATTGATGATAACCCTAGGAGCAAAATATTTGGACTTGACTGGATTGTTGATTGGATTTGATAGATTGACTGATTTGGATGATTTGAATTGAATTGATTTGATTTGATTGGATTTGGATTGGATTTAAAGGTTTTTGGATGAAAACCTAGGTGAGACAAGATGTTATGATGGTGTAAACACAAGGGGTTGATTTTAGATAATTCCTTCTCCTAATTGGTGATTGACTTGTGATCCTAAGAAAAATATGACAATACCAATAGAGTCTATTGTTTAAGATAGACTAATGTTCTATAAGAAATATTGTATTCACTAGAGATGAAGGTCTGAAACACGTTTGATTAAGATCTTTAAACCTAATGATTATGAAGGAATGAAAGATTATATTTGATTTGATTGATTAAGTATAAGATTGAATGATTTTTCTCCAGGAAGGGAAATGATGATGTTTTTATGAAGAGGAAGTGATGAATTAATTTGGAAATGAGGTTTATCTAATTACATTGCTCAAAATAGATGAAGGCATGATTTGTGTGATATTTGGACATGACTCAGGATATTTTGCAATTGTAGATGATAGTGTCAAATTTATCAAAGTATTTGATCTCTTTTTGAATAGATTTGTTGATGTGTTGATATTCTTTGGCTTTCCTATCAACTTCTTTCTTTTCTCTATAAACACAGGGAACCAAAAGTTTAAGTTTATTATGTTTTCCAAAGTTGGTCATATCCCTGGAGAGAAATATCAATTTTGTCTAGTCAAATGAATGTTTTGTAATAAATGATTTTAGGATCTCTTGAAAAATGAAGTTTAAAATGCTTCTGCAAGATTAGATATCTCATTGTTTTTTGGTGGAGATGACCGTTCTCAGATGCAGATGAAAAAATGTGGAGATGATCATTCCAAGCTAGAGATGATAGTTCTTAGATGCAGACGTAAATGCCAAGTCAGAGACGATAGTTCTCTGGTACAAACTACAATGTCAGGTCAGAGACAAAATTTTATGTTTAGAGAAGTTTATGAAGAAATTTTGATCGATCTGAATTCCAGTCTAATTTTTTGGTCAGTTTGTTTGATGGAAAGAACTAATTTCAATCACTCAAACCAGAAAAGAACAATCATATGTCTTAAAAATGATCCAACAAGGGACAAAGAAACCTTGAGGGATACAAGAAACTATGACAAATTTTATCTGATAGTATGTTCATGTTTGTTTAAGTTATCTATGTTGTTGCAAACACTCAAGCACAACCTACCTCTGATATTTGGCTTAGTCTAAAAATATTTTCCCACAAACATAGGTACACACATGTGAGATAATCAGAATATGGTCATCACCAAGAACACAATGGCTCCAGTCATGACACCGTATTAGCCAAATCCAAATTCTCAAGGTGGTATGAATGTGCAAGTGATCTTGGGGAGGTTACTATCCTCCTTGCACAAAAATTATCAAACTTTTGGGGGTGAATTGAGTAGGTTTCTACTTTAACAATTCTTAGTCAGGGTCTCCATTTAAATATGTCCTTTGTTTACATGAAATAATGATTAAGGTGTATAGCCCCACAAAGCACCTTGGATCAAGCAATCACGTAAACATGATTGAGACCTTGCAACCCTACTTTGTGCTAGGTGTGAGCTAAGTATACACTTAAAAAATATCCAACTTCCAAGGCTTTAACCCCAAGAAGTAATTTTTTTTAACATGATTTGGAGTGGTGGGCTTATACCTTGTTCACATGTGGGTCATTCCCAGGAGATTTTTCCCTCAACCGACAGGCCCAACTAAAGGATTAAGTAAATAGCATGGATTGGTGATGAGAGGGGTCTAGTTTTTTGAATTTCCCAAAGGGAAAAGAGCATACTCTCCTACCCAATGTAATTTTCTCCCAAAACACACCAAGCAAGTTGTTCTTTCCCAATGTTACTTTCTAAGTGAAATTACAAATGAGTTTTGGTTTTTGATTGTCTAATCAAAGACAAGAGCATACTCCCCTATCACTTAACAAAACACTACTGTTATACACCGAATTTGCACCTTATTAAACTCAAAATTCTAATGATATGGTATAACATGGGAATCACTTCCAAGTTGTGGGATCTTTTCTAACTAATGTGAGACCTCCATATTCTAGGCTGGTTCCTCTTGGATAATCACCTATTTTTCCATTTTAAACTTGAAAGTAAACTTGATAGGAAAAGGGATAGAAGGAAATTGAAAGGAAATAAAGTAGGGTACTTAATCTATCAGGTGATACACCTAAATGGACATGAATCATAACAAAATGAATAAGAATTAGCATGAAATCCTTGAATTAGAACAAGTACAAATTTCTGAATAGGCTTGCAAAAGTATTTCATGGAGAGGTTTGAGATGAAACTATTCAAGGAAAGAAAATATTTCACAGAAATAGCTTCAAGGAGATAGACACAGACTATGACCTAAAAACAAACATCTACTCTAGAAAATAGGCACAAAAATGAGAAAAGATAACAAGGAATGAACAAAATTCACAAGATTATCCTTATCAATCATCTACAATAGTACACAAAGATGTAGAAAAGAAAGAGAACTTAAGATAACCCACAGATTTCTTCAACACTCAGTCTTTGTATTATGCTTCAGAGAGAATCCCAAACATATGAAAACCTGAGGGAAGGAAAAATGCCATAGAAAGTCTTACATAAGCTTGAAAAAATTGAGAATTACAGACATATGAAAATTTTGAGGATAGGAAAAATGTCATAGAAATTTTTTATACATTTCAAACCTCCTTAAAAAAGCACAAAAAATAACTTATATACAACCTCCTCAACCACCAAGGCTTAGGAGTCAATGTATAATCAATGTAGATCACATTAGGGTTAGTAAAGATATCCTTTGAAAAAGATCAAAAACCCTAAAAGGGTCACCTTTGCACATTATTTCCCTTTGAAAATATCTTAGACAATCAGATATGTCTTGGAGATGTCTCCCAATGCCATAAATCTGATTAGACAAATTAGATCGATCCATCTAACTTCTCTGCAAGTTGAAAACATTGCCATCGCCATGAAAGCTCTGAGAAAAGGATTTGAATATTTTAATTTAGATACAAATAGTCATAGGTGGTGCCAAAATACCTCATCAATGGCTTATATTGAAACCTTTATCAATTTTAAAATGAGGTCATCGATCTTTTCTTTAGTTACCTGGGCATCACAATCTGATTTGGACACACGTCACCTTGTCGCATTGCTTTGAACAATATTCAGTGTTTGATCTAATGATAAAGGATTTGCAATGACTATTTGATTGGTTCTTATCTCTGACTTAGCCTCTAAATTTTCTTTAACCTGCGTCACCTTAATTCCTTTATATCTCTAAGTCTCTAGATCTTAGCTTTAACCCTGATCAGATTGCGAGATTCAGAGACAACTTATCTTCGAATCTCCAAATGAGATCTTAACTAGGATTGGTGAGACTCAAGATTTATTCAGAGATCATGCAACAAAGAAAAAATCAAAAAATCTGACCACTTAACTTAGCTCTGATCTGATCTAGCGACCCAAGGACAAAACCAATCTGTAGATCTCTAGATATTTGATCTAACTCTGAGTTCATCACGAGACTAAGATATGAATGTAAGATTAAAACATGATCAACAACCTAGATATTACACTTGAGATCATTGGCTTAACTCCAAGTACATTTTGAGATTAAAAGAAATCTCGTAGTGTCCAAGTCTTCTACCTAACCATGGTCTAGTCTAGAGATTCAGAGATACCACTATCTCTGAATCACTAAGTTCTTTTGTTAACCTTTGGTTTGATATGAGAACAAGCAATAATGACTAATCATGACTTGATCCTAGACATGTGTGTACATTTGAGTCCATATCTCTAAATCGATAAATCTTTTGGAATGAATCTGACTTATTTGGAGATTTAGCGGTTACCCCTTTGATTAAAACTTGATCAATGACCCTCGCGTGATCTTTGAATACAAGTATTAACTCATGCCCAATTAAGAGATTAAACAACAACCACAAGATCTAATCTACATCGATGACCAATACTTAATCTTGAGATTATTTATGACTTAACCATTTCATTGCGAGATCAGGAGATAAAAAAAAGTGCCAAGACATAACCTCATCTCTAGATCGCTGAATGCTAGTGACTAACTGCCAAGAACTAGGAGATTAGGAGATAAAATACATAAGAGATAAAGGTACATCGAAAATAAGATCTTAAGTGGCATGAAAAAGCAACTGAAAATTAAAATGCACTACAAAGACTTAGGGTTTAAGGGCTTCTGAGAGTTTTAGACCTTAAAATCAGAACAATGGTTTAACTTGGATTAAAAACATACAGAAAAAGGAAAAGACCAAAGAAATTTGATAGAAACCTTAGAAGATGGGTTCAACCCTTGTGGGAGCCACATTTAATCCACTTGTAGCCCAAAATTGGATAATATAGGAAATTTTGGGTAACAGTTTTGGCGATTTCTGTTGGATGTCTGCATGCTAGACATATACAAAACCAGTGGCCTTTGACATTCTATTGGGAAAGGAGTCACAAAAACATAAAACTAAGGAACTCTGGAAGTAGGAGGACATAAACAAGGAGGAAACAACAAACCAAAATAGGGAAAATAGAACTATATACAACAACCAATGACTGTGCAAAATAACTTAGAGGAAAGCTGGAAAACTAAAACTATAAAGAGAAAGACAAGAAGTAAAGATTAATCACAAGGTAGGACAAACCTCAAAACAAGGCTTGAGGTGAAAACCATTGACTAAAAGTGAAAATATTTCTTTTTCAAGTGCTGAGAGCTGAAAATAATTATGCTCCTTGCATTATGAGATAAAAAATGAGCCTCCCCAAAATTAATTGAACTTTATATGTCTACCAGGTATTCTCTTGAATTCATTCCACTTAAGGACTATGTATCCCACATTCAAGTTCCTTGATCTAGCTCTCTTGTCAAAGATTTTATTGGTTTGCATATGTTGGAACTCCATATTCTGCATAGGTTTGCATCTATTCTCTTCCAACTCCATGAGCTGAGCATAGCGTACTTGCAAAGAGTCTTCTTCTTCAAAGAGAACAAGTTGGGCTGCAAGATCTAAAGCTGGAAACTCAGTTGAAATGGACAGATTAGATTCCTTACCATATAATAACATGTAGGGGGAGTTTCCAATTATATTTTTTGGAGTGATCCTATCTAACCATCAGGCAGACTTTAGTTTGGAGTGCCAATCTCTTTGATTCTCTTGAAAATTTCTTTTGATTATTCTAATCAAATTCTTATTGGTAGAATCTGCCAAACCATTACCCTAAGGGTAATAATTTGAAATAGTGCTAAGATAAATGCCATGTCTAGTTTCCCTTTCAATGAATTTTAAACCTGTGAAGGCAAGTGCATTGTTAGATATTATTGAATTAGGAATCCCAAACCTGTGTATGATGTCATCATAGAAGTTAAGGACAACAATCTCATTAGCCTCCTTCAATGCAATGGCCTCCATCCAATGAGAGAAATAATTAGTTGTAGTGATTAGCCATTTGTTCCCTGCACTAGATTAGGGGTTAAATAATCCTATGCAGTTAATTCCTGATTTCATAAATGGTTTATATGTCTTAATTGGTTGTAGAGGTAGAGTAAGAAGCCTCTCTTTCCCTACAAACATAGCACATTTCATCTATTTCCTGACATAGACATGGTTTTCCTTAAATATGGATGGCTAGTAGCATCCATCCCTCATGATATTGAAAGTAGTGGTCATAGGAGAGAAATGACCTCCAGAAAGTCCATCATAAAATTCTTATAAAACATCTTCTATCTCCTTTGAATCAATGCATCTAAGAAGGACACCACTATAATCTCTTCAAAAAAGAACATCATTTATTAGTACAATAGGTATAGACTGCAACCTATAGTACCTTATTTTGGCAAAATCCAAGCCTGTAGGACACTCACCTATCTTCAAAATATGGACCATACCTAGCAACCAACCTGCTGCCTTGTCATGATCTTCTATTGCATGTATAATTAGGGATGAATCCGCTTGTTTTTAATCCCTTAGAGCTTTATCATCAGTCATCTTCTCACAAAGACCTCTTGTAACCACCTGGATTTACTCTGCTCTGACCATAGACCCTATTTTCCCTAAGTGTGATCATACCCCCAATTATGCTCAGACAACTCTTCAATCGACTGATATAATTCATTCGAATAAGATTTAATCTCCTAAGTGATTTAATCACTAAATTTTATTAATCACCTAAGCCAATCAAATCAAATCAATTTGAAATTTAATCAATTCAAATCAAACATGGCTAAGGTAATTAATTTAAAATGAATTAAATAAATCCCTATTATATCAAACCAATTGCAAAAGCCTATCTTCTAGCCTAAATTAATCTAATTAATTGGCTATAGTCCCAATTAATTATCTAAAGCAATAAAAAGCTTAAATAATTAATATTCCTATTTTTGAATGAATATATTTAATATAATTCATTTCATTAATATTCCCCTAAACCCCTAACCTAACCTACCTCAACCACCTT
>MU223354.1:337712-350566 GCA_018584345.1 Thuja plicata | reverse complement strand
CTCATCATGAATATACACATGCATATCCTAAAGATAGGTGCAACTCAATAAACATGTTACATACGTCGGCCTTAAACCGTTATTCCTCCAGAACTGTAACCGTCAATAACAGAATTACATATCTTTATTGAAACATCATATCTGGGTCTACGTGTATGTACACAGCATAGTAAACATGTAAAAAAAATGTATCTATCCATGCAAGTCTTCATGTCATCATATGGATAAGTACATATAGAATTACTACTGTGTATTATATGTTGTCATTAATGACAAACATACAATCAATCAACTATTCAGAATCAAATCTCCAACAGATTCATGGTTCATTTAGTTTCCATAATTATGCATTTTTATAATCTTGATGTCTAGGACTAGAATGCATGTTATTTAGATATATTTATTATTTTTAATAGAATCTTTCATGCTAGGTTGTATATGTCACTGAAAAAGGCATAATTTAAGGGCTATTATGTTGTTTTTCACACTCCTCCTAGTTAGAAAGAAATAGATCAATTTTAGTGTATTTCCATGCTTTACTAACCCCATTTTCACTAATGTAATGATCTATTAAAGTATTGTGTCACAGGTAACAGGTGCACTATTTCACACACAAATTTCTGGCACCCACGTGGGGCCTGATTCTAGATTTTGCCTCATTTTAACTCCATTTTGTACCAATTTATCTTCCTAGTTTTCAGGTCGAGAGTCATTTTTGGTAGTAGAAGCTCGCATCTGTGATATGCCCTCGCACCAAAGAAAACGAGGCTCACATTTGATATTTCTTGGGTTGTTTTTAGTATAGGATCGCATCTGGCGAACATTCTGTCACATCTGGTAGCAGAGGATCATATCTGGTAAAATGCATTGTATTCTATATTTCTAGGATCACTTCTGGTTAAGAGTTTTATGTACTTCATTTCCTAACCTCTAACATTTTAACCAGTTTGGTTCTTGATCTTTTGGACAACTTAATTAGTGTTTGTGGGTTGTCATCAAGGTTGAAAAACTAGGGAAAAAGAATACTAACTTATTGTTTTCCAGATTACCCTTGCCTTATATTGACCTCTATTTTTCATTCTATCTTTCAAAATAAAAACACTTTCTTCTCACTTGTTAAATCAATTAGAGAAGTATGCTCTTTTCCTTTAGAGGAAAATCAGAAAATCAAACATTGATTTAGAATTTGAAATAAATTTGTTGTAAAAGAACAAACAAAACTCATCGTTTAATTCATTTTGGGATCATAAATTGAACAAGCAAATCACTTAATATTGCGAATAATTGAACAAAACAAATTTACTTTCATGCACCCTATTTTCATTAACTTAGGAATATCAATCTCAACATAGCTTGAGGGAATGAAAATTTATTTGCATGTTTTGGGAGAAAATGACATGGATTAGGAGAGTATGCTCTTCTTCTTTTAAAGAATCAGAAATCTAGACATCCTACGCTCGCCAATCCTTTGTATGCTTATTTAACAATAGAGGGCCTGCCGGTTGAGAAAAAATCTCCCAGGAACAACCCAAGTGAGGGAAGGTTTTATGCCAACCTTTCCAAATCACTATAAATAATTGCTTCCTCACAGGCCAAAGCCTTGGAAGTTGGAGCCGGTTTTGTTCTCAAAATTTTGACATCATTCCTTGAACATGATTGGGTATGTGTAGAGAAGAGCCACTTGAATCTTGCTTGTGAGACTACACATATTTGAGTACTCATAGGGCTATATGCCTCAATTTTTCCTTGTTTAATTCTATGGGAGATAGTTTCAAACAGATTGCCCCATCATAAAGAATAAACTTTGTAGACAAACTACTCGATTCATCCTCGAAAGGGTGATAATCCTTGTGCAAGGCAAAAAGTAATTACCCCAAGACACTCATCATATCATGCCCTCACTTGAATTTGGAGTCAGCTAATACAACATCATGACTGGAGATATTGCATGCTTGATGATGGCTATATTCTAATTAGCATTTGAGTGTGTACCTAAGTCAACGAGCAAGGATTTTCATCCTCCACCTAGAAAATAGGACATAAGGATATGTTTGTTCCCTTAACAATTCAAATCTACTTGATGTATATGAAAGATCACTAACAAGATAAAATCATTTAAAACAAGCAACAAACTTCAATCCTTGGTTTACACGTGTTTTTCACCCACTGACAGGTCTCAGAACACAATCTATAGTCAAATGAACTTCACACACTTTCAAGAAAAAAATTTCAAAACTAAGAAAATCTGACAGAGACATCAAAAACTTGCATCCTAGATTTCCTGGCTCATATTTGGTATCCTTGCTCATATCTAGCATCCTGGCTTGCATTTGGTCAGCATATCATTGCATCTAGGGTTAAGGCTCACATCTAGGGTCATCAGAAGCTCACATATTGTATTTCCTGGCTCACATCTAGGAGCTCGCATCTAGGATATTGGGCACTTGCAGAATAGTTTCTCAGGAAAATTTAGTTGATTTGGGTATCCTTTTGGCTCTTTAGTATGTCCATGTTGTCTTTTCTTGTCTCCCTATTGTTGTGTCAAAACACTTTTTCAGTCGTCTACCTTGCATGTCTTGTCAGTTTCTTGCAATCCATCTCAATACATGTGGTCTATCCACTTTTTACAACAACTTGATTCCCAACTCACTATCAGGGCATTCTAACTCTCTAACACTAGAATCATTTACTTCCACCCAAATACAAATGACACTTCCACCTAGACATACTCACTTGAACAATTTGAGATACTACTTGACACTATTGGGAAACTTTGACAAATTTGAGATCCAAATACATGGTTAACACAAGATGTAACAAGTACACGTCTAAAGGATCGAGAGTAATTCCTAAATCACTACACTTTCAAGGAGAAACATCTTGCAATTCCCTACTTGATGTAGACTCTCAAGAAATTGATAGGTCCACTTGCAGATGGAGTGAGGCTTTTGATGAATATGACAATAGAAAAAACCAAAAGAATGAAGATATCGATGAAGAAGAATAACCCACATTTGACCATCCTATATTTGAATCAAGTAGTGAGGAAGACATCACTAAAGAAGAATATGATAAACTCAAATAGAGCAAGAGGTTCCACAAGATAATGGAAAAAATTATTGATGAAGATAAAGAGAAATACTTTCTCCATCTAGCATCCACTAGCGTAAAGTTACCCAAGGATTATGATCTGGAACAACTAAAGGAAAATGAGGTACCAACTCCTATATCTATTCTCGCCAAACAACTCACCTTGATGCAAACAGAACTTGCGAATCTCAAACAAGAGAAGGCTAAACCCAAAATTAAATACTCTGTGGACTCTATTTGTCCATTTCCTTTTGACAAGAGTATCACTATGGTTGCATTCACTCCCAACATGGAAAAGCCAAAATACAACAAGTATATAGGAGAGACCGATCCACATGACCATGTTAGATAATTTTGTGCACTTAGCATAGAATACATGCATGAACCTACCTACCTCATGCGACTTTTTCCTGGAATTCTAGGAGGCAACACCATGGAATGGTTCTCAAAGCTTACACCTACGGTCAAAAATTTTGAGGAGTTAATTCAAAAATTCATCCAACATTACTCCTATAATATACAACACAATGTGATGATGATGGATCTGTGTAACACTAAACAAAAGACTGGTGAATCCTTTACACACTTTCTACAAAGGTGGAGGAAAATCTTTGCATGGTATTCAAGGGCTATTCCCAAATCTAAAAAGATGGAAATCTTTGTTAATAACTTGGTACTTGAATTGAAATACACATTGCAAATGCAAGAATCCCCTAGCTTTGATAGGATGATCAAGAATGCTATCTGTATTGAAGAATTTATGGTAAAAAAGGGAGAGATACTCTTCAAAGTGAAAAAAAATCTAATAACTCCAACTCCAAACCTAAATGGTGGAAGAAAAACAAAAATGTTGTTAATGATGGTGTAGTAGACACATCCAATGTTGGTCCTAAACCTGAGGTGTTTAATCTAACTAACAACATGCAAGCAAGCAAAGATGCCAAGGTAACGACCTCCATACCCAAAGCCAACAATGATAATAGCAAGGGTCAGACATGGAATTCAAAACCTCAAAGAACATTCACTCCTTTGGGAGAACCCCTCAAAATAGTTTTGAAGACACTATTAGACAACAAATTTCTCATAATCCCAGATTCCAAACCATGGGAACCAATGGTCAAACCAAGGTGGTGGGATGATAATTCTTACTGTGTCTTTCATAAGAACAAAGGACACAAGACTAACAACTGTCTTAAACTTAAACATGTTATTGAAGACCTCATTGATGGAGGAAAAATTAAAGTGGAGGGACACACTACCAACGAAGATCATACATCATTTAATAAACCATTCCCTAATTACGAGAAAGGGGAAGCATCTAAAGGAAAAGGTAATGAAGTAAACTACATCTACTCCAATAATGATAACGTGATCAATATGCTAGAAATTAAAACTGAATCAATTAATGTGGTCACAATCAAAGGTATTTCTTTCCAATCAAATGTGGTAACTCAGAGTCAAGCACAGGTCACGATCAAAGGACCTAATTCCTCACCAAAACTAGGATCAATGCCCAAGGTTCCTATTGTTACTATCCCCAAACCAGCAACAAAAAAAATGGTTACTATTCCTACAACAAAGTATGACTTGGTAGACCAATTACAATGAACCTCTACTAAAATCACCATTTTTGAGTTGCTTAAATATCCATAGTGTATAGGGAAATCCTAGAACAAGCCCTACATGCCGCAAATGTACCAGAGGACCTTGATATAAACAAATTCCAAGTGATGGTTATTCACATCTCAATGGCACATTACCTCTCCTTTTCTGAAGAGGATGATAAATCATTGACACATCCCCATAATCAAACCCTCCATATTGAAGTCCTCATTCATAAATCTCATGTTAGATGCATATTGATAGATGGAGGCGCAAGATTGAATATTTGTACCCTTAATCTGATCAGGAAACTGGGTCTTTCAGAACAGACCATTGACTCTAGAAGAAAAATCACTACCAAAGATTATGATGAGGAAGAAAGATCCTCTAAAGGTTTTATTATTCTAACCATCAGAGTTTGGCCGATTGAAAGAAATGTCATATGTCAAGTTTTAGATCTACCTCTATCCTACAACATCCTATTGGGGAGACCATGGATCCATGAAATGCAAGTTGTGTCATCTACTTACCACCAGTGTATCAATTTCCCACATAATGGGGTGGAAGTAACAATTCATGCAGATGCTAACTATACATGCAACAATATCAAGGCAGGTAGTATGATTCCACATAACAAAGAGGCTATGGATGAGATTTCTCTTGAGACTACCAAAGACATGGTGATGAAAAGCTTTGGGAAAACCTTAAAACTTGAAGAAACAAGTATGGGAGAATACAAGCTGGACATGACACCGTCATTAACATAATTACCAATATCACCAAGATCCTATGGAAGACCTTCCTTGTCTTTCACACCTGCTGCATCTCAAATGCCAAAAGTCCACAAAGTAAATAGCATGGTTAAGGCATCCACATCTTGTTTAGATAACACAGAAGAACAGGCAGTCTTGGACTGGCTTTACAAAGGAGAACCAAAGGAAGCTAAGGTCAAACATGTAGAAATATCCCCGGAATAGTATGGTAAAGCATACCACCTCCTCAATAAAATGGGATACAAAGGAAAAGGACCTCTAAGTGACATAGGAAGAGGACTCATTGAACCCATGCACTTGGAATTTAGGAATACCAGAGACAAAATGGGACTAGGTTTTAATAATGAATCTGACAAACCTGCTTCAAAAGATAGTCTGATCTCTGACAAAGGGATTGATGAAACAAAAGAAATAGAACTAGAAAAATGGTCCTATGAAAGATTATTACATGTTGGCACAGATAATCCTGACTATCAAGGAGAGCGCTATGTATCAAGCTTTGAGGTACCACAAGATATTTACATACCTTTGTTACCACATGCTCCTATTCAAGAGGTCGGAGACACAACAAAAGATGATCCAGAAATACCAATTATAGCAATAGTTACTAAGGACACACCTTGACAATAGGATTTACATCCTAACCGGGGGCAGTTGGTCATAGTTTCACATGTCCTTGATTTAGCACACTTTGATCCATATGTGGCTAATTGGGTACATTAGATAGCTATTGCAGAATTCTTAAACAGGTCTGATAACAAAATAATAGACTCTCATGATTATGAATGGGATGAACTATCTGTCAACATTAAAATAGATGTGATTCACATGTTTGCAGCTCCATCAGCACCCATCGAGCATTCTAACACTGCTCCTAACAATATTGATATTCCTAAATAAGAGGAGGAGTTCCTTCCCCCAATCATTGATGGAGAGACTGGTGTTCTCATAAGTCTAGAAGAACTTCAGAGGTGACAAGCAAGAAGCCTCCTTTTATGGAGAGATGATGATGCAAGTTCCACTAATGAGTCACTAGAGTTTGGTCCACATATAACTAACAACGACCCTTTTAATGACGATCTAACTCTTATTGATCTAAACATCAAAGAACTTAACTTAACAAGACATGTCATGTTAGTTAATAGTCTTGACGCTAATGAGATGTTGTCCTTCCCAAAGTCTGACTCCTTGTCTTTAATAAACCTGACCTAATTGATTGGACTAATACAAATCCTAATCCTATCCTTGACTTTCCGAATGAGTACACCTTGGCTTGCTATATAAATGCTTGTGAATTCTACCCTTCTTCCTCTAATGTAGGGAGTGTGAACATGTCACAGGAGGATATCAAGTTTCTCAGTCAAAAATTGAAAAATAAAAAGAAAAAGGGGATTGACGGTGAAAACCACATTGTAGCAATGTCAGATCCTAAAATAGTAAAAAAAAAGATGTATCTGATGGTGAAAACCTCTCAGAGGTTCCAAAGGATGAGATTATTGATATCCTCCCTGAGAACTTTCAAGAGAGGTCTTTCGTTTTGATAGAACCCACACAACCAGTTAATTTGGGCACAACTAAATTTCCTCAAATTGTTCACCTAGCACAATCTTTGTTAGAAGAGGAAAAGACATAGTTCACCGAGTTCCTGAAAGAGAAGAAGATCAACTTTTCATGGTCTTATACTGATATTCCTAGAATCGATCCTAATTTGATAATGCACCACTTGCCTATAGCTCCTGGGATCAAACCCATAAAACAAAAACTTAGAAAAATGCATCCTCATGTTGCATTGCTAGTAAAAGCAGAGCTAGAGAAATTGTTGAAAGATGGATTCATTAGAGTCCTTGCCTATGCAGGATGGATCTCCAATGTGGTCCCAGTGTCTAAATCTGATAAATCTATCAGGATCTGTATAGACTTCAGAGACTTAAACAAGGTATGTCCTAAGGATGACTTCCCCCTGCCTAATATTGATATGATCATAGACCTCACAACAGGCTACCAAATGTATTCATTAATGGATGGGTTCTTAGGATATAATAAAATTAAAATCGCTCCTAAAGATCAAGAGAAGATGAAATTTACATGCACATGGGGCACATTTTACTAGAATGTCATGCCATTTGGGTTAAATAATTCCGGTGATACATATCAAAGAGCAATGACTACTATATTCCATGATATGATGCATAAAAACATGGAGGATTATGTGGATGACACCTTAGCTAAATCAAAAGAAAGGAGAACTAATGTTGCTGACTTAAGGAGGATATTGGATCAAATGGAGCAATTTCAACTTAGGTTCAATCCAAAGGAGTGTGCCTTTGGGGTCCAATCAGGAAAGCTCTTAGGGTTTATTGTTTCAGTGAAGGAAATTGAGGTAGATCCTACAAAGGTCAAGGCTATACTAGAGATGACTCCTCCGCACAACATTAGTCAAATGAAGACATTACAAGGGAGACTTCAATCAATCAGGAGGTTCATGTCACAACTTGCCGACAAAGCACGACCCTTTACAAAATTTATCCACAAAGGTGTCACTTTCAAGTGGCATGAGTACTGTGAAGCCAACTTCAGAGAATTAAAAGAGTACCTAGCTATTCCTCCTATTCTTATGGTACCCATTCATGGAAAGCCATTACTCCTATATATTTCAGCTACAACCACATCACTAGGAGTATTTCTCACACAAGAGGATGAAACTAAGAAAGAAAGAGCAATCTACTACATCAGTAGAACATTAGTATCCTATGAGCTCAATTACAACATTATTGAGAAAGCATGCTTAGCAGTCATCTTTACATCATATAAATTTAGACACTACATACTCTTACATACAGTAAGGCTCATTGCTAAGATCGATCCCTTGAAGTACCTTTTAAGTAAAACAACATTAATAGGCTGATTAGCAAAGTGGGTCCTCATTCTGAGCAAATTTGACATTGAATATATGGACAAAAGGGCTATTAAAGGACAAGTCCTCACAGATCAATTGGTTGATTCACCACTTCATGATGATGAAACTTTAAGGATTGAATTCCCTAATGAGACCATTATGCATCTAACCAAGTATCCATGGAAAATGTACTTTGATGGTTCTTTCACACAACAAGGCTCTAGAGCAGGAGTTTTGTTCATAACTCCTCAAGGCTACAATATAACCAAGTCTTACAAATTGATGTTTCCATGCACAAATAATATTTCTAAATATGAAGCATTGGTAAATGGTCTTAAACTTGCTATGGAGTGGAAGATTGTAGAATTACACATGTATGGTGACTCCCAATTCATTATCAATCAGGTCAATGTACATTATTAGAAAAAAGATGAGAAATTGATTCCCTACAAACAACTGGTTGATGACTTAAAGAAGTACTTTGTCTTTATCACATTCCAAAAGATACCCATAATAGAGAAGAAAGCTGCAGATGCTATGACTACATTAGCATCCATGTTACAACTGGATTTACATCAATTATGCTATGAATTATTGGTGGAAGAATTATCCTATCTTGCCTTTGATACCTCTGAATACCAAGTAATCTATGCTTTAACCACCCAAGACCAATCTTGGTATGCTAATATCATTGCTTACCTAACTGACCAAACCATTCCTAACAATCTGTCCTGAAATGAGAAAATAACCTTGATTAGGAAAGTATCACGTTATGTCCTCATAACGAATAAATTATATCAACGAGGTCTCGATGGTACACTTCTTAGATGTTTAGAACTCAAAGAGTCAGATCATGCGTTAAAAGAAGTCCATGAAGGTGTATGCAGATCACATTTAAACAACTTATCACTAGCAAAGAAATTGCTCAGAGTAGGCTATTACTGGCCTATCATGGAAAAAGATGGCATTCAATTTTTGAAAACATGTCATAAATGCTAGACACATGGAAATCTCATCCATGCTCCTACCATAGAACTTATACCTTTCATTACACATTGGCCATTTCAACAATGGGCCATTGACTTGGTTGGACAAATATATCCCAATTCTTCAAATGGACACAATTTCATCATTATGACCACTGAGTATTTCAAAAAGTGGGTCAAGGCCATGCATCTAATCAAAGCTACTAGAAAATAGGTGGCCATGTTCATTTTAAACTACAATATCTGTAGATATGGGATACCCTCATCAATTGTAATAGACAATGGGGGCCAATTTAAAAATCAAGGCTTTGATGACCTTTGCGAACAATTCCACATCACTCAACATTGCTCCTCAATCTATTATCCTCAAGGTAATGGATAGGCGGAGGCATCTAATAAGAATATTCTCAAGATCCTACATAGAACTGTAAGTAAGTCTGGCAGAGACTGGCATCTACAACTAAATACGACATTATGGGCCTACAGAACAAGCATCAGACCACCAACTAGAGCCACACCATTTGCCTTAGTCTATGGTGCTAAAGAATTACTACCTATTGAGGTTGAAATCCCATCTTTGCAGATATCTTTACAAGGTCTTGTTACTGATGAGCAATACCACATCGATATGGTGAATTATTTAGACTTACTTGATGAGAACAGGCAACAAGCGTTCGATCATCTGAATGTGTAAGAAGCATGAATTTCCAAAGGGTACAATAAAAAGGTTAAGCCATGCCAATTTTAAGTGGGGGATCTCATCCTAAAAGAGAACCCTAAGAACTAGCCTAACAAAGAGCAGAAAGGAAAGTTTGAGCCTAATTGGTTGGGACCTTATGTTATCATTGCTACTTTTGGGAATGGAGCCTATCAACAAGCTACACCTAAGGGAGATGTTCTTCCAGATCCTATCAACACTTTACATTTGAAGCGGTTCTATTCTTGATGTTTGGATAGCAAAGCCTGTACAGTGGAATGGTTCTCAGAAAATACTAAAAACATTCATAAAATTGATCCTCAAGAAATCCAACAATAGTGGAAAAAGTCCCAAAGAAAGGTATCCTTGTTGAAAACCTGGCAAACAGGCGCCTGGATACTACAAAAACATTAAAAAAAGCAAAAATAGCAAAAAAATTGAAAAAAGAGAAAAATGACTTGATGACAAACCTGGTCAAGCAGGCATCCTAGTAGCAAAATGGATAAAAAGTTTTGCCAATTGGTGAAAACCTAGCAATCAAGCATCACTTGTGTTCTGCACTCTATCTATCAATGCACTACTGATACTAAACCTTCATGATTGCACATGTGCTAGGAGTTGACTTTGTTTCCTTACACGAGTCTTATCCTTTCTTGGGATTTGTCTATATTTCTGTCTTAGGGAACAAGTCATTTTTCACTGGGGGAATCTTTGCTAGCATGATAGGTAGCGTATGATAGGTCATCATAGAATGGTTTGTCTTGTAACACAATGCTTCTTGATGTTTTCACTAAACTGTCACTTTCACAAAACAAGGCTGGCACAAACATTGCAACAACATGAATGGTGTTCCTAAGACCTACATTCGATTGCAAATAGGGAGAAAGTTATACACATACATGGAACACATATTTGCTTGAATTCCCACTTTTTGATTGATGAATCTCTACTGTGCTTGAAAAATGAATCAATAGTATTTCTCAATACTACTTAAACATAGTTCGATCTTGGTTTGATTATGAATCTTTTATGTTCTGATGATGTTTTCACTAGGGGCATTTAAGTAGTTATGAATTTTCTTTGATTGATTCACAATTAATAGTTGTTATATCTTCCGAGTTACTCCATGATATCTACACGAAGATAAAGAGTCGCAAGGACAAGAGGCATAACATTTTATTGGTTTTCTGCATATGGTGATTATTCCAAATGATCCTATACATTTCACCTAACTTGGATGTTTATGGTAAGATTTGCCAACATGAGTGGATAGCCACATATATCTCGATCTTTGTTATGTGTAAACTACGGTGAGGTTGAAACAATTTCCTTGTCTATTTTCTAAACTCAGATTATCACTCAGGTATACGAAGCATAATGTACCCAAAGATATGAATTTTCAAGGTCATTACGGGTCCAATATCTTGCCTTACACAGATTATGATATAGTAAAAGGAAGGTGACTATTTTTTTATCCTAGCTTCTATGCCTTGATGCCTAAGTCTATTTATGACATTTCAATAAACATAGTATTCATACTCTCATAATATCAGTGGGTATTAGTGATGGTTGTACTATCAGGTGGTATCCATTTTGAAAAGTGCCCAATGATGATAAAAATGTTACAAAAATTGCCAATCAGTGACAGGTCCTAAGAGTCTGCATATAGTTGCATTTAGAGATCGCATGATGCATTTTTAAAAGGAATTTGAGCTCCAAAATGATTTCCATTTTTTTTCTTCTAAATCCAAGTTAATTACATCATCTATATTATTGATGTCCATGATTCCCAAAATCCTTGATCAATTGGGAACGAAACCGAACTCACATTTTAAACGTAATTAACTTGGTACTCTTGTGTTTTCTCAAAACACACCGTCATTTTATTCACTTCTTCTAATCCAATCTTTCTTTCCCTACTTGATCCATGCAAGTGATACATCATTTCAACAAAGGGATTTTATTTCTTTCCTTCGATTTTGTTCTTGAGGGGGCATGATCACACTATCATCAATCAATTCTTTCTCAAAACATCATTAAAATGACTTCATAATAAAATAACTAGGGGCATGAAAATTTCCTTGACTAAGTCAGAACTAATGGATAGAAAGATTTGGTTCTCATAAGCTGGATATCTTATGTTTCCTCATTTTAAAAGATTCTTATTAAGCTCCTAGCAGCTTCATACTGACTTTTGAATGACAACCAAGTTCGGAATCAGTATTATCAATCTTTGGATGACAACCAAGTGAACAGAATTGGTATTTTTAAAAGATCTTTTATTGACCTTTGGATGAAAACCAAGTTCAAAGTAAATTCTATCAGTTAGTTAAATCAAGTGCGAGACTAATCTCATCAGGCATTTTGTTTAATCATGAGCGAAATTCTCAATCTTTTTGAAGTCAAAATCAAAAACTTTCTTTGAATCAATGTGCTGCTTGCACATCAATTCAAAGAGGGGCAAATGTAACCACCTAGATTTGGTCTGCTGTGACCATAGAACCTATTTTTCCTAAGTGTGATCATACCCCCAATTATGTTCAGACAACTCTTCAATTGACTGACATAATTCATTTGAATAAGATTTAATCTCCTAAGTGATTTAATCACTAAATTTTATTAATCACCTAAGCCAATCAAATCAACTAAATTTTAAATTTAATTAATTCAAATCAAACATGGTTAAGGTAATTAATTTAAAAGGAATTAAATAAATCCCTATTATATCAAACCACTTGCAAAAAGCCTATCTTCTAGCCTAAATTAATCTAATTAATTGGCTATAGTCCTAATTAATTATCTAAAGCAAT
>MU223354.1:297950-337553 GCA_018584345.1 Thuja plicata | reverse complement strand
AACCCACCTCCTAATGATGTCACATTCCTAAAAATGTGATTAAGAACTCAACCCACTTGAGAAAGTCAACTTTCTCAAGCTTGACTCTCTCTAAGTCCACCTTCTCAAGCTTGCCTCTTACACCCTTCCTATGCTTCTTAAATGCTCCCATTAATGCATTATTAATGGAGATTACTTAAGCCCATGCCTCATGAATACCTTTGGCATTTATTTCTCTTACACCTCATTAATGGGTTTTAGAACTCCATTAATGACCCTTGTCTCCCCTCTCTCTCCTCATTTATTCTATAAATAGAAGGATTTTTTGAGCACAAATGAGCCTTCATTTTTAGATTGAAAATGTATTGTTATGCTATTAGGATTTATATAGATTCATGTTTCATTTAGTTTCCATAATTATGCATTGTTATAATCTTGATTTATAGGACTAGAATGCATGTTATTTAGATATCTTTTTTATTTTTAATAGAATCTTTCATGCTAGGTTGTATATGTCACTGAAAAAAGGTATAATCTTGTTAGCTCTTTTTCTTGTAGGAATCAAATAAAAAAACAATAAATGCCTGACCCTCTATTCCCAACTCAGATTCATACATGAACAAGGCTAATTAACAAGGATGCTATCCTTCTTCACTTTGAGCTCCACAAAATCATGCGGGTGTACCTATCTTCAGATTCACTGATTCACAGAGAATCTTACAATGGATCAAGGATTTATAATCCTTCTTCTTTTTAAGTTCTTTTGAACTAAGAAGGTTAACCTATTGATTCTCTCTCTAAGGAATCACTAAAATGGACTGTATTCTTCATTGAAATCAACTAAACATACATGTTCTTGATAACAGAAAGTAAATATTTTAATATCGGATTGATGATAACAACCACTTGTCAGCATTTTGGCCAGTGCCTAATCATGGGTCATAGAGTCAGAATAAAACATACATACATCAGGGATAATTAATTGAAATACAAACAAAAGCTCAGATGGAATGCCTTACATACTATCCTCTCATCCTCACACCCCTGTATCAAATTCCTACAAAAACCCTAATACTCTACAATTATGTGCAAGATTTAATCTCTCCTTGAAAGCAACTCACAAACAATGACATGGCTACCTTATAACCAGTATACTCAAATTGCCTTACAAATTGAACATACAAGAACTAAGAGAAAATAAAAAAAGACATCATTGGTGTCAAAATGGAGATTCCATTGTATTTTATTAATATAAGCTTGATATCAGTACATTCAAAGACTCAAAACCAAAGCTGAGACACCATTCAAAAGTCTGCTTTGCAGTTTTTATTTTACCATCTACAACACATTATAACTTATTACTTATAGATAGCCCTAGTCATCTTGGAATACTTATGAAAAATAATGATGCAACAAGCTTAGGATGACTAGGCTATAGGAAAAAATTACATGTTACAGATGAGACAAAAATCAGGCGGGGGGAATAACAATTCCTCGTTACAAGTTATGTGATCCCTTGTCCTACGACCGCTTGAATGCTTGGAGCTTCTCTGAGGTTGTTAGGTCCTTATCATCTGGAATTGTCCTCTTTATTGATGCAAAGTCCCCAATATTGGATTTTTTAAAACTTCTTAGCATCTTTGGTGCTTGTTGCCACTCTTATATTTACTGCTTTATGCTACCTGAGTGACTACACTATACTTGCTCACCCAAGTGGTAAACACCTCATCATCTGGCCAACTAAAATTGAGCACCTCATCCTTCTAGATGTTGAACTCCTCCCAATCAACATTTTCCTTCTCAATTTATACTTCCCAGGATTCAAAAAATGCCTTGGATTTATTTAGAATATCAATAGTTAGCACAAACCAGACGATATTTCCCAATGTAATAATACTTTTTGTCCTACTAGTTAGTGCTTCATTCTGTTGCCTTAGCCATAGGGCTTCATTCTTTATGTTCCTACCCATTTTGGACATATTGGGAAACATGTCATATTTATCCCTGGAGAACTCTCCTCTCAAAGTCTCTACTCTTCTGATGACTATGTTCTTCTTGGTGTCCAAGTTGACCATTAATTTGAGACATTTGTGGGTTCTTGTGAGAATGATGTCAATATTGTTTTTCTCCTTTGAGAGAGAGTAAAAATATTTGACATGGGCTATCTTCCCCTTCCAGTTATCAACTATCAGATCCCACTGCTCCTTTCCCTCATCATGATTGTTCAAGATGCTAGCAATCTTCTTTCCTAATAAATAGAGGTTGGCAAGGTTAACCTCACTAGCACATCTCTTAAGGTTGGAATATATTTGGTCAGGATGCCTTTGCTTCACCAATTCCTCAGCCTCTCTATATGTAGGGGAGTCTTCAAGATCCCTCTTTCCCTCTCCTTCTAACCTTGATCTTTCATTGATTAACTTGTTCTTCTCAGCTTCCAACTCTACTCTCTTAGCATCAATGGCCTCTTGGGTAGTAGGAGTCAAAGGTGCAGGGGATGGGGGATAAGTCACAAATGGACTAGATGAGGAGGGTTGATGAGGCTCTTGAGTAATTAACCCTTGGGGCATTAATTATAATTTTTTCTTTCCTTTCAAAGCTACTATTCTATTATCTTTTAATAGGGACTTGACCCTTTCATCATTGAAGGCTTTGAGTACAAATTCATATTTCTTGTTCAAGCTATCATATGCCTCTTTTTCCTTCTTAGCTACTCTCAGGCTCAAACTGGATGTTTGAAAGGCTAAGTTTTCTTCCTCTGTACCTAAAGTATCAGAAACTCTCTTGACAATGAGGCTTCCAGTATCCTCAATCCCATCATCTTCATTCACTCTTCATTTGTCTTTCTTTTTTAATGACCAGATTTCCAATGCTGCATGGTCTTCATTAAACTAGGCACCAATTGATGTCCCAGTAGTGCTCATTGGTTTTTCCTGCTTCTTGACAACATGAAAAACTACTGCATCTGCTAAGTCCCATTGAGGAAGTATGAGGACTCTATGCTTCTTAACCAATTCTCTACCCTTTTCAGGGGTGATCTTATCAATTTTGGAGACCATCTCCTGCTTGATTTCTTTCTCTATATCATCCTTAGCATAATGAGGCTAAGCTTCTTGTAGCTTCTAAAATTTATGATTGAATTCATCTATATGGATTCTCCACAAAAAATGAATGAATTCCCTAGTTTTGACAAAATTGTCAACTGACAAGAATTCATCACTGGCTTGCTTGGTAATAGGGTCTAATTCCTTACTAGTGAATTCTGCCACTGTGAGGTCAGCTACTGTATGCCTAGGTGCCTCTGGCATCCCTTCTTGTAACTCATGGGTAGCAAAAACAATTTATCCAGCATTCCTTAATTGAACCAATTTCTTAGCAATGGCTTGGTCATCATAGTGCATAGGAGATTGGGAAGGAGAGTACAATTCACTCTCTCACTTGTTTACTTCCACCTTTTGTCTCTTGGGAGAGGGCACTTCTTGAGTACTATCACTTTCTGGCCTTTTCCCTTTATCCTAAGGAGGTTTATCAACTTTGGGCATGATGGTTGTGTACCCTCTCCTTTTGTACACTACATAATCCCTAGGTGGGACCACTCTTCCTTGCTGAAGTTTGCTTAAAATAGCATGAGCCTTTTCTGGCTTAGCTTCCACTATCCTTTATTTCTTCCCATTCAAGGTCTACATTATTCCCTCAAATAAATTCATTAAAGACTCAATTTTATTGGACCATGGGAAGAACTCCTTGAGAGGGTCATAAGACTTATTAAAATTGTGCACAAAGTCCAAAGACTTCTTGTACACCATCCACTTCTCCTTTCTGATATCTTGGTCACCTAGGTCAAAAATATTTCTAATGATGTCCTCAGGGTAGTTGAACTGATACTCTAATGTCAAGCACTTAGTTCTTTTTCTGAACATACCCATTATAAAATCTTCATTATCCGCACACCTAGATACAGATGTTGCTAAGTGTTAAGGTTCAAAATACTTATCAAATTGTGTCCACCCATTATTTGTTATGATGAAATGATGGGCTCTGGTGAGGGTAGGGAAAATGCTTCCCTTTATTTTTCCTGCTAGGGCCTCCTCCTATAATCCACCCAATTACCTTATGATCTCTGCAATTCCAATCATGAGAGGGACTCTGTAGGGAAGCACATTAGGGGTTCCCCTGAATCCATAAACTCTAATCACTGTAGACATATGGTACAAAATTAGATCTCCTCAATTATGGGCAATATTTAGTTCTAGGGAAAACTCCATAGGTCTCAAAAGCCTCATCATTTCGGTGTGGACCCTGGCATTTTGATTGCATAATAGTTACCTAAGCCTAGTTGCAAAAACCCTATCAAAGTAAACATAGCTAGCTTCTTTCCTGTCCCATGAAAGATCAACATTCCACATCTGAACATGCAACTCTTCATTACCTTGGAACTTAGTCAATTCAATTTCTTCCTCAAAGAAGTCTACATTATTGGACAAGAACATGTGCATCATGAGGGAATACCATCCCATTGGTTTAAGTATGTTGCTGTCCTGGATTCCTGCCAAACCTTCATGCATTTGTTGTGCAATGTAAGATGCAAAGTCAAAGACTACTGATAGGTGGGGATGCGGAATCTGAACCACCATACGAATTATGTGGACATGCATTGTTACATCTTCATCTTCTCCCAAAACCTGGCATAGGGAACTATACATTTTCCTGGCTTTTCCATTAAAGAAGTCCAATTTAAATGGTTTTGGGGTTCTAGGACCTACTACCAAATCACCTATTTTTTTGAATTATCCCTTTAAAGCCTCATCTCTGTAATACTCCCTCTTAGTCTAGTATACTTCCTTAAAGTATTCAAAGTCAATATCATCCATATGTATTGAGGTGTCACTTAACTTGAAAATTCTTTTAATCTCGTCAGCTGAAACAATCAACAACACATTTCCCTGGGTATCCCTAACAACCCTAGATACCTTGTCATAAGTGTTTGCAATCAGAGTGAACAAATTAGTATCCATAAACACCCCAGGTGATATCAACTTTCCCATGTATAACTCCCAAATGTTATAGTCTGGGGTAGGGGCATTCCTTTGACTATATGCAGTTCTAAACAGGGTGAGACCATTAAAACTGGTTTTGACATCTTTTTCCCATCTACCCGAATCATATAGGCCTTCTCCTACTTTGAGACGGGTATTTAATGGAACTATCCTCTTGATTTGGGTCGCATCACCCGTAGATCCTTCCAACTTTTGTAGCAAATCCTCCCTAAAATTTCTCTTATGGTAGTCTACTTCTCCAGAAATTTTAATCCTAGGGGCCATTCTGAATCTAGTGATTTTTTGATATGAATTCAGATTTTGAGACAAGAATTCTAAAAACCCTTTTGAACTACAAATCTTAATCAGAACCTAAATGCTAGTGAATCAGAAAAGCTTACCCATTAAACAAAGTTGTTGTGTGGAGCTAATTACCTCTACAATTCCATTCTTTGCTCGAATGACTTTGGTGAATTATTGACTGCAAGTCGACTTAACCAATTTTATGGCTTCAATCAAATTAGTTATTCGAATTGAAATCAGCTAGAGTGGCCACACGTTCTGCAATCAATTTGCAAGCTTCAATTTCGCGGCTTAACGACTCTGTACAACTCATTTTGACAACTTTGAATTTAAGCTATAGATATTGAACATAATTTTCTTCATTTGACGGCTATCTTATTTTCATGGAAGCAACTGTTTATCTAGGACACATGTCAACACCACTTAATCGCTTACACTTTAGATTTTGAGCACTTTACCTTTAAGTGTTTAAGTAGACCGTCAAATTATTTTACACTTGCAACCTTATTAACATGACTTAAGTGCCATAAAGGAACCACCTTTTGTACCACATGTTTCCCAGACTTAATCGCTTACCCATTAGATTTTGTTCACTTTTCCCCTAAGTGATTAAGCCAACCGTTGATCTTTCCCATAGATGTTTCTCCTTTAACTCTACCTTTATGACCTTAGATAGCCCCACTAGGACACGTGTTGCTACCGCTTAATGGCTTACTCTTTAAATTTCATTCACTTTGTAGTTAAGCCATTAAGCTGACCGTTGGATGGGAAACAAGTTAACTGATCTTTAATTATCGCCAGCTCTGAGTATCCAAGTCCACCAGCTGCTAGATGTCAACACTGCTTAATTTATTGTCTGATAGATGTCGAGCATTTTGCTTAATATCTTAACCAATAAATGTCAATTGGTTTTGGACTAAGCTATTAAGTGGGCTGTCCGATAAATTTTTTTTTTCTCACTACATAAGACAATGAAATAAAAGGCTTTTCTTAGTAGCATGAATTAGAAAATATTAAAGTGGTTAGGATAACACAACTTTATAACCCAACCCTTTTAACGTGAACACATGACTTATGAAAACTTAAGTGACTAAAAAAGAAATGTGAAAATAGAACCCACTAAGACACTTAGGGAATTTAGATTCAAATTTGAATAGGGTTATAACATATACTTGAGGGTTCAAGCATTTATTAGCATTTTCAACTAGGTCAAGGGTAAGAACAGATTTTTTAGAGGCATGAGAATAATTTTAACCATGATTTTAAAACCTTGGACACCATAGATGATAGGGGACCTCAAGAAATTTACAAGGCATATTTCAAATATGAAATAGCACCAACAAATATGAGGGCTAATATGTTGTTTTTCACACTCCTAGTTAGAAAGCAATAGATCGATTTTAGTGGATTTCCATTCTTTACTAACCCTATTTTCACTAACGTAATGATCTATTGAAGTGTTGTGTCGCAGGTAACAGGTGCACTATTTTCCACACACACACCTCTACCCATAAATAGCTTGGTAACTTGAATACCTATATTATATTCCATGACTCTAGTTATCCATCTAGCTTTCTTTTCATTCAACTCTTTACTAAGCGAGTATTCCTTGATACTTGGATGAGTGACTCTTAGATGTACCTTGCTATGGGTCAAAAATTTCCTGAACTTCTTGAGGCTCTTCACCATAGCAAGAACATTTTTTTTCTACAAAAGAGTATCTTTTTTCATATTCTTCCAGCCTTTGCTAAAGAAAGCAATGGGATGCTCCAATCCTTCTGAATTTTGTTGAGTTAACATTGTAGAGATGACCTAAAAACCTCCATAAAAATAAAGAATGAAGTCTTTGCTGAAATCAGGATTTAGTAAGGTAGGAGCCTCTATCAAAGCCTTCTTAATGGCTTGAAAATTGTTCTTCCCTTCTTTAATCCAAATAAAAACTACAGTCTTCTTCAACATGGTTGTCAAAGGCTTAAAAAGATCCATAATATTAGGCAAGAAATGCCTGACAAAGTTAATCCTTCCTAAGAAGGATTGTAGACTTTTCTTATGAGGTGGCAGGGGTAGCTCTAAAATAATTGTAATCCTTTCAGGGTCGACTGTGATACCTTGCTTGGAAAAATGTGTCCCAACAACTTCCCTTCATACACTGCAAACACACATTTCTTGGGATTGAGGGAAATCCCAATCTATCTACATCTTTCAAAGATTTTCCTCAAGTGCTTAATGTGATTTGTTACATGTTTAGAGTAGACAGTAATGTCATTAAGGTATACTAGCACAAACTTATACATGAGGCTCTTCAAAGCCATTTCCATAGCCTTTTGAAAGGTTGATCCTACATTTGACAAACCAAAAGGAATCTTTTGGTAGGCCATGGTTCCCAATTTGGTTATAAATGTAGTCTTAAATTGATCCTCCCTATTGAATAGGATCTGATTATACCCTGCATAGCCATCTAGCAATGAGAAACATTAAAAAATAGAGACACAATGAAAAATTTATTCCATGGATGACAAAGGGTGGCAATATTTCAAGGATGCCCTATTTAGGGCCCTAAAGTCTACACACAACCTCAATTCTTCACTCTTTTTCCTTACAGGAACAAGGTTAGACACCCAACTTGTATGTTTAATGGGATATATGATGGCACTCTCAATTAGTTTAAGATCCTCTTTATGCATGAGTGGCTCTAGCTTGGGGTTAACAGGTCTTTACTTTTGCCTAATTGGTTTAGCATTTGCCTCTAGTTTTATGGTATGTTGAGAAAGTGTAGGATCAAAACCTTTCAGATCTTCATATTGCCAAGAAAATACATCACTAAATTCTTGAAACAATTGGATGTAAGTATGATTTTATGAATTAGTGCTTACCTTTTTGAATTTTAAGATTTTACATGGTTCAAGCTCCAAATTAGTGTAATGTTCTTGTTGAACTAGCAAACTAGTTTTATTCTTTTTGGCCTGATCAACTACAAGTGAACCCTCTTAAAATGCCTAAGAAAATATTAAAATCAAACAGAAAGTTTCTTTGCATCTCTTAGGAAACATGCAAGAACAATCTAAGTAGTTTTATTTTGTCTTCTTCTTAACATCTTGCAACACACAATGCTAGTAGTTTCAAAAGGCTAGTCTTCAGAATCGAGGTGCTACAAAACTCAGAAAATATTAGTAACCCAAAAAACCCACTGTAAAGTGAAAAATAACTGTCATAGAGCACAAATGATAGTTTAGAACTATGCACAGACAACAATATGCATAGACAACAGTCTACGATCATAGAAAATAGTCTAAAATTGTAGATGACTATTAGAGAAAATGTACAAATGGTAGTTTATAAACAAGCTGAATTAATTACACTTGATAGCATGATTTTTGAGGAGTGTAGAGGACAAAGTACTAGTGCAGATGGGAGTCTGCAAGGATGAAATTCAACCAGTGTAGATGACCAAATAGAAAATAGATTTAACTAAATGTGGTTTGTGTGTGTGATTTTTGTACCTGTTAAGAGACACAACACTTCAATAAATCATTACATTAGTGAAAACAATGGGTTAGAAAATATAACAATCACTAAAATTGATCTATTGCTTCCTATCTAGTAGGAGTATGAAAAATGACATAATAGCCCTCATATTATGCATATTCTAGTGACAAATACAAACTAAGAATGGAAGATTCAAATGAAAAGTAATCTAAATGATTCAAAAACACGCGTTCTAGCTCTAGAAATGAAGAGTATAACAATATGACTAAGAAATAAGCTACAAAGCACTATGAAAATCCCTAAAACATGAGCAACATGAGATTGCTTCTTTAATTCTCCAAATATGGGCAGCATAAGGATGCTATCAACTCTTCAAAATTAGGAGCATTACAACAATACAATAAAACACTTCCAATTTCAGGTCCATTTGAGCTCAAAATCTATCCTATTTATAGGACAAATGGAGGAAGGGGAGAAGACTCTAGAAGGGCTACCATTAATGAGAGTGTAAGACTCATTAATGAGGAGTGGTGGAAGGAATATGTAAGAGCCATTAATTCTTCATATATGAAAGCTTTAATGAGGTATGGGTGAGGTTTTAAGAAGCATGGGTGAGGGTTTAAGGTCAAGCCTGACAACTTTGACTTTAGGGGGAGGGTTGAATTACTAATCACACCTTAATGGAATGTGACAAGCTTAAGGGTAGCTTAGGATTAGGTCTAAGGCTTAAGGGATGTGATTAAGGTGATAGAGATAGGAGGAGAGATAATGAGTGGAGGGGGGATTAGATAATTAGGGTTAATTAGCTAATTAATAAGAATTAGCATGTGAAAAGGGGTTGGGATGAGTTTGAAATCATGGTTGGATATTTGAGATTGGTTAGGTTTGAGGGAATATTAATGAAATGAATTGTTGTAATAACATATTCACTCAATAATAGGGATTTAATTAATCATTTAAGCCTTTGATTTTCTTTGTAATAATTAATTAGGACTATAGCAAAATTGAATCAATTAGGCAAGGGGATTATTTTGCAAGTGATGAGGTTTAAATAGGATTTCATTAATTCCATCTAAATTAATTACCTTAGCCTGGTATTGATTTGAATTGAATTGATTTGATTGAATTGGCTAAAGTGATTAATGTAAATTAGTGATTAGATCACTTAGGATATTAAATCTGATTCGAATGAATTATGTCAGCCAATTGAAGAGTTGTCTGAACATAATTGGGGGTATGATCACACTTAGGGAAAATAGGGTCTATGGTCAGAGCAGACCAAATCTAGGTGGTTACATTTTCCCCTCTTTGAATTGATGTGCGAGCAACACATTGATTCAAAGAAAGTTTTTGATGTTGACTTCATAAAGATTGAGAATTTTTCTCATGATCGAATGAAATGCCTGATGAGACCAGTCTCGCACTTGATCAAACTAAACAAATAGTATTGATTTTGAACTTGGTTGTCATCCAAATATCAATAAAATATCTTAAAGATACCAATTCTAAACTTGGTTTTTGTCGAAAGATTGATAATACTGATTCCGAACTTGGTTGTCGTCCAAAAGTCAGTATGAAGCTTCCAAGAGCTTAGTAAGAATCTTTTAAAATGAGGAAACACAAGATATCCAACTTATGAGAACCAAAGCTTTCTATCCAATAGTCTTGAATTAGTCAAGAAAACAGTCACGCCCCTAGTTTGTTTGATAACCAAGTCATTTTTAATGTTGTTTCAAGAAAGAATTTGATGGATGATAGTGTGATCATGCCCCCTCGAGAAAGAAATTGAAGGAAAAAGAATAAAATTCCACTGTTTGAAATGATGTATCACTTGCAGTGATTGGGTAGGGAAATGAAAGAATAGATTACAAGAAGTGAAGAAATGAAGGCGTGTTTAAGAGTAAACACACGAGTACCAAGTTAATCACATTTTAAAATGTGAGTTCAATTTCGTTCCCGATTGATCAAATATTTCAAGAATCATGGATATGTAAATATCTTGGATTTCAGATGAATTAAAAATAGAAAGGAGTTTGAGCTCAAATCCTTATGTTGTACTTTAAAAAATCATCATGTAATCTCTAAATGCAGCTACATGCAGACTCTTATGACTGTCACTGATTTGTAGATATTGTAACATTTTATCATCGTTGGGCACTTTTCAGAATGGATACCACTTGATAGTACAAAAATCACTAATACCCATTGATATTATGAAAGTATGAATACTATGTTTATTGGAATGTTAGAAATAGACTTAGGCATCAAGGCATAGAAGCCAGGATAAAAAAATAGTCACCTTCCTTTTACTATATCAGATTCTGTGTAAGGAAAGACATTAGACCCGCAATGACCTTGAAAACTCATATCCTTGGGTACATTATGCTTCGTATACCTTAGGGATAATCTGAGTTAGAAAATAGACAAGGAAATTTTTTCAACCTCACCGTAGTTTACACATAACAAAGATTGAGATATATGCGGCTATCCACTCATAGTGGCAACTCTTACCATAAACATCCAAGTTAGGTGAAATTTATAGGATCATTTGGAACAATCACCATACACAGAAAACCAAGAAAATGTTATGCCCCCTATCCTTGCAACTCTTAGTATTTGTGAAGACATCATGGAGTAACTCGAAAGACATAACAACTATCAATTGTGAATCAATCAAATAAAATTCATAACTGCTTAGATGTCCCTAGTTAAAACATCATTATGACATGAAAGAGTCATAATCAAACCAAGATTAAACTACGTTTAAGTAGTATTGATAAATATCATTGATTCATTTTTCAAGCACAGTAGAGATTCAATAATCAAAAAGTTGGAATTCAAGCAAATAGGTGTTCCATGTTTGTGTACATCATTATTCCTGTTTGCAATCCCATGCAGGTGTTCAGAACACCATTCATGTTAGTGCAATGTTTGTGTCACCTTTGTGTCATGAAATTAATAGTGGTAGTGAAAGTATCAAAAAGCATCGTATCACGAGACAAACCATCTATGACGACCTAGCAGATGCAACCTATTAGACTGGCAAAGATGCCCCCAGTGCAGAATGACTTGATCCTGAGGCAGAAATGCAGACAAATCCCAAGCAAGGATACGATAGTTGTTTAGAAAAAAAGTCAGTGCTTTAGCACAGGTATAATTGTGAAGGCTTAGTATCAGTACTGCATTGATAGATGGAGTGCAGAACACAAGTGATGCCTGATTTCTAGGTTTTCACCACTTGGAAAAACTTTTTTATTCTTTTTGCTACCAGGATGCCTGTTTTACCAAGTTGTCATCAAGGTACTTTTCTCTTTTTCAATTTTTTTTATTTTTTTTATTTTTTTGAATGTTTTTGTACTATCAAGGTGCTTGTTTACCAGGTTTTCACCAAGGATACCTTTCTCCAGGACTTTTTTCACTATTTTTGGATTTCTTCAGGATCAATTTTCTAAATGTTTTTGGATTTCTGAGAACTATTTCATTATACAGGCCCTACCAGCCAAACATTAAGCACAGAATTGCTTCAAATGTAGAGTATTGATAGGATCTAGAAGAATGTCTCCCTCAAGTGTAGCTAGTTGATAAGCTCTAGTCCCAAAAGTATCAATGATAACATAAGGTCCCAACCACTTAGGTTCAAATTTTCCTTTTTGCTATCTGTTAGGATGGTTCTTAGGATTCTCCTTTAGGACAAGATTTCCCACTTTAAACTATTATGGCTTTACCCTTTTATTCTACCCTTTGGACATTCATGCTTGGTACACTTTTAGATGATCGAACGCCTATTTTATGTGCTCATCAAGTAGGTCTAAAGAATTCACCTGATCAATGCGGCATTTCTCACCAGTAACAAGACCTTGTAAAGATATCCGCAAAGATGGGATTCAACCTCAATAGGTCGTACTGCTTCAGTGCCATAGACTAGGGAAAATGGCATGGCTCCAGTTGGAGTTTTGATGCTTGTTCTGTAGGCCCATAGTGCAAGATTCCGCTGTAGATGCCAGTCTCTTCCAAATTTACTTACGGTTCTATGTAAGAACTTGAGAATATTCTTATTAGATGCCTTAGACTATCCATTACCTTGAGGATAATAGATTGAGGAGAAGTGTTGAGTGATGTGGAACTATTCACAAAGTTCATCAATGTATTGATTTTTAAATTGGCCCCCATTGTCTGTTACAATTAATGAGGGTACCCCATATCTACAGATAATGTAGTTCAAGATGAACATAGCCACTTGTTTTCCCATGGTTTTTATTAGCGGCATAGCCTTGACCCACTTCATGAAATACGTAGTGGCTATAATGATGAACTTGTGTCCATTTGAAGAATTGGGATATATTTGTCCAACCAAGTCAAAGGCCCATTGCTGAAATGGCCAATGTGTAATGAAAGATATAAGTTATCTGGTAGGAGCATGGATGAGATTTCTATGTGTCTAGAATTTATGACATGTTTTTGAAAAGTGAATAACATATTTTTCTATCATAGGCCAGTAATAGCCTACTCTGAGTAGCTTCTTTGCTAGTGAAAAGCCATTTGAATGTGATCCACATACACCTTCATGGACTTCTTTTAATGCATGATCAGACTCTTCAATTTATAAACATCTAAGAAGCGTACCATCAAGACCTCATCGATATAAATTATTAGTTATGAGGAATAACGTGATGCTGTCCTAATCAAGGCTCTTTTCTCATTTCTAGATAGATTATTAGGAATGGTTTGGTCAGTTAGGTAGGCAATGATATTTGTATACCGAGATTGGTCTGGGGTGTTCAAAACAAAAATTACTTGGTATTTAGGGGTATCAAAGGCATGATAAGATAGTTCTTCCACCAAGAAGTCATAGTGGAATTGATGTTCCCCCAGTTGTAACATGGACACCAATGTAGCCATAGCATCTACAGCTTTGTTCTCTATTCTGGGTATCTGCTAGAATGTGATGAAGACAAAGTACTTCTTTAAGTCATCAACCAGTTGCTTGTAGGGTGTCAACTTCTCATCTTTCATTTGATAATCTCCATTAACTTGATTGATAATGAGCTGAGAGTCACCATACATGTGTAAATATATAATCTTCCACTCCATGGCGATCTTAAGACCATTTACCAGTGCCTCATATTCTGAAATGTTGTTTGTGTATGGAAACATCAATTTGTAAGACTTGGGTATCTTGTAGCCCTGAGGAGTTATGAAAAAAACCCCTACTCCAGAGCCTTGTTGTGTGACAGAACCATTAAAGTACATCTTCCATGGGTACTCAGTTAGATGCATAATTGTCTCATCAGGGAATTCGATCCTTAGAGGCTCGTTATCTTGAAGCGGTGAATTAGCTAGTTGATCAGTGAGGACTTGTCCTTTAATAGCTCTCTTGTCCACATACTCAATGTCAAATTCACTTAAAATGAGGACCCATTTTTCTTATCATTCAGTTAATGTTGTTTTGTTTAAAAGGTACTTCAGAGGATTGATCTTAGCAATGAGCCTTACTGTATGTGAGAGAATATAGTGTCTCAATTTCTGTGATGTGAAGATGACAACTAAGCATGATTTTTCAATAATGCTATAATTGACCTCATAGGATACTAGCATTCTACTGTTGTAGTAGATATCTCTTTCTTTCTTTGTTTCATCTTCATGTGTGAGAAATACTCCTAGTGACGTAGCAGTATCTGAAATATAGAGGAGTAATGGCTTTCCATGAATGGGTGCCATAAGAATAGGAGGAGTAGCCAAGTACCCTTTTAATTCTCTAAATTTGGCTTCACAGTGTTCATCCCATTTAAAGGTGACCCCTTTATGTAGTAATTTGGTAAAGGGTTGTGCTCCATCAGCAAGTTGTGACATGAACCTCCTGATTGTTTGAAGTCTCCCTTGCAATGTCCTCATTTGACTGATGTTGCGTGGAGGAGTCATATCTAGAATAGCTTTGACCTTTGCAGGATCTACCTCAATTCCCTTTTCTAAAACAATGAATCCTAGCAACTTCTTTGATTGGACCCCAAAGGCAGACTTTTTTGGATTGAGCCTGAGTTGAAATTGCTCCATTCGATCTAATATTTTTCTTAGATCAGCAATATGAGTACTCCTTTCTTTGGATTTAGCTAAGGTGTCATCCACATAATCCTCCATGTTTTTATGCATCATATCATGGAATATAGTAGTCATTTCTCTTTGATATGTAGCACTGAAATTATTTAACCCAAATGGCATTGCGTTCTAGCAAAAGGTGCCCCATGCACATGTAAATGCGGTCTTCTCTTGATCCTCATCGGCAATTTTTATATGATTATAGCCTGAGAAACTGTCCATCAATGAATACATTTGGTATCCTGCTGTGAGGTCTATTATCATGTCAATGTTAGGTAGTGGGAAGTCATCTTTAGGACATGCCTTGTTTAAGTCTCTGAATTTTGTACATATCCTGATATATTTATCAGATTTAGACATGGGGACCACATTGGAGATCCATCCTATGTAGGCAATGACTCTGATAAATCCACATTTCAACAAATTCTATAGCTCTAATTTTACTAGTAATGCAACATGAGGATGCATCTTTCTAAGTTTTTGTTTCACGGGCTTGATCCCAGGAGCTATAGATAAGTGGTGCATGATTAGATTAGGATCTAGTCCAGGCATCTTCGTATAAGACCATGCAAAGTTGATCTTCTTTTCCTTCAGGAACTCTGTGAACTGTGTCTTCTCCTCTTCTAAAAAAGATTGTGTTAGGTGTACTATTTGAGGATCTTCATTTGTGCCCAAATTAACTGGCTATGTTGGTTCTATTAGAACTGAAGACCTTTCCTAAAAATGTTCGGGGAGGATATCAAGAATCTCATCTTTTGGCACCTCTGAGAGGTTTTCACCATTAGATACCTCATTTATTTTTACTATTTTAGGATCTGGCACTGCCACAACGTAGTTTTCACTGTCAGTCCCCTTTTTCTTTTTCTTTTTCAATTTTTGACTGAGAAACATGATATCCTCTTGTGACATGTTCTCGCTCCTTGCATTGGTGGAAGATGGGTAAGGTCTACAAGCATTTAGATAGTAGGCCAAGGTGTATTCATTGAGAAGGTTCATGATACAAATAGGATCTATATTAGCCCAATCAATCAAGTCTGGGTTTATCAAAGACAAGGAATCAGACTCTGGGAAGGAAAGCATCCCATTAGCATCATGACCATTAACTGATATGCCATATTCTTTTAAGTTAATTTCTTCAATGTTTAGATCAATAAGAGTGAGATCGTCATAAAAAGGGTCATTGTTAGTTATATGCAAACCAAACTCTAGTGAATCGTTAGTGGAACTCTCATCATCATCTCTTCATAAAAGGAGGCTTCTTTCTTGTTGCCTCTAAACTTCTTCTAGACTTAATAAAGTAGCAATCTCTCCATCCATGACAGGGAGAAGGAACTCTTCCTCTACTTCAGGATTATCAGTGTTGTTGGGAGTAGTGTTAAATTGTTCACAAGGAGCTGAGGGAGCTACAAACATAGTAATTGTATCTATTTCAATATCTTCTATGGTGACATATAGCTCATCCCATTCATAATCATGAGAGTCAGTGACCTCATCATCAGATCTGTTTAAGTATTTAGCAATAGTTATTTGATGTACCCGGTTAGCTACCTACAGATCAAAGTGTGGTAGATCAAGAGCATGTTAAAATTTGATGAACTGCCCCCAGTTAGGATGTAAATCCTATCGTCAAAGTGTGCTTTCTATAGCTGTTTCTATCAATGGTATCTCTGAATCATCTGTTGTTGAGTCTCCTACCTCTTGAATGAGAGGTTGTACTAACAAAGGTATGTGAAGATCTTGAGGTACCTCAAAGGTGGTACATAGAGTTCTCCTTGATATTCAGGATTCTCTATACCAACATGTAATAATCTTTTATAAGGTCATGGTTCTAGTACTATATCATCTATTTCATCACTCCCTTTGTTAGAGGCTGGGCTATCTTTCAAAGCAGGTTTGTTAGTTTTAGTATTAAAACCCAGTCCTATTTTGTCTTTGGTATTCTGGAACTCCATGTGTATAGGTTCAATAATTCCTCTTCTTGTGTTGTTTATAGGTCCTTTTCCTTTGTATCCCATTTTCTTAAGGAGATCATATCCTTTTCCATATTGGTCCAGGGATATTTCCACATGTTTGACTTCAGCTTCCACCGGTTCTCCTTTGTAAAGCTAGTCCAAGACTGCCTGTTCTTCTATGTTATCTAAAGAATATGTGGATTCTTTAACCATGCCCGTGGCTTTGTAAACTTCTGATTCCTTTGATGCAGTAGGTGTGAAAGATGGGGAGGGTCTTCCATAGGATCTTGGTGATATGGGTAACTCTATTAGTGAGGGAGTCAGGTCTAGCTTGTATTCTCCTGTACCTATTTCTTCAAGTTTTAAGGTTTTGCCAAAAATATTCATAACCATGTCCTTGGTAATCTCAGGAGCAATCTCATCCATAGCCTCCTTTTTATGCGGGATCATACTACCTACTTTGATATTATTATAAGTATAGTTAGCATCCGTAGGAATTTTCACTTCCACCCCATTATGTGGGAACTCTATACACTGGTGGTAAGTAGATGACACAACTTGCATTTTGTGAATCCATGGTCTCCCCAATAGGATGTTGTAGGCTAGGGTTAGATCCAGAACTTAACATGTGACATTCCTCTCAATTGGTATGACTCTGATAGGAAGAACAATAAGACCTTTAGAGGATCTTTCTTCCTCATCATAAGCTTTGATAGTTATTTTTCTTTTAGATTTAATGGTTTGTTCTGAAATACCTAGCTTTCTGATGAGATTAAGTGTACAAATATTCAATCCTATGCCTCCATCTATCAATATGCATCTAACACGAGATTTATGAATAAGAACTTCAATATGGAGGGGTTGATTATGTGGATGTGTCAAAGACTTATCATGCTCTTCAGAAAAGGAGAGGTAATGTGGTGCTGAGATGTGATTGACCATCACTTGGAATTTGTCTATATCAATATCCTTTGGGACATTAGCAGCATGTAGAGCTTGTTCTATGATTTACCTATGTACTGTGGATATCTTGAGCAACTCGAAGATGTAAATTTTGGTAGAGGTTCGTTGCAATTGGTCTACCAAGTCATACTTTTCTCCAGGAATAGTAACCATGTGTTTTTCTATTGGTTTGGGAATAGTAATAATAGGAACCTTGGATGCCGATGCCAATTTTGAGGAATAATTGGGTCCTTTGATCATGACTTGGGCTTGGCTCTGAGTCACCACATTTGATTGGAAAGAAACACCTTTGATTGTGACCACATTAATTGATTCAATTTTAATGTCTAGGATGTTGATCACATTATCATTGTTGGAATAGGTGTAGTTTACTTTATAGATGTTTCCCCTTTGTTGTAATTAGGAAATGGTTTACTGAATGCTTTATGATCTTAATTGGTAGTGTGTCCGTCCACTTTGATCTTACCTCCTTCAATGAGGTCTTGAATAACATATTTAAGCTTAAGGCAATTATTAGTCTTGTGTCCTTTGTTCTTGTGGAAGACACAATAGGAATTATCATCCCACCACCTTGGTTTGACCTCTGGTTCCCATGGTTTGAAATCTGGGATTGTGAGAACTTTTTTGTCTAGAAGAGTCTTCAAAACAGTCTTGAGAGGCTCTCCCAAAGGAGTGAATGTTCTTTGCGGCTTTGAAGTCCATGTCTGACCCTTGTTATTATCATTTCTTGCTTTGGGTATGGAGGTGGTTATCTTGGCATCCTTTCTTGCTTAAAAATTGTTAGTTAGATTGAATACCTCAGGTTTAGGACCAACATTGGATGCATCTACTATGCCATCATTGACAACATTTTTGTTTTGTTTCCACCATTTAGGCTTGGAGTTGGAGTTGTTAGATTTTTTTTCACCTTGGAGAGTGATCTCCCCATTTTTGACCTTAACCTCTTCGATACAGATATCATTTTTCATCATTCTTTTGAAGCTAGGGGAGTCTTGCATTTGTAATGCATAGTTCAATTCTGGTACCAAGTTATTGACAAATATTTCCATCTTCTCCGATTCAGGGATAGCTTGTGAGTACCGTACAAAGATTTTCCTCCATATTTGTAGGAAGTGTGTAAATGATTCACCAATATTCTATTTAGTATTACATAGATCCATTATAGTCACATCATGTTGGATATTATAGGAGTAATGTTGGATAAATTATTGTATTAACTCCTCAAAAGTTTTGACCCTAGGTGTAAGCTTTGAGAACCATTCCATGTTGTTTCCACCTAGGCTTCTTGAAAAGATTCGCATGAGGTATGTAGGTTCATGCATGTATTTGATGCTTAGAGAAAAAAATTATCTGACATGATCATGTAGGTCAGTCTCCCCGGTATACTTGTCATATTTTGGTCTCGCTATGTTAGGAGGAAACGAGACCATAGTGATACTCTTGTCAAGAGGAAATGGGAAAATGGATTCCACCGAGTATTTCATTTTGGGTTTAGCCTTATCTTGCTTGAGATTTGTAAGCTCCATTTGCATTAAGGTGAGTTGTTTGGTGAGAATAGATATAGGAGTTGGTATCTCATTTTCCTTTAGTTGTTCCACATTATAATCCTTGGGTAACTTTACGCCAGTGGATGCTAAATGGAGAAAGTATTTCACTTTATCCTCCTCAATCATATTTTCCATTATCTTGTGGAACCTCTTGCTATATTTTAGTTTATCATATTATTCTTCAGTGATGTCTTCCTCACTACCTGATTCAAATAGAGGACATTCAAATCTGAGTTCTTCTTCATCGATCTCTCCATGCTTTTGGTTTTTTCTATTGTCATATTCATCAAAATATTTACTCCATCCACGAGTGGACCTATCCATTTTTGGAGAGTCTAGATCAAGTAGGGAACTATGAGATGTTTATCCTTGAAATTGTAGTGGTTTAGGAGTCACTTTCAATCCTTTAGATGTGTACTTGTTGTGTCTTGTGTTAACCATGTGGTTGTTTCTCAACTTTGTCAAAGTTTCTCGATAGTGTCAAGTAGAGTCTCAAATCGTTCAAGTGAGTGTGTCTAGGTAGAAGTGTCATTTGTGTTTTGGTGGAGGTAAATGATTCTAGCGTCAAAGGGTTAGAATGCCCTGATAGTGAGTTGGGAATAAATTTGTTGTAAAAATAAGATAGACCACATGTATTGAGATAGATTGTATGAGTCTGACAGGACATGCAAGGTAGACGTCTGAAATTTTTTTTGATACATCCACAGTGAGACCAAAAGAAGCAATAAGGATAGACTAAAGAGTCAAAAGGTGATCCAAAATAAACTATCTTCCTCTGAGAGGCAATGATTCAAGTGCCCACTATCAAATTTTGTTCATTTTGTCTTGGAAGTGCGTGAAGTTTGTTTGATCAAAGATTGCATTTTGAGATTTTTTAGTGAGTGAAAAACACATGTAGACCAAGGTTTGAATTTTGTTGCTTGCTTGAAGGTGTTATCTTTTTAATTATTTTCAGTTACATCAAGCAATGTTGCATTGTTAAAGAGTGAAACAGGCACACATCTTATCCCTATTTTCTAGGTGGAGGATGAAAATCCTTGCTTGTTGGCTTAGGTACACACTCAAATGCTAATCAGAATACAACCACCACCAAGCACACAATGGATACAGTCATGATGTTTTATTAGCCAACTCCAAATGCAAATTGGGGCATGATATGATGAGTGTCTTGGGGAAATTACTTTTTTCCTTGCACAAGGATTATCACCCTTTCAGGGATGAATTAGGAATTCTTTCAGTTTTAGTGTTGTCTATGATTGGGCAATCCATTCGAAACCATCCCCCATTGAATTGCACAAGGATAAATTGAGGTGTATAGCCCTATGAGTACTCAAATATGTGTAGTCTCACAAGCAAGATTCAAGCGGCTCCGCTCTACACATACCCAAGCATGTTCAAGAAATGATGTCAAAATTCCATGAACAAAACTAATTCCATCTTCTGAGGCTTTGGCCTATGAGGAAGAAATTATTTATAGTGAGTTGGAAGGGTTGGTGTAAAACTTATCCTCACTTGGGTCATTCCTGAGAGATTGTTTCCTCAATCGGTAGGCCCTCTACTACTAGTTAATCTTAAAAAGGATTGGCGAGTGTAGGACGTCTAGATTTTTGATTCCTCTAAAGAAGAAGAGCATACTCTCCTAATCCATGTCATCTCCCAAACCAGAGTCAATCAAATAGTTCATTCCCTCAAGCAATGTTGTGCTTGATTTAAGAAGTTCCTACATTAGGGAAAACAAAATGCTTGAAAGTAAATTTGCGTTGTTCAATTGACCATAATTTTTAATGCTTTGCTTGTCCAATTACTGATCCAAATTGAATTAAATGATTGAACTTGTTCATTTATCCCAAAAATTTAGTTCTTTGATTGTTCAATTTCTAATTCCAAATGAATTAAATGATTGAACTTGTTCATTTATCCCACAAATTTAGTGCTTTGATTGTTCAATTTCTGATTCCAAATGAATTAAATGATTGAACTTGTTCATTTATCCCACAAATTTAGTGCTTTGATTGTTCAATTTATGATTCCAAATGAATTAAATGATGTGAGTTTACTTGTTCATTTACCCCCTAGATTCTTTCACAAGTGTTAAAACAATGTCCGATTTTCCGATTTTCCTTAAAAAGGAAAAGAGCATAGTAATCTAGTTGTTTTAAGACATGTTTGAGAAAATGGTATTTAAGTGTGAAAGCTTTTGAAAAGGGTTAGTATCAAAATCAGTCTAAAAATCCCTACAACCACACACATATAGTATTGTCTTCTTATTTCCTTCTCAGAAACTTGCAAGCAAACATAGCAATCACTAAAACTGATCTATTGCTTCCTATCTAGGAGGAGTATGAAAAATGACATAATAGCCCTCAGATTATGCATACTCTAGTGACAAATACAACCTAAGAATGGAAGATTCAAATGAAAAGTAATCTCAATGATTCAAAAACATGCATTCTAGCTCTAGAAATGAAGAGTATAACAATATGACTAAGAAATAAGCTAGAAAGCACTATGAAAATCCCTTAAACATGAGTAACATGAGATTGCTTCTTTAATTATCTGAATATGGGCAGCATAAGGATGCTATCAACTCTTCAAAATTAGGATCATTACAACAATACAATAAAATACTTCCAGTTTCATGGCCATTCGAGCTCAAAAACTATCCTATTTATAGGAGAAATGGAGGAAGGGGAGAAGACTCTAGAAGGGGTTGCCATTAATGAGAGTGTAAGACTCGTTAATGAGGAGTGGTGGAAGGAATATGTAAGATCCATTAATGCTTCATTTATGAAATCTTTAATGAGGTATGAGTGAGGGTTTAAGAAGCACGGGTGAGGGTTTAAGGTCAAGCCTGACAACTTTGACTTTAGGAGGAGGGTTGAATTACTAATCACACCTTAACGGAATGTGACAAGCTTAAGGGTAGCTTAGGATTAGGTTTAAGGATTAAGGGATGTGATTAAGGAGATAGAGATAGGAGGAGAGATAATGAGTGGAGGGGGGATTAGCTAATTAGGGTTAATTAGCTAATTAAGAAGAATTAGAATGTGAGAAGGGGTTGGGATGAGTTTGAACTCATGGTTGGATATTTGAGATTGGTTAGGTTTGAGGGAATATTAATAAAATGAATTGTTGAAATAAAATATTCACTCAATAATAGGGATTTAATTAATCATTTAAGCCTTTGATTTGCTTTGTAATAATTAATTAGGACTATAGCCAAATTGAATCAATTAGGTAAGGGGATTGATTTTGCAAGTGATGAGGCATAAATAGGATTTCATTAATTCCATTTAAATTAATTACCTTATCCAGGTATTGATTTGAATTGATTGAATTAAATTGATTTGATTGAATTGGCTAAAGTGATTAATGTAAATTAGTGATTATATCACTTAGGAGATTAAATCTGATTCTAATGAATTATGTTAGCCGATTGAAGAGTTGTCTGAACATAATTGGGGGTATGATCACACTTAGAGAAAATAGGGTCTATGGTTAGAGTAGACCAAATATAGGTGGTTACATGGTTAAATAGTGATATTTTAAAAATAAATTGGCAACATTTAAATCTGTAAAAGTAAGGTATTGTGAGAAACCCGAGAGTTAAAAAACTAGAATATGTTGAAAATACGTTTAAAATATTTTAAAAATAAAAAGTTAGCTTAGCAGAGTGGAGATGATGATATGTGCAGATGACAATCTATGTAGATGAATTTTTAGCGAAGACGATCATTCCAGGTCGGAGATGGCTTTGCGTGATGTTTTTCAAAATGTTGTGAAAAATACGAAAATCATTTCAATTTTAGGGACGTGGGTCCCACCGGACATGCCAAAATGTATGTGATAAAAACCTACCTATTGGGAGAAGGCTTAGACATGAAAAAATTAGATATATAAATCATTTTAAGCTACATCAACATATCTAAATCCTACTCCAAAATACAAGCTTTCCAACATAGCCTCTGATGAGCTGAACAAGGGCACCCAAGCCTTATTCATTTTTAGTTAGAGAGGGTTGTGGGTGTGCTCTCGCAACACAATGCATAAAATCTCACTTTTATTGATTAAATGACTTCAATTATGAAATGCAAGCTAAGTGCAAGCTACATGCAATGGAGTTGAACAACTCAAGAGCTAGTTATGGAGAACTAGTCTTAAACATTCAATGAGTGTAGATGAAGAGCTAAATGCTAAGGATCTAGTATTGAATGCGATATTATAAGCTATGAATGAACTAAAAATACCATTATTCAATGAAAACAACTACCAAGAAAGGGTTAGTACAAAGAACTCTAAATGCAACAAAATAGCTCTAAGAATAAACTAGCATGATAACAATGCATGAACAATAATGGCTGAATTACTCTTGGAAAGGCTCTTATTTATAGGATTTGGAGGGCTTGGGTGAGGTGAAGCGCATGTGGCATACACAGGTGCCACATGAGGGATACATAAGCCATGCAAGAGGCCAAGTTTTCTCACACATGTGTGAGAAACTTATGATGTGATGGGTCAATGTGTACTTGAAGTACACATGTAAGAGGTGTGTAAGAAAGTGTAAGAGTTTTTGTACAATCAAACACTTTTAGAAAGTGTAAGAAGGTGTCATCAAGGTTATAAGAAACCTTGTTGGCACTAAATTAGTATTATTTGGAAAAGTCAAATTTTGGAAATTTTCTCACACACGTGTGAGCAAATAATTAGGGATAATGGGTGTAGGCATCCTATAATTAGCCTAATTAACCTTAGTTAATTAGTGAATAGGTTTATTTGGTGAGAGTGATGTGAGGTAAGGTAGGATCTAGGCTTAGATTAAAATCGATCCAAATTAGATTTAGACTAATTGTAGTGTAGAAAAATTTAGACATATGAGGGAATAAATAAATTAAAATCTATTTAAAAGGGAATTTTAATGTGGGAAGGTATTAAATTAAATTTAATACACTTAGGGGATAAGTATTCAAATTAAATTTAAATACTTTTAGGGTAATGAACTTAATTAAATTAAATAAATTTAATTAAATAAGTGGAAGAGAATAACAAATATAATTAATTAAAATTAATTATATTGTTGTAAGAGATGATTTTAGGCATCTACAACTAGTTCTATTTCTTACTTGCTTAATGTTTCAGGTGGTGACTAAACAAACTAGTTAGTGTAATTTTTGTTTATGCTAATTCACCCCCCTCTTAGCATCCAGAGTGTGTTCAACAAGTACAACAAGAAAGACATTAAAAATTTGAAGAGAAAATAAATATTTGAGGTTTGCCTACCTCAAATGGAGAAAGAACCAAAATGGAGGAGGAATTTCAAACACTCTATAAAATTAGATGAGCTTCTCAGCAATCTAAAGCAATTACAACATGAATCCAATGAGCCTCTACCCACAAAATTCCCACACACAAGTTATTTCCTACAAGCAAAGATATAATTGCTCAACAATAGGGATTTAGTGCCAAATCTCAATTCCAACAAGAATAAGTGAAAAATAAGTCTATTTTTGACATTATAAGTCAATTTAAGCAAAAAAGGGATAAATTAAGACTACTTAAAATTCATAATTAAAAAACCAATTAAATAACCCAAACCCAACACAAATTAAATTAACTTGACTCTGATTAAATGGAATTACACTACAAGAAAATTATCAGTAAATTAAAATAGCCATTTAAATATTTAGATATACATTTTGATTAAGTTTAACTCAATTAAATCAACCATAACCAACTGCAGATAAAGACTATGCACAGTCACTTCATTGGTCTTTCATAATTTATGTAAACAGAACTCTGACTTTACCCAAGTGGTAATCAAAGGTCTCATAATGCAATTATGGATACAACACTCATATAGGTATGATATTGGATAAATATGAGGGGTGACCAATGTAACTATCTCTTGTGCCATTATCAGGGATATGACATGTTCAAACTTATGGAATGAGGTGGAGTCAATGTCTGGTACTTGTTCACTAAAACATGCGCACATCAAGTGTAGCTGATCATAGTATAAATAGCCAAAGAACATACATAATAATCTATAAATAAAACTAATCAAAGGATTTTTTAGTGGCATAATCAATCTTATGTAGTCAAGGTTTTTTTCTGTTAAAGTAGAAAAAATAAGTGTTCTATCCTATTAATAAAACATCCCAGAGGGCGTTCAGTCAGTAGATGGATAGTAACACCACATTAACAATACATTGATCACTAATCACTGACATCAAAAGCATCAAAATATAATGATAATCCAAACCACCAAAAATAAATAAAAGACTTTGAAATTCATATCCGCTATCCAGTCTACCATATAATCTACTAAAATTCTAATAATAAGGTTACCTAGGGCCATCCCTAGAAAACATAAAAAAATTTACTAATAGTATCATAAATAAAAACTAAAAAACATTAAGAGTCTTCATACTATGTCAAGGATGTTGATTAGCAGTAGAGAAAATAAACATTAGAAGAAATGTTGTCCCTTTTGAGCTCCTTTGAAAGTGTATCTCACTTGATGCAACATAAAAAAAAAATAGTCCTCCATGAGAAACCTAAATAGTTCCTTGTAAATTCCTTCCTCATTGTTGACATCTCCCAAAAATTTCCTTTGCTGCAAACACATGGAGGTTGCTGAACTATGCATCATCGACATGGAAAACTTGGAAATACGTCTGATTTTCCTTTCAAGTTTTGAAAATCTATGTAAGAAAGTTAAGTAGCGGAAAAACTTACTATAATAACCCTAAGGGGAGAATAATGTTAAAATGTTTTTATATATTTTTCACATTACAAAAATTTAACATAAATAACATTATAAAATTCATACCACAACACAATAATTTATGTGGGGAAAACCCTTTCAGAAGAAAAACCCCATACTCTAAAAGCAACCAAATATATTATTAAGAAATCAATAACATATTACAATGTAATTGCAGAGCAAGCTTCTCTAAGGATTATCACCAACCAGAGATCCAGAGGTAACTTGAAATCTATAAGACTCTTACACAAACCCTTCATCTCATGCACCTACTATATAAGAGATACAATACAAGAAACCATTAAACAATTTACAAAACAATGGGATAAAACAGCCCCAAAAGGAGGCACCCATCTTATCTCTAATAAAAGATTCCCTATGATGTGTTAATATACACATCATCAAATGTAACTCCTCTTTACAACTCATTTACATGTTTGACAAATTTTTACATTTCCTATTTTAGGAGACCCAACTTTTGGAGGCCATAAATTTTGAACCGTGTATTTAATTTTCTATTATTACCACTTTTGGAAACCTCTCAAATTTCTCTACAACAAGGACAATGTAGTGCCATAATAAACATGTTTTGACCCTTTTCAGAGCCTCTAAAGTCTTAAAAATTGAGTTTGAATTTTTTGTACAACCCTATCAAAAATTAAAAAATTATTATCTTCATAACGAGACACAATCTAGCCATAAAACTTTACCGACATGCTTATATATCCAAAATGAACCTCGAGAAAAGAAATTAAATAATTTCCATCCTCAAATGAAAGACTTACTAAAAATAGATTCCATATGTAACTGCAAGGTTGAGACAAATTTTCCCAATAATCTCCCACTTTTTGAACACCTTGCAAGAAAGAGAAAATGGATTATCTACACCATCGTTTAATTGCTAGGGGTTGTGAAGCCCATATACTCTGAAAACCATATAGAATTATCTATGCTCACATCCTTTGTTAATGAATCAACAAATTTCATTAAATTCTCTACCTTAACAATCTTCACCCTGCCATTCTCAACCATATCTTTAACAAAATGATACTGAACATCAATGTGCCTTATTCTAGCGTGAAAAGTTAGATTCTTCGCTAGGAATATCACACTCTAATTGTCACAATATAATTTTACTACACCTTATTTTATTCCAATGTCTAAACACAGAAACTTAAGCCAAATGGATTCTTTACAAGCATGAGTAGCCTCCATATACTCTGCTTCATTAGTGAAAAAAACCACAAACTATTGCTTACTCATCCAACTAATTGCACCACTAAATAATATAAACACATCAACACTGGTATATCTTTTCCTATCAATATCACCTACCCAATCTAAATCCACATAACCACAAATATCAAGTGAAATTTTTCCTATTATCATATTACCATGATAATACAAATAATACTCTGAGGCACCCTTCAAATATTTGAAGACTCTTTTGACTGCATCCCAATGAAATCTACCAAGATTAGACATATATCAGGAAATGATGCAGCAGCATCCTGGGTTGCCTTGCTATCCTAGTCAAATTGCATATCTTTTTGAGGAAAATTTCATTCTTCCAGTTAGTGCCAAGTTGTAAATGTTTCTGAGTTGCAGTATGTGTCAAGCTGTCCAGTGTTGGCCGAGCTCTTGTTTGTGTTGGGCTGTCCAGTTTTGGCCGAGTGTTCCTTCCTCTGCCGAGTGAACCCGATACTAGTTTCTTCTTGATTGAGCTTGTCTGTGATTGGTTTATATTGGAGCTTACTTATATATTTAATTTTTGATGAGAATTTAATATTTTGATCTTATCTTGGGATGTGTGTGGACCATTGGTGGTCAGCCTTCCTTCTTTGCAAGCCGCTTTGGGAAAGTATAAGTAGGGATGTCTAGGAATAGGTTAGGAGGGGATAGTAGAGAAAGTAGAAGATGATGATATGAGAAGCTAGAAGATACAATAGTAAGGATTTTCATAAATCTTGTTGGCCATAACCCAGAAGGATTCATAGCTGGGCATGTATTCTATAATTGAATGAATCAATAAAACATATTTTGACTTCCCTCTCTCTTGGTTTTGTTCTCTATATTGTTTTCTTTCATTGTGTGTACTCACAGGGTGACTGGATAGTTGGGTGTGCCATTGGACCTATATACTCCTATCCTCTTCTGAATTAGGTGGTATTAGAGCAAGGTTGTCCTTGGTGGATTGGATCATGCAAAACCCTAAGTTGGATTTGATTGTAGGGTGGTAGATCTGAAGATTTGACCTATAACTTGTGGAGGGTTACGATCTTGAGGGAACCGTCAAGATGGTTTGAGGCAGACAAAATGCTGATAATGCAATAATGGACATGTTGAGACAAATTAAAACCATATTAGATGTTATGGAGACAAACCTTAGAAGAGGAGTGCATCTTGATGATGTGAGTGATGATGAAGCATTGGAACCAAATCCAGAGCCTGAGGAAGAACAAGACAAGGAAAGATTTTTGAGAGTATTGTCTAGGGCACTTTCAAAGCCTGTTGTTGAAGTTGTTCCTTATGATGAAAAATTGGATATGAATGTTATGTTCGATTGGATCCATGATATAGAGAATTTATTTTAGTTTGAAAGAAATCCTGATAATAAGAAGGTGAAAATTGTAGTCACTAGGTTGAAAGGTCATGCATCACTGTGGTGGGAGCATTTGAAAATTGATAGACAAAGAAGAGGAAAGGAAAATATTAGAACTTGCTTGAAAATGGTGAAAAATGTGAAGAATAAGTTCCTTCAAACTTATTTCCAAGTTATCTTTTTGAGGAAAATGCATAACCTTAGAAGAAAGGACATGAGTGTGAAGGAATAGATTGCAGAATTCTATAGATTGGACATCAGATCTGGACATGTGGATGATAAGGTTGATAAAGTTGCAAGGTACTTGAATGGATTGAGATCTGGAATTAAAGATGAAATAAGTTTTGTGAAAGTGGATTGTATGAAAGAATCATATCAATATGGAGAAGAGGATAGGGTAGTGGGCTTCTTGATAAAATGGTTGAACATATAAGGGAAATACAAGGTTTAAAGACACCCTTCCCAAATAACTCAAAAGGATATTTCAACCCAAAACTTTGAATCAAGGTTTCTAAATCCACAGGGGACTTAATTCAACCAAATTTAGAAGGAACCAACTTCCTATGGAGTATGCACAAAGGACTTGGATTCCGCCAAGAGGCCTAATTGTATTGCATTTAGGACAGCAACGACCTTCCAAAGCCCATAAATCCTAAAATTTATAAATGACTTGAAAAATAAATTATGTTTTTGGATACCCTATATCTAGTTTTACAAAATATATAAAACAATAGGTAGGTTGTTTTGGACCATACCCTGCTGTTACAACATTGGGACCCCAAAAATGCATAAAAATGGGCACTTTTACAAAGGAACTATATCATAAAATTAACCAAAAGAATCCAACTCTTGGAAATTGGTTAATTATGTCCTAAAACACTTAAATATGAAAGGAATTAGTCTTAGACTCTTGGGAACATCAAAAGCCCCAAATTAGACTTCCCAAATCCTCCAAAACTAGGGCTTCCTCAATGTGGACTCTCCAAGAAAAATATCAACCAACCAGAGGTTGATTCACCATACTTTAACCATAAATAAGTTCTTCCCAACATAAAATGTACCCCTCATGAGGCCTAATATGCTACTGCTATAGCATTCCAAGCATTTTCATGCTCCTTAACCCTGCAACAAACACCAAATGGAGATTTTCTGCAACATCTGATGGATTTTATTGCATATTTAGTGTTAGATATCTATGATACAAATTTTTGATTCATCCCCAAGTTAAAATTATTACAAAAAGGGGATGAATCTCATTCCATGCCTCTAAAACAATGAAAAACTATGCTCTATCAAAGTACAATATGAGACTTTCAATGCAAAATTTATTTGAATGGATTGATAACGAATTTACAGAGATTCTACAACACACATTTCTGTCTATTCAATGAATTAGACTCATTACAACTTTCAAAAATCAAGAAATTTGCAAAAACTACCACTTTATTGCTTCAAACTTGTGAAATCCATACAATATCTATTCCAGGCCGTACTGTGTTCTTCCATGCTCTTTCCAGATCATATACAAATTCCTCCCAACTGATTTAACCAATTCCCATTGGTTATTTGGTATTACAAATGCATTTACATGATTAATTCCATTTTCCCTCCTAAACTAAGCAACCGTTAAGATTCAAATCTTTGAATTCTTAACTTAGATAATTTTGAAAATTTAAGCATTCTAACTTATAAAACTTATTAAATATTATCCCTAGGGTCTATTTGAATCCCTTAGATACTTTATAAATCCTAATTAGACCCTTTGGGTACTATTGACCCAATTTACAATATTTTTGAATTCCTAACCCTCTACGTGGACAAATAAGACTTGACAACATTTCATTGCATTCTTTATTACAAATTGTCATTATTAATTCCAATACACCTCAATCCACATTTAGGGATGATTTTATTCCTTTTTCTTTGACTAGATCCATGGTGACCTTAGGTGACTTGATAGGTACTCCTGCACCATACACCCCAGCTTGGGAAAAGTTCTCGTCCCAAGAAATAAGGGACTTGGTCTTTCTTCCACCCATTCTCCTTGAAGGTGGTCTTCCTCTCTTCCCTAGATTAGTCCTTTGAACTGATACCAACTCCCTTCTACTATCCTTCAAAACTTGACTCAAAAGGTTAGAAACAAGGAAAGAAGATTGTTCATTTTGAAATCTGTCATCATGCTTGCCAATTTGTTGTTGTGGCCAGTGAACTTATGGATTCACAAATTGTCCTTGAAATTACTTATTAGGATCAGATAGACCCCTCCTTGTGTCCTTCAATGGAACACCTGCAATCTTCTTCATTACTTTTTCCAAAGAACACCACATTGTGCAAATAAGGACACCATCTTCATGCCCTATTTGCTACTTCACAGCCAATGCCTCATGACTGTCCAAAAAATCATCCTTCAAGATCAATAAAGTGGTCTTAGGCTATTTCTCTATAGTCACCATCTTCTCATACTTTGGAATCTACAAATCAACATATGTTTTTGCACCAAAGACAATGATGCTACTAACTTCTTCTACTTGACTTGGAAGAGGTTTAAGGGTGAATTTTCTTCCCTCCTTGTTCACTAGATACTCATTCTTCAAACCATAATGATTGGTCTCTCTTGAATCCTACCATGGTCTCCCTAAGATGACATGGCAACATTTCATGGGAACTATATCACATAGAACCCTATCAACATAACTCCCAATTGAAAAATCTATGTATGATTTCTCCTTGGTCACAATATTATGATCATTACTAACCTAAGAGGCCCTATATGGTTTACCAATAAGATATTTAGGTAAGTTTAACTTATTTACCATCTCATAGGACACTAGATTGTCAAATGAACCAAAATCTATGATAAGCTTGCATATTTTTCCATAGCATTTAAAATTTGTTCTAAAGATAGATACCTTGGGTATATGTTGGATAGGTGACTGTCCCATAAGGAGACACTCACCTTCTTTAGGATATGCATAGTCATGGTGTGCTTCTTCTTCCTCTTGTTGTTTATTGTCATTTTCTCCTTGGACCAATTGAACCCTCTTATCATTCTTCTTGGATTCTCTTTCAAGACACTTGTAGAATGGATGTCCTTCTTCACCACACTTGTAGCACTTTTCAGGGAAGCTCTTTCATCTACCATTTTTTTGTTCTCCTTTTTGATCTAAGAATTTCTCTTTACCTTTCTCATTTTTTCCTTGTCTTGGATTTACTCCCTTGCCCTTGTTTTGTTTCCCTCTTGAACTGCCTTGCCTCTCTTGCCTTCTTCTAAGCTTGTCTTCAGCTTTCATTGCCAACTTGTAGTAATCTTCAAGAGTCCTTGGTGTGGCCATGCTCATTTCATCTTGAATATTGTACCTTAGCCCTCAAAGATATCTAGCCACCTTCTCTTCCACATCTTCATCATGAGAGACTCTGATTTCAAGTTTGTGGAATTCCTCTATATACCTTTGGACATCCATGTCCTTCTGCTTAAAACCTTGAATCATCTTGAAGAGTTGAACCTTGTAGTCCTCAGGTAGAAAATTCTCCCTCATTTTGGTCATCATTCTAGGCCATGATGTGATCTTTGGTAGAATTTTCTTCCACCTTTATGCTTGTAGAAAATCCCACCATAGTAATGCATGACCCTTAAGTCTTGCTTTTGCAATCTCCACTTTATGCTTGTCTTCAATGTCCTCATAGTCAAAGTAGTTCTCAATAGCAGTGAACCAATCAATGAGCACTTTCTCATCCATCTTCCCATCATACATTGGGATCTCTTCTCTGACTTTGGATTCTCCTCCTTTAACTACCTTTAGGATCTTCACTAGTCTAGCATCCTCAGGATCCAACCTTTCTTCATCAGGTTTCTGTTGTGCTTCACCTTCCTCATCATGAGGGTATGAATCCCTTTTCTCAACAAGATTGGTAAATCTTTCAATGAATTATTCCAATCTCTTGTTCCTTTCTTCTTGCTCAATCACCATTCTAGCAAGCTCCATGTTTGTCATCTTTGGAGGCATGTTTTGAGCCTCTTCTTCAAAGTCTTCAAATTCTTCTTTAGACATGCACACCTAACTTTCTTCCCAAGTTCTTAATTTCTCTAATACCACTTGGAGCAGAGGATACGGTAGTGGGATTCTTGACAAAATGGACGGATTGAACATATAAGGGAAATACAAGGCTCAAAGACACCCTTCCCAAATAACTCAAAAGGAGATTCCAACCCAACACTTTGACTCAAGGTTTCTAAAACTATAAGGGACTGAATTCATCTAAATTCAGAAGGAAACAACTTCCTATGGAGTCAAATTCTATGGAATATGCACAAAGGACTTGGATTCTGCCAAGAGGCCTAATTGTATTGTATTTAGGACATTAGCGACCTTATAGAGCCCATAACTCCTAAAAATTCTAAATGAATTGGAAGATAAATAGGTTTTTGGATACCCTTTATCCAGTCTTACAACATATATAAAAAAATAGGTAGGTTGTTTTGGACTATACCTTGATGTTACAATATTGGGACCCTAAAAATACATTAAAATAGGCACTTTTACAAAGGAACTATATCATAAACTTAACCAAAAGAATCCAACTCTTATACAGTGGTTAATTATGTCCTAAAACACTTAAATATGAAAGGAATTAGTCTCCTCCCCTTGGGAACATCAAAATCCCCAAATTAGGCTTCCCAAACCCTCTGAAACTAGGGCTTCCTCAATCTGAACTCTCCAAGAAAAATGTCAACCAACCAGAGGTTGATTCACCATCCTTTCACCATAAATAAGTGCTTCCCAACATAAAATGTACCCCTCATGAGGCCCAATATGCTGCTACTATAGCATTCCAAGCATTTTCATGCTCCTTAACCCTACAACAAACACTAAATGGAGATCTCCTACAATATCTGATGGATTTTATTGCATATTTAGTGTTAGATATATATGATACAAATGTTTGATTCATCCCTAAGTTACAGTGATTACAAAAACAGGATGAATCTCATTCCATGCCTCTAAAACAATGCAAAACTATGCTCTATCAAAGTACAATCTAAAACTTTCAATGAAAAATTTATTTGAATGGATTTAAAATGGATTTACAAAGATTATACAACACACATTTATATTTATTAAATGCATTATACTCATTACAACTTTCAAAAATCAAGAAATTTGCAAAAACTACCACTTTATTGCTTCAAACTTGTGAAATCTGTACAATCTCTATTCCAAGCCGTACTGTGTTCTTCCATGCTCTTTCCAGATCATATAAAAATGCCTCCCAACTTATTTAAACAATTCCCATTGGTTATTTTGGATTACAAATGCATTTACATGCTTAATTCCATTTTCCCTCCTAAACTAAGTAACCGTTAAGATTCAAATATTTGAATTCTTAACTTACATAATTTTGAAAATTTAAGCATTCTAACTTATAAAACTTATTAAATATTATTCCTAGGGTCTATTTGAATCCCTTAGCTACTTTCTAAATCCTAATTAGACCCTTTGGGCACTATTGACCCAATTTACAATAGTTTTGAATTCCTAGCCCTCTACTTGGACAAATAGGACCTGACAACATTTCATTGCATTCTTTATTACAAATTGTCATTATTAATTCGAATATGCCCCAATCCACATTTAGGGATGATTTTATTCCTTTTTCTTTGACTGGATCCATGGTGACCTTAGGTGACTTCATAGGTGTTACTACACCACAATATGCTTTGAAAGCTGAGGAGATCTTGACAAAAAAGTATGAACAAAGACATAGAGGTCAAGGTGGTAGATTATAGAGAAGCAGAGGTAGATCCTATGGCGAAGGTGATAGATCTAATCATTTTGTGCTTGATAAGGGAAAATCTGAGTCAAAATATGATGATAAAAGCAAGACTGAGTGGAAAGGTGGTAGTTCTTACCGAGGAGGTAGTAGTTCCTACTGAGGAAGAGGTAGAGGTCATTTTAGTGGTAATTATTTCAGATGTGGCAAATAAGGACATAGATATTTCAAATATAGACACTCTGATTGAAATGGAATAATTCATAGAAATGTTGTGGTAAAACAAGATCTTGAGGGTTCCCCAAGTGGAACAGAGGCTGGAGAAAAATTGATGGTAAGAAGAGCTTTGTGTAATAACTGAGTGGATAAAGAACTTGTTTTGAGAAGAAGTCTTTTCAAGACTAGATGCAAGATGAAAGGAAAATGTTGCAAAGTGATTGTTGATAGTGGAAGTTTAGAAAATTTGGCATTAGAGGAGCTAGTTACAAATTTTTAGTTGAAGAATTTGAGACACCCTGAACCCTATCATGTTTCATGGATCAAGGATGAGGATAAGTTGTTGGTAAGTGAGAAAAGTGTTGTGAAGTTCAAGATTGGGAATTACTTTGATGAAGTTCTGTGTGATATCAAGCCTATGGATTGTTTTCATATTTTGTTGGGTAGGCCTTGGAAGTATGATAGACATGTTGTGCATGATGGTAAATTAAATCAATATACTCTTTGTGTGAATGAGAAAATAAAACATTGGTACCTTTGATTGAGGTTCTAAATGAGATAAACTATACTACTATGAAAATTTGTATGGTTAAGGGAAATAAATTTGAGAAAGAAATGAAGAAGAATCAAGTTTTTTTTCTATAATTCCTAAATTCTGAGTGAAAGGGTATAGTAATTGTTGAGTGAATTTTTTTTTATATTTTGAGCAACAGAAGATAATGAAGACCGAGTGTTAGAAGAAATCCATAAATTTTTGAATGAATAAAAGGAGATTGTTGCAGAGGATGTTCCTGATGGTTTACCACCAGTGAGAAGTATAAGTCATTGTATGGATCTGATTCCTTGAGATAGTTTACTAAATAATGCACCATATAGGTTGACACCTAATGAGAATGAAGAACTTAACAGACAAGTGCAAGAGTTGTTGTAGAAAGGTTTGATCAGAGAAAGCTTGAGTCCATGCGATGTACCTACTATATTGGAACCAAAGAATAATAGAGAATGGAGAATGTGTACTGATTCCAGAGCCATAAATAAGATAACAGTATAGTATAGGTTTCCTATGCCGAGGATGGATGACATAATGGATTGTTTGAGTGGAGCAAAGTATTTTACCAAGATTGATTTAAAGAGTGGCTATCATCAAATCAGAATTAGAGAAGGTGATGAGTGGAAGATTGCTTTCAAGACAAAAGTGTTAGAATTCATCAAATTCATAAGCCAATATCACCTACAGTAAAATAACCTGTCACAAACCAAAGAATGGAGACACAACTCATAATGTCCAATAAATATGAAATATCATTCAGAGAAGGAATTGAGGGAATTTCTGAGAGAGATTCAAATAATTACAAAGTGATCAATCCTAATAAAGGAGATCAAAACCCTAAGAAGGGTAGAGAAACCTGGTGTAGGGGAACTTGATCTAGGAAGGTCAAAGAAGGTCAAAGACTCATGAAGAATAAATATTTTCTAAGTCATTATGATAATTTTTATGATGTATTGATTCATGTTGAGTCCATTTGTAAGTACAAGAGCAAGAATTGTAATGAAGTTGTTGAAAGTTGTCAACAAGGTCCTAGATAGGTCTAGGAGGTCAAAATGTGAGAAATTATCCATACAAAGGTAAAAATGATTTAATAAGTCCTTGGATGTCCATTATGACATGTTTAGAAAGTTTTTATTAAGTAAAAATAGGTTTTAAAGGAACCGAAACCTATACAAAGTAATAAAGTTTAGCAGGTTTTACAAGGACCTGAAACCTAAAGAGTTAAAACAAATATTCAACAAAGAGAAAAAATAGCTTTGCCCAAGCACCCATAAAGGAAAGGAAATAGGAAAACAAGAAACTAAACAAAAATAAGTCCCACAGATACAACATTAAAAATAGGGACAACAGAAACCCCCAAAGGGATGGAAAATAAGACAACTACATTCCATGCACTAGCTCCCCCGCTTCAATGATCATAATCTTCATATTGCTGACCAAACTCTTGACCTCTGAAGTATCTTTTTCCTCCTTAGGACTGTTCTTCTTAGTACTAGCTCTAGTACGCGATCCCAAGCCAATTCCTTCTTTGATCTCTCTGCTTTCCTTCTCTTTTTTATCCCTGACCATTTTGTCCATCAAAATCTGTACATGACCACAGTAAGCCTTGAGACTGATAAGAAATTGTTCCCCAATTTTTTTAACAGTAGCCTCCAACCTCTCCACCTTAGTGGTCAGGTTTGTGATCTTCTCAACATTACTCTCTTTCTCAGCCCTATCTTGGGTGTCTTTGATATTTCTCTCCATTATCCCCACTTTATTAACAAATTCTGCCCGGGCTTCAGAATTCCCTACCACTTCTTTTATTTTATTCAGACAAACAACCACCAGTTTTTCCCCAATACCCATACTGTTAAGAATATTGATCTCGGCCTTTATAATATTAACTTCTTTTTTCAAATTATTTTGATGATCAATCAAATTTCTTAGCAGACCAGTGAAACCCACAATGCAATCTTTGTTGTCTGCAGAGAAATAATGCTCCCCTGTGTCTACATTGTCATGAAAATCAGTTTCCTTATGCCCAAAATCTTCATCAATTCTGTTGTTCTTTTCATCTTTTATATTTTCTTCTTCCTACTTCTTCTCTTCAATTTTCTCGCTGAGACTGGTGTTGTCATTACCCTCTTTATTTCTCTCCTCCCTGTTCTCCCCTTTTTCCTTATCCTCCCTGTTCTCCTCTATGTTTTCCTTTAAATCTTCCTTGTCTGAAGTAAAATTAATTCTCCTCTTGCTGGAGTGGCTACTCTTACAGGTAATTTTACCTTTCTCCTTACCCTCCCTATGTTTCCTTTTTATATCCTCCTTTTTCTCCTCCTCAAAACTAGTCTCTGTTTCTGACTCCTCATTCTGAATCTTCTTCTTTGTTATCTTTTTGCCCTTTTTCTTTCCACTTCCCTCCCCAATCTCCTCATCACTATCCTTCTCCGTTTCCAACCCTTTAGAGTAGGGTTTCTTCTGGTTTTTAGAAACACCCTTTCTATTAGATTTAGGGATTTTAAACCCTTTGGACTTGATGAAGGGCGCTCCCCTTAATGCCACAAACACATACCAGAAACAGAGAAGCAACAACAATTTGCAAGAACAGAAAATGGGCTTCTTATTATCTCCATAAATGTGGAATTACAAACTTTCAGAATTACAATATGAAAAGCCACATGGGCATTCCCCTTACAATATTCTGTAGGAAAAAGCCTCGAATTATTACCCAGATCTACCTAGAACTATCCCGAACTGCCTAAGACAACACTGCGGGCCTTCTTTATATAGGCAATTTCCACCGCCTGAGAAGGTTCCAGAAATTTATCCCTTAGGGCCGACCAAACTTAGAATTATTTTATTTTTCAATTTAGTACATCAAAGTCGGCTCAAAATAACTTTTGAAACCCAAAAATTTTGAAGGAAAATTATTTTCTGCTATTTCAGGTGGCCCAACTTCCCGAGACCATAAGTCATCACCAGTTGACTCAATTGACTATTATAACCCCATTTTGGAAATTTTATGAAGCGCTCTACAATGCCTAGCCCAAGTTTAGACCTCATTTGGGGCCTCTAAAGCCTTCAAAACTGAGCTCAAAGTTTTTGTACCCTATTTTCAATACCGAAAATTTTCAATATCTTCAAAACTAGACCTGATCTAGCCATGAAACTTTACTGGTAGGCTAATATGACTGAGATGAACCTCCACATGCAAAATCAGAACATCCCGAGATCGTATGACCAACTTACTAAAAATAGCAAGTTTCCATAAATAGCAGCTCTGCACAAGGTAGCCCTTATTGAAAAGAAAACAAAAATATTTTTGGGTGATGCAAGATTGCCCTTACACCCAGGATGCTCCTGCATCAGAAACCCGGGGTAATTTGAGAAGTGACCCTGTCATGCCTCAGGTGTGTAGAGGAAAACCAAGATGGTTAACCTCCTCCCTTGTCAGCCATGATGAATCTTCAACAGGTCATCCTTTCCACTTGACCAAATATTCTTCATATGTCCTGTTCCTTATGCTTCTACCAATACGACTGTCCAGTATGTCTTCAATCTCCTTGGTATTTGAACTACTTGCTGGAATACTCCACTGTGCCGCTGTGATCTCATCTTCAACACATCCTTCATGATAATCTATCAAATCTGAAATGTTAAACACTGGTGAAATATTAAGCTCACTAGGAAATTCTACCTCATATGCATTTCTTGAATCATGCTTCTTCAGTATTTTACATGGTCCAAACTTCTTCATTTTTAGCTTTTTATATGTACCAACTGGAAATCGCTCCTTCCACAAATGAACCATGACTTCATCCCCAACCTGAAATTCCTTATGTCTCTTTTTCTCATCTGCCTTAGCCTTATACTCTGCATTCATTTTGGTAATGTGCTTCCTCACTTCCTCATGGATGTTCTTTAAGTGTTCTGCAAAATCCTCAGCTTCAGCACTACTTATTTCTCGTTTATCTATCTTCCTCAATTCAGATGCATTTCTTGGACTACTTCCATATACAATCTAAAATGGTGATTTACCAGTGCTTCTGTTGACAGAATTATTGTATGCAAATTCTGCCTGTGGTAAAATCAAATCCCATCCTGTTGGCTTATCTCCAGCCAAACATCTCAGCAAATTCTCCAAACTCCTATTCACCACCTCTGTCTATCCATCAGTCTGTGGATGATGTGATAAACTAAACTTCAAATCTATCTTCAACTTCTTCCGTGCAACGTATGCTAGAAATATCCAACAAACTTAGTGTCTCGATCTGAAACTATGGTCTTTGGCAAACCATGTAGCCTCACCACTTCTCTGAAAAATAATTCTACTACATGAACATCATCATTAGTCTTCTTGCAGGGAAT